>JAPDOI010001664.1:0-155244 GCA_029168955.1 Aplectana chamaeleonis
ATAAGAACTGCAAACAGAAGTCAGTAGTTGTAACGTCTTTCCGTCAGCACATTGTCTACGTTTTCTCAGAGATCTTTTTTACCAGCTGTACAGAGGTGTGAAGAAATAGCATGCCATTCATGTTTACTGAATGTTGTAAGTATTACCACATTTTGGAGTTCCTCAGTCTTCCCAAAAAACTTTATAGCTCTAATTTTTCCGCGCAAAAGTTCCAGAATCAATTGAGTTCAATGTTTCCATACTTACCTGAGTGATAACGGTTTGTGGCGCTATATTGGTGCTTTGCCTTTCGAAATTGATTTTTCTTTCATAAAAATTGGTCTACTGCACTTTTGTGCGAGGCTCTTGAAACGAGTCAGAGACTTTCCAAGCTGTATTAGAGTAGCGTAGAGTATCCCCCACGTACTTGTGATATATTTAGTATAGTAATGAGAGTTTCTCATTCTTTCGATTACTTCTAGTCGTTTAATGGGCCAGAGTGAACCCTCCCGACATTGCGATGTCTAGTATTTTCGAAGTTAACTATCGCGTCCTGTTTTGAAATAGTAATGATTGAAGACAGTTTTCCGAACACTTGTTCGATGTCTAGTACCCTGGATACAGGAGAGAAGCTTCAACGTCCCAAGCCGTGAATCAACAATGGTTCGAGTAGCCAAAGCGAATCCGAACACTGGTTCGATGTATATTATTCTGAATAAAAGCTTCACGTCCTGTCGTGAATAACAGCAATGGCTCGAGGAGCCATGGTTAATCCGAACACTGGTTCGATGTTTAGTATCTTGAATAGAGAGATTCACGTCCCGTCGTGAGATTAGTGGTTTGGAGGGAGCCAGCGTGAAGCTGCCCACTTTGGTGCGATGTTTAGAACTCATGAATAGAAAGATTCCCAGTCCTGTCGTAAAAGATAAGTGGTTTGAGGAGCCAAAGTGAATCTGCACACTGGTTCGATGTTTTGCTTTGGTATACCTGGTATGCATTTGCACACTTTCCGGGATTGTGGTTTGTCTAAAGGAATAAGGATTTAATTTACCATTGGGAAATGCCAATTGATCAATGAACCAGAGATTATCTGCACACCAGTGCGACTTTAGTCTAATTGAATTAGAATTTCACGTCCCGCCGTGAAACACTGATGGCTCGTGGAGTCGGATGAATTCTGCACACATGTTTGATGATAGTTAGAATTTTGAAGTTGGCTACTGTTATCAGTGTCACCTCACATCGATGTAGCTTGAGTTGAATGTACAGTCCTTGCGCTGTCGATGGGTTTAATTGATTTTGGAAAGCTTTGATGATGAACCTGGCGCCATCTATCTCAATCTAGGGGCTGTTTGTTCCTGTTCCTTACTTTCGAAAGAGTTTAGCCCTCGTAGCTACACTAGATTTTCATTCTAGGTGCGAGAATTTTTGGTGTTTCTATAGGTTGAGACAGTCTTAGGCTCGTTGAAACACTGGTGGTCGGGAAAGTAGCGCATCGGTACGATTTTATAGCACCGAATCTGCTAATGCTTGTGCAGCACACTTTGCACCTATACTGAATATTGGATGGTCCCAGGCCCATTTAAAAACGAAGTTCTATTTGAAGTAATGTTGCGCATATAAGTCTGTTATGTAGGCTTTTGACTAAATAAGAATATTAGTGGGTTTTGAAATTCCCTCGTTCACGTCTCGCTGAGATTTCTTGCTTAAGCGTTGCGGTTTCGTGGCTATCTCTGAATGCCTCTCTGATAGCTCCGGCGATATTCTTCAAAAAAAAAAGAATTTTGAGTGAACACGTACAGGTGGGAATCGATAATCGGCCTTAGCAGCCTTATTCATGTATCAGCGTATTACGGAGTCATATTTCCTGTTAGCAAACTGAAATGTTTGACGCACCATTGCTAGTTCTTGGGCTAAGCTATGGTAGTCCAGACATATCCATACTCGGTGTGCAATTCCAAGCAGGTGCTGATGGGGGCGGACGTGAAAGTTTTCAAGCAGGTAACGGCCCGCAAAACGTCGTGCTTCACATTGAGAAGTCCGGGAGTGATTCGTTGGTCTCAAATTATCTGCTTATTAGGTGTTTCACATACCGTTGTGACGCGGTTATGCACTAAAATGGACTTCTGTTCAGAACACCGCGCGGGTAGTGATGTTTGGATATGAGTTATTGCGGTTGGTTATTGCGTTACTGCTTCTGCGGTATTGGCTTAGCGTTTCGAAAACAATAGTCACCATCGAGATACTAATACTGCAATCCATCCCCCATCCAGTTGCAAGCTCTAGGCATTTTGCACTTAGCATGCATACTTCTAGCGTCTCAGGAAGTCAGGCAAGTCGCCTTGGCGGAACGCGTATGGAGTAACTGAAATGTGCAAGCCGTCGGCTACGATTCCGGAGCAGCAATTCAACAGAGTTCACGAATCGCTCAAGCCATTGATTGTTTTCTTCTTCCTGTCATGGGTCTTTCCGAAGCATAGCTTCCTGAGGTATGTTTAAGGAATATGTATTACACTATGAACTATCACCATTCATCCTCTATTTTCGTTTTTTTCCCATAAGGCCAGATCACACTTTTTTCATTTTGTTTTTCACCTTAGTTTCTACCTTAGCTCGAAACTGTAATTGGCCACAATAAATAAATAAATACAAACCACAGACACGATTTTCCTCTCGTAGTTGAATATTTCCGGTAGCGTGTAATGAAGTATGGCCAATTTCTTTTTGAAACGCTTCTGTAGTCGACAAAGTATTGTCTTTGTTGCATGTAACCCTCGGCAATCTGTGGAGCCAGTACGTTTATAATGTAGAGACATCTCACTCATTGGTTGAACAACCATGTCGCTGGTATTCGAGGTTTTCTCCCTGTATTTTAGGTTTGAGCCGCGGGTGTACACCCTTGCTGCCATTGGATAACCAGATTACTCGAGTAGTGAGTAAGCGCAAATTCATTGTTCGGCTTGACTGCCCAATTTCTTGTTCGTCCAGACGGGATTCGAGTATTCTTGTCTGACCATTGCGCTATTCAGGATCAAATGCTTCGATTTATTTCCGCAGTTAGCGGATGAGTAACCTATCAGCTGTCTGTTAGTGCTCGTAGCCACCGGCTAAGCTGCTTTGAGCGTTTCATATCTCTTTTTGCAATCCCTATGGCTCCGTAAGTTCGCAAGAGAGCATTGTTGTCTGGTGCCCATTGTTTCTTATTCTCCTACATCGGTGATCTGGGTGTGTTTGTAATGGCATATGTCATCGGCTTACCCACTCAGGGGTAGGTCGTGCGAAGGAGTTCTTCAAAGCGCTCCGGTTAGCATGTCTCAGCACATGTTTCGGAGCTTATACATGCTCCGACTCCCCTCCGGGCTTTAATTTTCCTGCTCGTGAATAAATATGAAACGGAGGTTTTGGCGTAGATTATCGGAGGTAAAAATGGAGTTTCGTATTCATTACGAGCTTACAGGGGCGCTCTAGCGGCCATGCGACGCGGCAGTGCAAGTCGCGTACGAGTGGGATAGAATTTCGCAAGGGGCGAATCCCCATTCCGGCTTTTCGACGTTGTGTCGCCCGGCCCGGCCCGCCCATAGATTGGTTTTTTTGGCGTCGGTGTACTATATCCCAGGTGTTACACTAGGCTCTGCCCAACATCGATTTTATGATCCTGACATTTTCTAGGGAGGAATTTTTGTGTGAGTCTTCCGGTGATCAGCTGTAGACTCTATCCTATCTACCCTTTTATTCAAACTCCATGGTACGACCGCTTGATGCCCGACTCCGTGTTTCCCCCGCTTCATAGTCCCCTCCAAAGTCGCCTGTTAGCAGCTTACACACTTAATGGAAGGCATGGCAAGGTTTTCACTAGGATCATCCAGAAGCTAAGAAAGTTTCGTTACCTAGAATCAACCGCATCAAGCTTCCTATGCCATTATTTTCCGGGTGCTCAATATCGTTGGGGTTGGTTTTCAGGGTTTTCCAGAAACAGGGCACCTCTCTCTCTGACGGGAGCAACGATTACACCTAGGGCTCCAGGTTGTACTGAAGGACCTCAAATGGAAATGAGTGTGTTTTACTTTGTTACAGAATAACTGTCGACAGAAAAATGGCGTACCAGTTCTCCTTTTTTGATCTCTCTTGCATTTCTATGTCGCGCAGAGCCGCTATTTCTCTCGACCAATCTTAGCTGCGCTAACTTGATATCGGAATGTTGTCCTTCGTCTTTGTAATTGATTTGGTTCATCTGATTTTTTAATACATATGTGGTTGAATTAGGCCCACCCCCATCTTTATAGGTATCTTCTTTAATTCTCCGAAACTCTTCTGGTAAGGCGTAACCATAGATTATCATGTTGTTTCTCATTTGTTCTTGAAATACATCAAGTCTTTTTTGATTTCTGTTGTGATTCGGGAACAGTTCTAATTTGTTCAGTGTTGCCCAGATGCCCCACGGTTTGGAATCTAGTTGTTAGCCATTTTGAAGTTGTGTTCCTTTTCGTTTAAGCTTTCGTTGTGCTCACTCAGGTCTGTAAGGATATTCGTTGTCTGCTCCAGGATCGTCATCCGTTATGTCTTAGCTTTCCATTGTTCCTAATAGTTCCATTTTTCAATGCTGAATGGAGTTTCATCAAGATTTGGTATTAAATGTAATGCGGTGTTCGTTTTGTTCGCAGTTCTTGGATGTTGTACATGCTGTATGATTGAATGCTCAGTGCTGTGATACATGTAAATAAGACACTGTCGAATAAAGCCTTCTACCCCCCGCTCGTGAATGAATATGAAACGGAGAGTTTATGCCGTAGATTATCGGGAGGTAAAAATGCAACTGTTAATAACTCAAGTTGACGGCCAGCTTCCACTGGAGCAGGCGAGCTTTGAAACCGACATCGACAATAAGACTACACAACTACATAAGTTGGAAAAGGAACTTTTACTCTGCACAACGAACTCGGACGATCAACATTTCAAAGCAAGCAAGCTTGCTCCTGGTCTGAAGGAGTTAAAAGCAAACATACTAGAGGTCTAACACTGTAGTTAATAGATGAAATACGGTACCAGAACTCTTAGTAGACGTAAACATAGGAATTTTGATTGGATGAAGCGACCTTATCCATATAATCAAATTAAATATGAAAATAACAATTGATTAGAACCAATTTACTATAATTAGTCTTTTATTGCATTGCTCGCAGGAAAATAAAGCCTACTGGCTTGTATACAAAGACATAAGCCTACACAAAGTGTGTGATATGGATGTAAAACCAGGTCAACTGAAATAAATTTAATTGTGGTGCGCTCAAGACTTAGTTTTGACCATACGCAACTCCGCCATTTCAGACTTTAGATTCAGAGTACTCGGCTCTATCCTAGATGGGGACACCAGGGATTTATTCATGGAAATGAACAAAAACTCTGATAAAAGATGCCTGATATTGCTACCAATCATTGTTGCTATGAAAACTCTATAGGGATATGTACTTCAATTGATAGCGTTATCAATCTGTCGTTCATTTCATTTCTGTCTTGAATCATGAGTGCCATTCCGTCTAGTATAGTGCCGAGTATTCATGAAAGTAAGGTTCTTTTAGCATCGAAAAGTTCGTATAATCACCCCAAATTGGTTTGGATTGGTTAACTGAGACCCGAGAGAAATGAAAAAACCACGCAATTCCGGTTAGGATATAATAGAACTGATTCAAGTAGTTCTGTTAACGTTTAGATATTAACTTATTATAATGGATGATTAAATTTAGAAAAAAAGCTAATTATTAGGCATTAATGCTTGCATTAGCCTAGAAATGTACTCTTGTTTGATGCAGAAATAAGCTTGTTACTGCAAAAGATACACTGTTCCCATAGATTGATGGTTGCACTTTTCGGTATTTACCATGGCTACAAGTCATATGTGGTGCTTGCCTTGATGACTGCAAACTTCCTGTTTACGAGGTATCACTTTGTCCCGATATGCGCAGGGTAACATACGTTCAATTTAAATTTTTTTCTGCTGCTAGTAATTGAGGCACTATTCATACTCCTTAGTGCGAGTGCGGCACGCGAGTCACGCGCATCCTGGGCGTCGGAGTGTGAATACTTTCTACGCGCGGCACGCGCTTACGGAGGCCATGAATATGTACTCCAGCGGCGGCGCTATGACAGAGCGAATTTAAGTGGCCCTTAACTTTTTCGAGCAAGAAAATTCTGTACATGCGTTCACTACTATGAAAGCAGAAGAGAGAACTTGAATTATCTGATATGGTACGGGGTGACATTGAAGACGAATTAACAATGAAAATGACGAAAATGTTAAAACGGCTGTCGACGCCATGGCGGAGCGTGCGTCGTGCGGGTGCAGCGCTGGTGTTGAGATGGAGGACTAAGAATAATTTGTTTATACAAACGTAAAATTTCATTTTTCTCTGTTGCGAATAATTAACGAAGGAGGTATACAAAGCGTCTGTCGCACTACTCAACATTTCATTCCGAGCTTCTGATTCAAGAATTTAGAAGCCCAGGACGTCCATTTTTGTACCTTTTCCAAGTTCCAAATTGCGAAATATTCTCTCGATAGTCTAAGAAACGGATATCATAATCGTATTCAGCGCCCAAATTACCCTTTCGGAAAAGTTTGGATGAAATCACATTTCTCGAACTTTGAACAGAGTAATAGCGTTTCCGACTTGCAAGAATTAGTGGTTGAGCTGTGGGTTATGTGAGATGCTGATCACGAATCGTAGGCTTATTTGTCGATTTTCGAAGCTTGCAACTCAATTTGTTTAAAGCTTCCAAGCGGCGAAGACTCACGGGCAAATCGCGACTTCTGACGATTCCTGGAATGCTACTGCAGACGTGACCCAAATTGTTTTACTCGAACGCTAACGTCGGACAGGGAACGAAATTCTCATGCCGTAAAATAGTGTGTTTCGGTGTGTCGATTGCATCCGACGCATCTCATTCTACGACATGATGGAAAAAAATTTACAACAATGCTCTTTCAATTTGCCTGTACTCACCGAAACTCAGCCTAAATTACGAATGCTTTGTCATTTTAATCTCCTACATACGTACATTATCATATAACCTTGATTTTCTTCTAAAATAAAACAAGGAAGTCTAGCAGTGAGTTCCCCGAGGTGGCAAAAATTTCCATGATGTCGTAGAATGAGTAGTGTTGGACGCAATCGACACAGCAAAACACGCTATTTTACGGCATGAGAATCTCGTTCTCTGTCCGACGTTAGCGTTTGAGTAATTGTTTTTTCTGGAAATAATTTGAAGTGCTTAACACGATATTGAGGTTCGTTTATCAGGCTTTGAGAGGGAATAGACTGTATCGTCAATCACTGGATGAGGGATCGCCGCGACGCTGCTTGGCGGGAAAAATTGAGCGATCAATAGCCACTCTCCCTTCGTTTTCCCGCGCGCAATTTTTCCCGCCAAGCAGCGTCGCGGCGATCCCTCATCCAGTGATGGACGATACTTCGATCGGTTTCAGATTTGGCCCCAAGTTTCTCAATTCGGAGTGGTGAACACAAATTTGATGTACATTTGCCGTTTTTCGGATTGTTGAAGGCAATGTTCACAACCAAAAATTGACTGTTTTCTTTATTTGGCTGAAACGTAAGCTTTGGGTCCCTTTCAGAAGAATAGCCAAGAAAGTGCCAGGAAAAACGGCCAGCAAGTCGATGAAAATCTCGTGGGTCGGCCAACCCATTGGAACACCCCGCCCACCTTATATAACAGTTGCCCTGCATTCGTTTCAACAGAATTACAGACACCGATTTTTTGAATAGCTTTTACCGCAAAAATATCTAACATCACAGCGTCGTTGGCCCAATCTAGTTTTAACATTTTTGTTACAAAGTCACTTACGCAAAAATCCTGAAAGAAAAACAATTCTAACGTCAGGTTTTAAGCATTATCCGCAGTCTCCAAAAAAGTCAAACAGGCATAATTGAATTTTTCCCCAGATTTCTCAAAAGGCAGCATATTTACACTCTCGTAAACGTGGTTGAGACAACTACGGAAATAGAATGGTATTGCGCAAAACACAACGCTTATGCATTTTGAAGAGTCAAAAACGACCCACAATGCAGTTACACGAGTAAGAATTTGGCCCCGCCACTGTATTTCTCTGCTCTCCGTATTTGCGTCTTCCTCCAAACCAGGGGTGATGGGTGACGTTTGTGGGTGGTACGATAACTACAATAAGTAGACCACATACATCGACGACGGTGTGAATGGCCTAGGCACTCCTATTTTCTTGGACGACGGCAAATACGAGGGGGCGAAGAAATACAGGGAGACCGATGTAGCGTAGAAACAGAGCTTGCTCGTAGATACTTAGAGTTAGATACAAAACCCACAAATGCTTATCGAGCAGATGCTGCTCCGTCTCTATGGACCACTCTGGCGGATATTCTCCACTTCCGACTCATCCTGGGCACGCGGCTAGCGTTGTCTTCTCCCCCGACTGGCCAAGCGGCTGGCTAACCTTTTCCACTTCCTCTTGTAGCTCCTCCACGCTTATCGTGTAGACCTCTAATGTTATTATTGTCCCATGTTTATTTATTTGAATTACTGCCATTTAAAGATGTGTTGGAGTATTAAACTGATTCTGCCATACGGTGTTCTGTCTCTAGGCAAGAAGTAGAGAATTGAATATCAGCATGAATACAGGTTGTATTAGAGTGAAGGCTATTGATACAGTGAGTGACTACAACGGGTGGAAGGATAGACGTTTTCGAGGAACCGGAGAACGTTTATTACGCTAACTTCTTACTCGTGTAGCGGCATAGTGGGCCGTTTTTTCATGCTTCATAATTCTTAGGCGCTGTAATCCGAGCCATACCATTCTATTTCCGTAATTATCTCAATCGCGTTCACGAGCGTGTATGCTATCCTTGAACAGTTTTTCTCCGATTTTGAGTGTTCTTTTGGGACTTTTCTCTGTTAAGCTCTACTTAGTGGTCCTGCGTACTCATAAACATTGGAAACTGGAGCATTGTTTTTTATCGTGAACACTGCCTTTAAGATGAGTTTTGCTCCCTATTGACATGATACCTACCGTAACCTACAGTAAACCTCAGAAGTTCGGCAAGCAGAGCACAGACTCGTTTTCAGCAACAACACATCGTCCTGTAACAGTAACACGTGGAGCACACAGGCAAAAGATTTGCCGCACCCTATTTTCTTAGCGGCATCACGTGCTCATGTCATTGTTCAAAGCTCCCATGTATTGGGGTCCCTTTGATAGAAGCGAAGCCAAACCACTTAATAGGAGCTTTTCTAGGATTTCTGTAGGGACTGGGTCTCTCCTAAAAAGGATATTATCATGTTACGGTCCGCAATAAAGGGGTCACAGGGGTCACTCTTGCAGCAGTTCCCAACAAAGATAACATCCTAGCCATGGTGTACAGGAGGAGAGCTTTCTCCTCTCAAAAGCGTGGAAGAGACGACTCCACGGTAAAAACTAGAGAATGACTCGTGGTCAACTTCAAAACGAGTAATCCCTTCCCTGAAAGACCAACTACGATGTCTTCAGTAAGGGCCTCTTTTGTACGTGCTCTCCTGATGACAGGCGATTGGTCTTGTGGGTCTTGTGTAGCGATCGGCAAAGAGTTCAATGGGAAGCATCGTGTCTCGATTGTCGTCCTAACTGCAAAGAAGTCCAATCGGAAACGTGTCGGGAAGAAAAGGAAAGCCTTTGTATTGCTGCACGCGCTTGTCATTTGAACGACGATTAGGCTACGTGGCGCTCGACTGACGGCTATTTAGGTATTACATCTAACCAATAACGACTAACGAATGAAAAAATGTTTTCGTAAGTAGTCTCACATTTCGTAAAAAAATAGTCATTCGAATCGCGCTGCAATCCAGGGAATACAACAGGATTGCTACATAGTTCCGTGTTGGTTGTTCGAGTTGGGTGGTACAGAATAATCAAAGCGCTCAGTATTTGTTATTTCTAATGTAACTGCTTCGCAGTTCTGAAACCCCCCCCCATTATGGCCTCAAGCGTACGTTACGCAACGGCAGGCGCAGCATCCTGCAACTTCGTGTCGGTCGCGCGACTTCATCGTAGGCTCACTGAACAAGTCCCGACAACGGCTCCAGCAATACATTTTCCAGAGCGCACTACCAGAGGTGATAGGACGATTAGATTGGGCATTAGCAATCTGAGCAACGTACTGTTTCCTTTTCACAACGATCTAATATTATCCACGTGCGTATCTCCATAAATCTTGGCATGTTGATTGACACTTGTGGTGTTCGGTGATTGAAGCGCCGTACCTGTGCGGATTTTGACCAACTGGTCATATTCTGAGGGCGGGTCTGAGCGTGGGCGGTTCCAAGTCTTCGAGGGCGATTCTGAGGGTTCTCACTAGTTCTCACTAGTCAGTCGCCTAACAACTTCCATCCGAGGTTGTCGAACCTCTTGGTCCCCTTCGGTATAGTCTGTGACTTCCGTTCTTCTGATTCTCTTTCGTGTGAATCCTTCTCTGTAAAATGAAATGAGGTTTGGGAGGTAGTTTCGTGGATCCTAATTCGGTTTTTCTAGGCTCCGAAGAAGGCGAAAATCGCCAAAACGTCAGCCGAGTAAAGAAGTTTTGACAATCTTGGTCTCGCTTAAATCACCGAATAGCACAAGTGTCAATCTAGTATTCGCACGGGTGTGCGAAGCGATTCGGCATCAGAAAAACGGGAAGATTACCGGCACGAAGGCCGCTTTAATTTAATAATTTTTTCTTAAAACCCCAACACTTTCTGTTCTCAGGCGAATTTATATCGTGGAAAGGTTCCTACATCATTATGCGGGAAGGCAGTTCTACAAAAGCAGGAAAAAAGGTTTCGAAGCAAGCAGCTATTTAAACTTGGCGAAACTTTGGGAAAGGCGAGTATTAGTAGTTCCAGATGTGAGAAGACACACAGAGATTGCATTCGCTTGCCGAACGCCCTACTTCGCAGCAGACGGTCGAGTCGCGGCAATCACTGTGCAGCCGCTTAGCTCGTCGCTAACGGTCTGCTATCGTACCGCTACGCGGCCGCCCACAACGGTTCGGGGTGTCTACAGAATGAAGACCTTTGGGAGTCACGGTAATTGGGCTGCATTCCGTTACAGACAAAGTAGCACATTAACAGCTTCATGGATTCAAGCTTTCAACGTCGGAGCTCTACTGAAGCCCGCCAATATAATGGCTTGACGATGGCGTGATGGTTATCGCGGAGTTACTAGTTGAGTAACGCGCAGTTAGTGGCAGATGTTAAAGAGTATAAAATCATCATAACGAAGAGATTGGAGTAGGGAATTCGAAGACTTTAATCAAACTGTTTTGTGCCGATTTTAAGAAAAAATTGATCACGCTTATGTCATATAGCTAAACGCTGATCGGTATTTCCTAGCACCGAAATATCTGAACTAAAGGAGCGGAATGCAGAAACAATCTGTCCCTGCCGGCAGCGACTGAACAGGAGAAGCGGAAGTATGGATGAAAGAGTTGTACTCAGCATTTATGATAACGTGAGTTATATGGAATCACTTAGGCTGACAATGAGTTCAAACATAACGCATCTGTTCCTTTGATGTATGGACTTCGGTTCATGTAGAATGCCACAGGAACAGATAAGTGGTGGGAAAGCAGTTAAGAAAAAAAGAGCAAAAACATTCGAGACATTACCATAGAAGAAGGCAAATGCTAAATCCGATTAGACATCAAACAAGGACTTCAGAAAGGTGATGGGTGACAATAATGTTGAGTATACATGTACTCTTGGTCGGCACAAGGTGTGCTACAATTACTCACACCGCGAATCTTTATAATGTATTCCGACTTCAGGTGTCGTAAAAATACACGTGAGTCGGTCCGAGCCCTTGATCTCAAAAAGGTATGATTCTACAGGTACTTTTTTGCCCGAGCACCGACTATGTGATTACTAGGGGCACTGAACCCCAAGTTCAGTTTTTTTGTTTTTTCTCAAGTTGTTGTGCATTGCGGTGATCATACTCAATTAGCTAGCACGGTATCATCCAATTTTTGAGCTCTTGACTATACTTTGAGCATTTCAGCCTTAGACAAAAATGTTTCAGGTCTGCATGAAGTTTTCCAATGTAGGTTATCTGGGGGTCACTTGAATTTAAGGTCCCTTCAGTTTTTTGAAACTTCTCAGTTTAGTTCGCTAAATGCTTCCCATCGGGGACAATTCTGAAGGAAAAACACGACTTATGTCGATCTCTGGATTGCTATGACAGATTTGGCTTGAATTTTTGATCCAGGGGTGATCTGTAGAGCTTAAAACGAACCTGAGACACGTTTACCGATTTTCAATAAGATGCGATAAGTTGCTATGTGTATCCTCTGGTTCCGAGCCTGATTTACTCTGTTCCCTCGCGCGCTTCTGCGGAGCGAGGGTGGAGACAGCGAAAAAGTGTGGGGAGAAGGAGACGCAGCGTACGCGTGCAGACGCACACGATGAACGGAAATAAATCTTACTCGGAAGCAGAGGATAAGCGGTAGTTCGGTCAATGTCTCAGATTTGCCTCGAATTTTTTCTGCGGATCCTTGAAAAATGCCTATGACCTTTTCCATAATAATCATGGGCAGCTGAGGAGGGTATAGTTGGACGCTACGCTCTAGAAAAAAAATGAAATAGTTCTAGGAAAAAGCATTTTCTTCGGAATGGCCTGGCTGACTAAAAGTACATACTCACCCAATGGGGCGGACTTATCGCGCACAGATTTTGTCGAATAGAACTCACCACGCTAGAAAGCTTTTCTACCGTGAGCGAAATACCAACCAGAACTGATCGCGGACAAATTTCGGTTGCTCGATATCTTTGCGCTGTGTGTTCGACAGAAGTGCGGACTTATCGCGCGCAGCTACTGGTAAGTAGAATTTACCGCGACCATAAATAGTTTCTATCGCGTACAACAATGTAACAAGGACTGATCGCGAGCGACCTACATCGTATTCCGGCTGATCGCGGGCAACGGCACATAGCGGACTGACCGCGACAGACCCCACCTTGACTACGATGCACTGTTCTGTGTGGTAAAACGAGATCGTCGCCAGCTTAATTACCCAAGTTTGAGGTGCATATAATATCTCCTTGGCTGAACTTGCATGTGTACACTCTGCCTCTACGAGATAGAGGGCGTAATGCCCGCAGGTGCTTAAATTTCGTCCTAGGCTCAGCCTGGTTGTATTATAATTAACAACTAAGTTAGACAGATTTTTTGCGGTTGTTCCTTTTTTTTGCCCGGGCGTACCGATCGCGAGCCCACTCAGGGGTTTCTTTGTAGGACTAGGGTCTAGCCACGTACACTTTTTTTACAATAACATAGACAATGGGGCGGACTTATGGCGACGTTGAATAGGAACGAACGCGGGGTCAACAGAGATCAGCTCGCTGCTTTTGCGCGCGGTCAGCTCTAACTGAGCTCTCGATCAGCTCTAAATGGGCTCGCGATCAGTACACTTGGACAAAAAGGACCAACCGCAAAAAACCTGTCTAACTTAGTTATTAAACACCCGGCCAAAGTGCCGCGAACCCCTTGGTTT
This sequence comes from Aplectana chamaeleonis, assembly GCA_029168955.1. NCBI lineage: Eukaryota > Metazoa > Nematoda > Chromadorea > Rhabditida > Cosmocercidae > Aplectana > Aplectana chamaeleonis. The sequence goes on from JAPDOI010001664.1 coordinate 13,524, forward strand.
ATGATTCCCGGGCAGAGCGCCGCAAAGCGGAACTTCGGCCGGTTATTTTTCGCAGACCGCGATAGATGCGCGAATCTCCCATTTATGGTTCCCGGACAAAGCGCCTTTTGTCGGTTTTTTTGCAGACCGTGGGAAATTTAGCTTGTTCAGAAAGGTCACCAAGTTCCCGCGCATAGCGCCGCAAAGCGGTGCTTTGACCGGCTTTTTTAGAGGCCGGTAGAGATTAAAATTTTTCGCGAAGGCTACAAAGTTTCTAAACAAAACACCGCGAAGCGGCGCTTCGGCTGGGTTAAATATAATGCAGTTAGGCGGGGCCTAGAACCGAAATTGAGCACCTGCAGGCGTTACATCCTCTATCTGGTAGGGACAGAGTGTACTCCCGCTAGTGTAACCAAGGAGATACTTGATGTACCTCAAACATGGGTAATTGAACCAGCGACGATCTCGTTTACCCACAAAGGACAGTGCTTTGTAGTCGAGGCGGGGTCCGTCGCGGTCAGTCCGATATGTGCCGTTGCCCGCGATCAGCCGGAATATGATGGAAGCCGTTCGCGATCAATCCTCATTACATTGTTGTACGCGATAGAAACGATTTATGGTCGCGGTAAGTTCTACTTAGCGCTAGCTGCGCGCGATAAGTCCGCACTTCTGTTGGATACACAGCGCGAAGATATCGAGTAACCGCCATTTGTCCGCGATCAGTTCTACTAGGATTTTCGCTTGCGATAGAAACGGTCCCTGAACTCGATAAATGCAATTAGACATTTTCTGTGCGCGATAAGTCCGCCGCATCGCCTGAGAAGGAAGACTGGCACCCTAGCAATGTACTTCACTTTCGTTCGGTCAAAGTGCGCCATGAAGCACATTAATCTATCCCCGTTTTTTGGTCCGTACGTACTTTTATTGGGCTCAAATATATATATGCCACAACATTAGTATTGTAAAGGCATCGTGCGCGCAAAACAACATGCTCTTAATTCATGGCCCAGCGTCGCCCTCTGCTCTCTGTCCTCCTCATTCCTTGGATTGGAGCGCAGAATTGAATCTGAGATTTTCATGTGGCCATTTTGGTCAGATTTGATTCCGAGACTTATTTTCTCCAATTTTCTGCTGCATTTCTTTAACTTTCTACTCTATGTACGAACCCGAGTTTGACACAAACCAACGACATGTATTTATCAAATTTTAACTAATTGTACAGAGTAAGGTACTTTTACCGCTCTTGAGCTGAGCCTGACTTCTACAGCAAAATAGGAGGGAATTTTTCAATTGGACCTAACGGGTTTCGGAGCTAAATATTATGAAATTCAACAACTCAGTGTAGCATTTCTATCCATACTCTAACTCGATAATGAACGAATTTTTGCATCAGGGGCCGGAGGGCAATGTATCATGAATTCGAAAACTCTCGAAAAGATGGTGATTTTTGTACATACCATCCATTCAGATCACGGCAGTCCTTCATGTCATTGTCATAAAAGAGAAGTGGCCTCACCATTTCTCTCCATTTCATTTTTCGCAAAACAGCTCCGTTTATATTACTGTACATAGTATTTTGGATTCGGATTTGGTCACAAAAACGTTCAAAATACTGTTTCTACGGTTCGCGATGAAAAACTAATTTGTATAACTAAATTCTCGCGATGAAAAACTAATTTGTATAACTAAATTCTGTTCTAGTTTACGTCTACACCTCAGAGGCTTGCAGCAGGAGCTGGCGCTTGTGTTCGAAATTATGGTCCAGCTCAACACAGAGCGGCACTAACACGCGTTTGAAGATTTTGGTGAGTTGAAGAGCTCGAAAAAAACACGTTTTAGTCCCATTCCCACTCAAATCCTTTACAGATAGGATGGGCGCTGCGCTGGATTTCTCGTCGTGGGTGGCGTTCAGAATGGACTCTAGGGTACGTGAGTTCGCTAAGTTCGTCATAGTTAGACTTTTTTGTATTAATGGCTAAAATAAAATGATTCTGTTCAAAATCTGTTTTAGCATTGTGGTGAGCAGTCGCGGATTGCAGAGGAGGATGCAGATCATTTAAGAGAAGATTTGAATGCAGTCGCGAATTCAGTTATGGAAGATGGTTTCTTTCTGAATATTGTACAGCAGTTGATTGATATTAGGTTGGCCCGAGAGTTCTGCTTATCGTGAAAGCTAGCGAAGAAATTGTCCAAAATTTGAAATTATTGGGACAAACATTTTGCACCAGCAATGAAAAACACCTTCCGAGGCTCAGTAAAGTAAGGGGTGTAGTCATGAGTACAACAAAAAATACAGTAAGTATCACAAAACATTGTTTTTTTTTAACAAAAAAATTCGAAAAATTGTCGAAGAATTCGCCTGGGGGAACTCAAATTTTCGTACATTTAGAAAAATTTGGTCTTTAGGGAGGTGGGGGCGTAGCTTAGTCGATGGCGGGGACAAGGGTTCTGCTTGACCCTGGAAGTTTAACTTGTCGGTCTGTGATCTTCCGATCACCCATGGTATCCCACTCGAAAGTGTAGCACTTCCTCTATCTAATGGCGTTCACTGCTACTAAAAAAACTCGACCTGCTTTGAATTTGCATCAGAATGAAGAAAAAAACTTCCCATCAATAGAAGGGGCTTGCTAGAGTGGAAGGAACGTTTGAATACGTGATTACTAGGTTTTAATATCAACGACTTGAGAGCGCCCTACATCAAATTCATGTGGTGTAGACACTGTCTTATCGGAATTGAATCTTTCGAAAGTCGATATTCGACGAAGTAATTATAATTAGACAAGACACTGCCCATTATGCTTAACTTTATGAAGTTACGCGCCCTAAAGTAAAATGAAGATATAGTACAGTACCGCCCGCGACCTTGGGAAAAACGGCGTTTTCGGCGTTTATTTCCGCCGCAAACCGCCGCTTTGTCATAACTTCGTTTAAAGTGGTCCTTCTGGGTCGCTAGGGGCATATTTAGAATCAGTTTCGAGAGCTCTTCATTTTGAGCTCACACATGCCTAACCCTGCAAACAAGGCATATAGGGTTTACAGAATCAATCGGGTGTACGAAAACTGAAGCTGGGTATCAAATTGTTGTAAATATTTGAATTCATGCCAACCGCACAGATCAAGGACGAGTTATATACAAGTATAACACACGTACTACAATACCCGCGCTAACTAATTTTCTCAAAAAAGCCGCAAAAGTCGCTAAATCGCGACTTTTCGTCATAACCTGGCTCAAAGTGCTCCAACTGAGCTCTGGAGGACTTATTTCGAATCAGCATCGAGAGCACTTACTTTTGAGCATACACATGTCTTACGGGCAAACAAGGCATATAGGGCTTACACAATCAATCGATTTGGCGAAAGGAAAAATCAAGTAAATTTTGGTTTTTCAACGTAATGCCACGTCCAACTCAACAGTGTAAACGATATAGACAGCAGGTAAACCAGCTGTCCGCGGCTGACCGACGTTTTCTACAAAGTTTCAGATTTTCGCATTTTCAAACCCGAATATTTTTGCCATTTGCTTAGCCGAAAGCCTCATTTTGCTTAGATTTACGGGCAGAAGCAATGCTTACCGTTGAATGTCTCTGATTCTCTCCATAATAAGAAACTCGGAGAAAATTCAGATTGCAAAAAGTGGTTCCTAGCGATATCCAATGAGTGACGTTTGACTGCAACTCATCAAGGAGGTCAGGAGTTACTGCTGGTAGCCTTTGTAGCTCCTCGCAGCTTACGATAAATATGTAGTTTTGAAAACCAGTCGTTATTTTTTGCGATCCATTCTTTCTAACCCGGATTGTTGTTATCACAAAATTTTCTTCGTTTTCTGCGGCTCCGCTAGCCACGGCCAGCCAACGCAAGACATTTAGAATCTTCGTGATAAGGCCTTCCCAATGGTACACTATTTGTTAAGGTTCAAACTCAACCAAAAAGGTTCTGAGTCCTTCGTTCATATCCAAAGGAGCGATTTACTGCCGGTCCCTCGCTTTGCTCTCTGCTTCCCCGCGCCCTCTTTTGAAGATGTCAAAATCTTCGCGCACATACATTTCTCAGTAAGCGAAGTACCCCGAAATTGATTGATTTCCGGCAGCCGAAATGGACTCGGGAAAATGGCGTCGGTAGAAGCAGGAAGAACGAGTGCGGGGTAGAAGGGATTCGACAGTATGGATGGTTCTTAGGTTATGAAGGACAAGAACTGGATTGGAGAGGAGTAAACCTTATGGGTGGCCTAATTGCTAAATATCGAGGGCTCGAATTCAATGAAGAGAATTGTACTGTACGGGTGGTTCTCAAATCTTCTCATCAATCTGACTGCCGCGTTGCATCACAACACGTTACGGTCAATGTCATGCAATGTCACTCCACGCGATGAGTCATTCACAGTATATTTGTACACGAACGAAATTTTCGAAAAATTTTCGAAAGGTTTTTTTTTAATTTTCTTCGTTCGTTTTCGTTCGAAAACTCGTCAAACAAAAAATTTTCAGATTACGCTCGTTCGAAATTTTTTCGAACGAAAATTTTTCATTTTTCGTTCGGAATCCGATTTTTCGAAATTTTTTCGAAATTCATTTGTTCGGAATTTTTTAGAGCGAAATTTTTCTAATTTTCGTTCGTTCGAATTTTTTTCGAACGAAAATTTTTCGATTTTCTTTCGTTCGGAATTGTTTCGAACGAAATTTTTTCATTTTTCGTTCGTTCGAAAAGATCTCGAACGAAAAAATTTCGATATTCGTTGGTTCGACATTTTTTTCGAAATTGTACAACTATAATTCACAGGCATTTATGAGCCATGTAAATGGAATCATTCAGGCTTTGATAGAATTCTATTCGAAATCCTTCTGAAATTTCGCCAATTAAATTCGAGTCTTCGATATTTAGCAATTAGACCACCCATAAGGTTTACTCCTCTCCACTCCACTATTGTCAAATCTCTTCTACCCCCCACTTGTTCTTCCTGCTTCCACCGACGCCATGTTCCCACTAGTACCCCTGGTCCTTTTCGGCTGCCGGAAATCAATCAATTTCGGGGTACTTCGCTTACTGAGAAACGTATGCGAGACACTGCAGCGCGAAGATTTCGACATCTTCAAAAGAGGGCGCGGGGAAGCAGAGAGCAAAGCGAGGGACCGGCAGTAAATTCGTTCCTTTGGATATGAACGAAGGACTCACAACCTTTTTGTTTGAGTTTGAACCTTAACAAATATTATACCATTGGGAAGCCCTTATCACAAAGATTCTAAATGTCTTGCGTTGGCTGACCGTGGCCAGCGGAGCCGCAGAAAACGAAGAAAGTTTTGTGATAACAACAACCCGGGTTAGAAAGAATGGATCGCATAAAATAACGACTGGTTTTCTAAACTACATATTTATCGTGAGCTGCGAGGAACTGCAAAGGCTACCAGCAGTTACTTCTGGCCTCCTTGATGGGCTGCGGTCAAACGTCACTCATTGGACATCGCTAGGAACCACTTTTCGCAACTTGAATTTTCTCCGAGTGTCTCATTATGGAGAGAATCAGAGACATTCGACGGGAATCGTTGCTACTGCCCATAAATCTAAGCAAAAGGAGGTTTGTTGCTCAGGAAATGGCAAACATATTCGGGTTTAAAAATGCGAAAATCTGAAACTTCGTACAATAGGTCGGTCAGTAAATTGTTTTTTTTTTCAATGCTAAATTGGGCCGCACGGTAAATTAACGTCGCTCACACTCCCTGTTCCTCGCTATGCCGAATCGATAAGTGAGGTGACAAGTTGGCTTGATCCTATTCCTCTGCTCTCCTTCTCTGCGCTGTGTAGCTCTGCAGCTCTGCCCCTGCATGTTGATCGAATCCACACCGCGGGTGTGACTACACGTCGTTTATACTTCCGCCGCCGTGCGGCGCGGCGAAGTGCAATCCCACAATATCGATCGTGCCGCGCCGCATGATCAATATTACAGAAATTCACTGTGCCGCGCCGCTCGGCGGCGAGAGTATAAACGACCCCTAAGGAGCAGTTCGGCTAGCACACGCGATGCGCGACGGAAAAAACACTGTGCGCGCTCAACGTCCTTGGGGCGCGTTAACCGAGAGCCTTCGAAAAACGTAGTCGTTGTCATATTGTAGCCGTCCCCCTTCATCATTTTTTTTGGCATTTTATTCATGTTTTTTTTTGGTTCATAATGCGCTTTTCTTTGAATACTTCTCATACCATCGTTTCCATGGAATTCGCACATTTCATACAAGTTTTATTATAGTTCTTTTTCTCTGCTTCTTGGAGCGGAATGGGAGATGATGCTATTGATTCCGATATAATGCTTTCTGACACATCAAACTACATGAACAAAATGCAAAAAAACGATAAAGGGGAACGGCTAAAATGGAACAACAACAACTTTTTTGAGTGCCCTCGTTTAGCGCGCCCCAATCACGATGAGAGCGCACAGCGTTCTACCGTAGCGCGCGTCGTGTTTACCAGCCGAACTGCTCCTCAGCCACACCCGCGGTATGGATTCGATCCACTTGCTCTCTGCCCCTGTCTCCACACAGGGGGGGGGGGGGCTGAGAATAGAAACTCGACGAGTGAGGGGCGTTGGGAAGCGTCCGTTCAGTGGCGTTTGGGAACGAGAAACAGAAAAGAAAAGGATGCGTGTTCTCTCGACGTAACACTGCCTCAGTGCACTGACTGGCTATAGCTTGTCCCGACAACTCGAAAACCGAAGTTTGATATGGGGCTGATAATAAACCTAGAAGTGAATATGGCAGCTTCTTATGATAGAAATTTGATTCTAGCATTGCGTGGAACGCTGAGATCTGAGCAAGTTTCCAAAAACCTGTATTTTGAGAAGCATTGTTGCAAAAGAGAAGAATTCCTGCAGGAATTGCCAAAATATACTGGCCTGAAAATGAGCAATAGCCACGAAAAAAGTCGAGAACGGACAGTCTGAACAATTGATCAAGATTGACCTAAACGTGTTCCCAGAAACAAACAATCAGTTTAAAACAGGGGCCAGAGAAACTTGAAATTTTGGGCGCGATACCACCTGTTTTACTGCACCGCTGTGCCGTACCGGGTTCTAAAAGCAGAAAATTTTATATCTGGGATGAGGGCGGTTTCAGTCGAGAAACGGATAAGGCGTTGCCAGAAGCTCTTACACATTGAAAAGATTTGGGGATCGTTTTCAGCCAAAGTCACCGGAGTACCGCTAAGCGGGAAATGCCTCAAGACCTGTTGTTTCTGCTTTAAGGAAGTCTGTCCTGAGCGCAGTTGAAATCCCTTACCTTTTGCCCCTGAGCTGGAGGCGATGGGGGTGTAGCCGTAGCGGCAGAACGGCTAAAAAGCACTGTCAGTTCTTAGGGTTGTGAAAATTCGAGTTTTCCCGATTGGGCGGCCGCAGTGTTCTTCCGAAGAAGGATCAGAAAGTAAAGTTGTAGGCTGAGTCTCATGTCGATTGTTCCTGTTTGAGCCGAGAAAGTGAAGTCAGCGGTCTGGGACGTTTTTCAAGGCTGAATTCACCGAGGTGGCGCTAGGGGGGAAAAGCCTTCAGACAGGTTGGTTCTGTTTTGGAAAAGTCTACACTCAATTGAGATCGCGGGCAATTTGAGCCCGAACGAAGGACGATGACTGTGTCTGCAGGGGCGAGGAAACGGCTAAGAAACATTAATCTTCAATTTCAACAGCTCCTTAAATTAGTGTTACATACTTCTATTCGACTCGTCCTTGACCTTCACGCTTGATATGGAGTCAATTATTAGCACCAGTTTGATATTTAGCTTCAGTTTTCGTGCACTCGATTGATTCTGTTAGCCCTATATGCCTTGTTGGCAGGGTAAGACATGTGTGAGCTCAAAATGAAGAGCTCTCGATACTGATTCTAAATGTGCCCCTAGCAACCCAAACGGACCACTTTGAACGAAGTTATGACAAAGCGGCGGTTTGCGACGGAAAAAAACGCCGTTTTTTCCCAAAGTCGCGGGCGGTATTGTAGAAAACATAATTTTTCCAGAAGTTCTCCAGAAAGTTCCAATAAGCACGTGAATTCCCAGGTCCCAGGTATTGTGTGTCTTTCTGTACAGATATAACTTACTGTGTTATTAATTACGAGTATCTGAACGTGCTAACGTGTATTTAAGCACATGTATTTCAGAAAATTATTTGTGGAGAAATTTCTCTTTCTAGAAAAGTCACTTCATTAAGACTCGTTATTGTGACGTAAATCTGGTGTTTGACGATTGAAGATCAGAATAAAGTATTGATAACAATTGTGTCATAATATCGATAATGTACTGTTGATGTAGCGATATGATAATATTTGATAGTACTGATAATAATGAATCGAGGAGTGGATACAATCGACATGGTGGGGGAGGCCGGCCCCGCGCTATCCTGCTAAAATGACCCAGCGCGGCACCGTTGAAGAGTTTCAGCCTCGCGCTGGGGCGCGAACAGCGCCAGGCTAGGATGGGGGCGCCGCCTCGCGCTGTTTGCGCACCAGCGCGGCGCTGTCCGAAAGTCAGAGCATTTTGGCTGCTAAGAAAATTCCCCCTCGGCTGGCGAGGGAGCGTTTACGGACGGGGGGAGAACCTCTCTCCGTCCCTTACCAAGTGCCAAAAAGCGGAATTACACCTAACCATGAGGAACGCGAGAAGGTCTTCTCCATTAGCAGGAACTGTATCAGCAGAGGCACGGAAGCCCTTTGCAGGGGCACCAGCGTCCGTAGCAGGAGGACGGAAGTCCGGCTGGCTCCGCCGCTTTTGAGGATTGGAGCTCGCGGCTCGACGGCTCTTATGGTCGTCGGACGGGGCTCCGGCCTTCAGATTGCCTGAAAGCCTTTGCATAGTCCGGCGGCGAGATTCGCACCGCAATAATGGGGGATGAAAGGCAGGGACGAGGCTGCGTAGCCGCCCTAGCTCCTTGAACGTGGCGGGGCAATTTTTGCCGCTCGACTAAGCAACGGCGTTGAGATTGCGTAAGTGGGCGTTCCCTCCCAGCTCCTGGCTACTATAACTACTGTCTCATTCACCCCACATGGCTAAAGCATTAGCTAAAGTAGCTGGGTATTTATACAATCTTAAAGGCAGCGTTCACGATGATCCTCCCCGATGACTTTCCACAGTGAAATGTTAGGCGAGAAGGATTCTAGGCTCGCAGTGCCGAAGGAACGGTAGAAAACGAGCCAGGAGCGGCAAAATAACATCTGCAAACAAGCGTTTTGGTGCCCCAGACACGCCTGGCGCCCCAGATCCGCCCCTCGAAATGAACAAATGAAGACTCAGATTACAGGAAAGATCAAGTGAAGGAAGTGCTGATAAGTGAGCTGATCGCTTCATTGCACTGATACGTATCATCCTTCTAGCGGTCAATTCCTCCACGCTAAAACATCAACGTAAACAAGGGAGGGCCTATTTTGGCTCAAAAACGCGTCTTTCGTGTCCTTTTTAAGCATGGTTTGTTATATAGGGCACCAGAACTTCCGTAAACCGTGGAGATATCGGAAGAGAAATTTATCGTGAACACTGCCTTTGACATAGTCTCATGTTCTGCAGTGCCTCGTCGCCCTACGTACGGACAAACTAGGTTGTGCAGGTAAGAGTACCTAAGCACCGCATTGGTCGAATCTGACTGATAAGTGTGGAGTGGTGTGCGACCTTGGCTTAAAACCTACCGCGCCGTCTCATGAAGCAGCGTGCTTGAAGCCTGCTTTGAAAATTGATATGCCTTCACTCCGTCATCCTTTCTTCGCCGGTCAGGGGACTGACGCTATATTCCGACCCAAGTGATCGAGCACCTCATCAAATGTTCTCGAAAACGTATTTGTTTCAGAGCAGATCTCGGGTTGGTCGACGTTACATTCATCTCGAAGCAGATCTTATGTTGGTGGCGCTGTTGTAGAGGGTCGCAGGGTTTGAGCTTCTTAGCAACTGCTATGGCTAGTTTATTAGCTGGGAAAAAATTGGGTGGATTTTAATCAAGTACTCAGGCGATTTTATGCGAGAACAGAGAATACACTTCCGTCGGCGATTGGCTATTCTGATGCGGCTAGTGAAGGGAGAGCGAAATAGAGAAACCGACGATTTTGCACCATCGCCAGCTCTTTCCAGTAGACACTGATTTACTTCGGCCTTGAGAATGAGTGCGTATATGTTTGTCCGTTATTCCGGCTGGATGGTGAGTAAGAATTGACCTGAGGTACTAGCGATGTTCTTGAGCGTGAACGTGCTTATCACAGAGAGGTGATTACACTAAAATTATAGTGGAGTCTACCAAGAGTGTCTCATTCACTTATCAATGAGAAGCGGTCGATTGGAGATCAATGAACATGAAACTCGTTGCAGCACAACCGCTCTCGCTCAATCGGTATCGAGCGTGCTGGTATGGGGTTCATGCACATTGATCCCCAGCCGGCCGCTTCTCTTTGATAAGTAAATAAGACTTTCTTGGTGGACTCCACTATACATGTAATAGCGAGACTAGCATGCCCGATAGCCCCTCACGGCATACTGCTCTATTTTATGATCATAGGTCACGCCTTCTACGTCTTGTACAAGAGTACACTTGCACTTCAATGATGTCTGTGGCGTACGATATTTATCATGCGACTCGGTTGAGAGCAATCATACAGGTTTGGCAGAAAATTGCATATCCTGGAAACCATGATGTTGTTAAAAATTCAAGGTCGATGTTATGCTAAAACCCGTATCACAGGTGATCAGTTCGATTTTGAATGAAAAATAAGGGTATCAAGTCCTCATTATAGGAATTCTTTCTGATCAAGGATGGTGTGGTCAATCACTGGTTTGGGGAAAGCCGCGCCGCTGCTTGGCGGGAAAAATGGAAAGCGAAGAGAGGATGGTTATTGATCCAATGGTTTCGCGCCAGATTGCTGAGCGCGGCCCTCTACTTATAGGCATCGTACGCGCTGAAAACCACTAACTGTTTTTTTGTGTTTAATCAATTGGTTGGACCCGTCTGAGAACGTTAGGAGAGCTTATTTGGTTACTAACGCTCTATTGCGGATATATAGGAAGAGGAATGTGTCGAATTCACTCAAAAGAAGCCGGTCCTTCCGTCAGTCATCTGGCACAATTTGCAGCCATTAATCGCATAAGTAAATGAACAATAAGCGATATAGTACAAATGAGTGGAAGTTGATGAAATGTATTGCAAGATTACGTGAAGGAGGTGCTTTCGACATATAACGGTTCGCGTTTCCTTACCCACAAATCTCCTGAAAGAAGGATTACCGTCATTTGATCTTGAGATCATGGGACAACACAGCAATTCGTAGCGATCGACTTTTCCTTCCTTAAAAGTAGGTTGAGGAAATTTCGATTTAGAAAACAGTTTGCAATGGGTTTTTCGCTGTTTTTTCAACGTAACTGCTATATAGGATGCTAGAGCTCCCATCATATGTGGAAAATTCAGATTCAAAATTTATCGTCGACGATGCCTTTGAAAATCAATGACGAAAAATGTTTGTACAAGCTGTCAAACCGCGAAATTCTCATGGTATCTACGCGTGCTGGTGCGGAGCGGCGGTTAGAGACAGTGAAAGAGCGCATGACAGGCATAGGGAGCAGCATCGCTCGCGCCATGTGTCGTGAGAGTTACGACTTTTTACAGAGGTTTGCAGAGGTATTGCACTCTGCAAAAAAGTCGCCATTAGCGCGCAAAATGGAAGTATCTGCACCAACAGTCACGTTTTAGAAGGCTACAAGAGAGAACCTCTTCGACCAAGGTAAGAGAAGATTCCTTTTAACTCTATTACCTCCAATCAGTGAGCTTTTTAGACGGCCATTGCTTCAAAACTACCAGCGGCGTCGCCGGCTGACGCCGGCCTCTGCCGCTGGGGTCCGGCTACGCCGGCCCATTTGCCGGCTTCGCCGGCATCTTAAGTATAAGGCGAATGAATCGAACTCCGCTAATTCTATGTGAGATGGCGTTCGAAGTTCTCACGCTTGCCGGCCATCGCCGGCCTCTGTTGCTGGAGTACGGTTGCGCCAGCACGTGAGCTGGTTTCGACGAAAACGCTCGAATCAGAAATTACAAACTATTTCAAACCATGCAAACCCTGCTAACCTCCTTTCTTATGCAGTTGCACACCGACCCTTACCTAGCTTTAAGAGGTCCTAAAGTGGTAGTTCATTTATATTCAATTCTGTAAAGATAAAGACAACCGCTGTTTGAGATTTAGTAAACGCCTCCATGACCAACCGACACCCTGCTACCTTTATTGCCAAATGAAGAATAATGATGTTTGTGTTTTCTGGATGCATATTTTGATTAACTCACATTTCCATCGTATATAAACCCGATTTAGAAAGGTTGGTGCATATAAACAGCTAAGCAGTTGAAATGAGTGGTTAAGGGGGAGGGGACGTGAAGAAAGGGGTGGTATACACTCTCTTATAGATGCACAAAACGATTTTGAAGCTCTGCGCTAACCCACTTCGGTCCCGCACACTTTCTACGACGTCCGGCGCACACTACCTTGGGTCCCGCACACTTTTTTCGGCGTCCTCTGCACTCCCACTTGGGTCCCGCACACTTTCTACGGCGTCCTACGCACTTCCACTTGGGTCCCGCACATTTCTACGGCGTCCTACGCACTTCCACTTGGGTCCCGCACACTTTCTTCGGCGTCCTGCGCACTCCCACTTGGGTCCCGCACACTTTTTTCGGCGTCCTGCGCACTCCCCACTTGGGTCCCGCACACATTCTTCGGCGTCTTGCGCACTCCCACTTGGGTCCCGCACACTTTCTACCGCGTCCCACGCACCTCCACTTGGGTCCCGCACACTTTCTTCCGCGTCCTGCGCACTCCCACTTTGATCCCGCACACTTTCTATGGCGTCCGGCGCACTCTACCTTGGCTCCCGCACACTTTCTACGTCGTCCGGCGCCCTCTACCTGAGGTCCCGCACACTTTCTACGGCGTCCGGCGCATTCTACCTTGGGTCCCGCACATTTCTACGGCGTCCTACGCACTTCCACTTGGGTCCCACACACTTTTTCGGCGTCCGGCGCACTCTACCTTGGGTCCCGCACACTTTCTACGGCGTCCTACGCACTTCCACTTGGGTCCCACACACTTTCTACGGCGTTCTGCGCGCTCTTGAGCCCGTACCCGTAAGGTAGCCCGTCTTGAAAGTCAAGCCGAATAAACGGTCAAACAAACACACAGAGAAACGCACACATACATAAACATACACACGCACACACAAATTTACCAAAATATATATTCAAAACTATATTTGCCATAATAAAAACGACCACTCTCTCAAACTAACTGGGAAGTGACCAGATCTGTTCGTCAGAGATACGCATGCAGCACTGTTTTTCTGATCGGCCACCTACCAGGTACTTGCGGAAACTGTATTTTAGCTGCCCGCTGAGAAGTAATGAGGAAAGTTTTTTTTATAAAGAACAATTCAAGCAAAATGTTTGTCCGAACTTCTCCCAGTTGGGTTATTTGAGGCGTTGATCACGAATATAAGACGCGTTTTCGCTAATTTGAACGATAAAGACAGTTTTCTGCAGATAAAATTCTACGCTAGGATAGGGTTTCTATAATAACCCGGGAAAGTAGATTATTAAAAAAAGTGGTTTCATGGGTAGTCCTGGCAACAAGGTCTAGTCATTTTCTTGTAAGATGTACCCTATAAACAGGACTGCTCTTTTTTTTTACCTTTTCACGATTGTGAAATTCCCCTTTTGCGTTAAAAAACTCTGAGGTTGCTAGGCAAAAAGAACAAAAACCTCCAAAGACGATGCGAGCGGATAGAACTATAGATATAACGCTCAATTCGCACTCCTGATTACTTCAAAGCAAGCACAAAAAGTGACACGGTATTACGAAGCCAAAATAGGGAGATATACCAAATAAAATTTTGGCTCATGAATACATCCGGAATGTAAATGCTGTAAACGAATTCACTGCGCTTCTGCAAGTTAAGAAGTGCACATTGCTCCGCTAACTGCGCATTACAGAACAAGACACTGCATTGCCCACCTTCTTATTGGGAAAAATATAGATGAGTGCATACAGCATGACGACGTGCTCTTTCGCAGTACACACTTTCATCTAAATTCGTCTATTGAATATATTCTGGGCAAACGAGGCCTGTCTCTTCGATCGCTACATCGTGTTACACACTGCATGGGCTCCATTGTACCCGAAGAGCGATGGCTGTAAGCTAGTTGATCACGATCGCACAGTTCTTCGTTCAGGAGGTTCACAATGGCTCGTAACATCAAATAACTGAAAACTAGTCTCTAGGCTCACCTGGGGAAAAATTTGCGATGCCTATGAACCGTGTCGCTGCAAAACAGTCACTATCAAAAAGAGCCAAGAATGTACATAGGTTCTACCTAATGAACAAGCCAAACCATGATTGTAAGCATACTCTATTTTTTAATAAACAACACAGAATAACCTTATGAAAATAAACGCAATCCAACGGTACAGAAGTGAAACCAGCAGGCCTCGGCCTGAGGAACGTTTCCCACAATGAAAGGTCCAGAGAAGACTGAATGATTTTTCCCTCGGACAAATGCCATCGAGGATCTAGTTTCCAACGCTTTCAAAGGCGTCAACCACGATAGCTTTCATTAGCTCTTCACGTGCGTATATGTGGCTATTATATACCCTATTGAATGCTAAACGTGTATGAAGTTTCCCTCCTCAAATCCACTCAGCTGTGGAGGGTAACCTTCTAACTCAGACATTGGTGTGGAGGTTCCCGAGGACAACAGACCTGATTCGGCTGCTATCACTCCTCTCCCTCGACAGAGTGATAACGACCAAATCAGGTCTATAGTCCTCGGGAATTTCCCCACAAATATCGGAGTAGAATGCCCGACAAACTTTCCTTAGTCACGACTTATGTGCGCAGGCCTGGAGATAAACCTGATATAAGTATGTTTGTGGTGTTTCAATGCCCTATAGTTGCCTATGAGTATGCCTTCAAGTTTTTGTATGGAGCGTTTCTTGTGACTATGTGACCTGAACCATCGTGATGGCGGCACTGCGAAAGCCAATAGGCCTACAGTGTTTTAGCTCAGGAGAGCAGTGCTCATGATAGTATTCTCCACGCCTTGTTTAGCAACGTTTCGATAACTCTACACAAAGCACCGCAGTAACATATTTGATGTCGAGTGCACAAAACTCTCTTAAAAAACGTATATTGGTACTAAAGAGGCCCTAGACGCTCTCTTCATACAAAAGCGAAGTCCGAAGCTAAGTAATCATAACGAGTGCCTAACCGTAACCAATGACTTCTTACCGTTTATCTCGCTGTGTTTTGTAGTATTGAGCTTCAGTAATCTTATTGCCGGGCTCGAATAACTGCTTGCCAGTGGTAGTTCACTTGCACTGAACCACTGCCAGAGCAGTGTATTCTGGTCTTACAATTAGTCTAATCATTCTGGTTGGGTTCGGTGTTACCTCCCTGAAGCTTCTGCGCGCGTCGATAGAGGCTGAGATGCGCTTGATCGTGTAAACTGCCACTAACTTGTTTTGCATTTTCAGGTCTCTAAAAACGGCGCTGCGCCGGAAAAAGCGAGTCCCTCTACAAACCTTGTCGTCAAAAACAAAAGAATTACTACATTTGTTAGCATCTCAAATTGACGCTGACTCATGTGCCGGAAAATTACTGGATCATGAAGGTTAGAGAATAAAGCTATGTGAGTGATTAGACAAAAAAACTTGCTGCAAAGTACGACCTCACACAATCAAGACTCCAGCGCAACGCCAACGCTTATAAGTGGAACATGGATCGCTAGTAATTGTTTCTTTCAATGGAAAAGGCTGAAAACCCGGCGAAGTTGTCATCATCCACTTTGACCCACATTTATCAGGATATATTGCTGCTCAGCTACTGCTGCCATATTGTCATACACTCACTGACGGCGTAGATGCAGCTCTGAAACACTACACGAGAATGATTCTCTGAGGAACTGCAAGTATGATGCTCAAATCCGGATTCGTAGGCCAATTCGCACTGATTTTCCATTCGAATCGAGAGCTTTCGAGGCTTCTTTCGCCTCTCTAAGTCTTCAATTAGAGCATGTACGTACACCCCATTTTGGACAAGATCTACATCTGCATTCGCATCACGTTGCTTGAGCATAATCGTTCTGAAACCAACAAATAGACGTGTCAGGGCCTTGGAATAAACTTAATAACTACATAGTATGGAGGAAGTAGAGAACTTTGCAGGGATGTAATAAAATGCACACCTATGCAGCACGTTGTAGTGGTCATACTGCGTGACGCTTGGCAAAGAAACATTCCGTACTCAACAAGAGAGAAGATTAATTTTTGCCGTGTCCATATATTTACATAGATATGAGCACGCTTCAGTGTTTATCCTACTGAGACACCTCAATTTCCTTTCAATTAAATAACAGAGCATACATTAGGTTGACTATGCGCAGTAAAGACGTAAGTTTGTCCATCAAGCTCAAAGAGGGCAAAAAGTACTCATGCACCTTACGTCACAGTAGCACAATAGTTTGGTATGAAGTTTAGTCTCAGTAAATATAAACAGCATCATGCGACGCAAAGGGGTACTAGTATCGCAAGAATTAGGGATCGAATAAAGTGATAAGTAACCAATGTTTTAGGTCGTTCATTATAGTGGAAAGGGTCATACCCTGATGATTTGCCGCAAATGCACTGATAATCATAGTCGTAAAAATTTCTTGTGCTGCGCTGTCGGCTCACTGATTAAGTAAGACAACTTTTCTGTGTCACCAGTTCTTTCGACTCTCTCCAGAAACTTTGTTTTAGGTAGTTCATTACAGTAAAATCATGATCTGTACATTTGCCGTTAATGTACCAATAACTAGGTAGCTTAACTTTCAATGTTTTTCTTGTACAACAGAATTGATGTTTGTGTACCTGTCATCGGCCACGTGTCTCACCCATTAAAAAGATTCCCCTGGCCACGATGGGAGGCGAACCTGATTTGCGGATAGGGGACTGCTTTTCACGCAGTGCAGTACACAGAAATTTCTGATAAAGTTTCATGCGAATTAAGGACTCTCAACATGTCACGTGCAACCTATTTTGACAAGTTTAAGTTACATGTAACTTTCGAAAGAGTTAGTATGCTTCACGGTGGAAGCTGACTTGCACGTGACATAAAGTACTGACGTGTAACTTAAATGCATTATTTAATCTCACATGTAACTTATTCCGAGGCGGGGCATACGGCGCACTCTCGAGGCAGGACTCTGATGTCGGTAGCTACGTCGGTTCAATTACCTAGGTTTGAGGCACTTCGCCCCGCACACCGTCTGAAGGCCCCGCTGAGCCGCTGGAGGCCCCCGGCCTCATGCCGCGTGTCGGTGTGCTGATCGCGTCGCGTGTCGGTGCCGACCGCGTTGGGTGTGGGTATAAGGTATCATGTAACAACGGGGCAAGTCAGACGCGATGTTGTGTAATTTCAGAGCAATCTACATGATACTTTGGTCAAAAATCTCGTCAAGCTTGACGTAACATCGCTTAAAGTTACATGTGAATATCTCCGCGCAACTTGCGTTAAAGGCAGCATACACGCAAGTAAACGTGATTGAGATAACTACGGAAATAGAATGGTATGGCTTAGATTACAACGCCTACGCATTTTGAAGCGTCAAAAACGACCCACAATGCCGGTATAGAAGTAGAAAGTTTGGCCCCGCCCGTATTTTCACGCCCCCTGTATATGCCCTTATCCTGCAACGCAAAGTTGCTGGGTCGTCTTGACCGTCGCAATTGCTGGTGGATTGCCTAACAAGTGAACCACACACGTCACTGACGGCGAAGATGACCCAGCAACCCTGCGTTGGGGGAAAAGGGCAAATACAGGGGGCGTGAAAGTACGGGCGGGGCCAAATTTGCTACTCCTGTAAAGGCATTGTGTGTCGTTTTTGACGCTTCAAAATGAGAAGTATAGTTGTACAATTTGGAAAAAAAATGTCGAACGAACGAAAATCTAAATTTTTTCGTTCGAAATATTTTCGAACGAACGAATTTCGGAAAACTTTCGAAATTTCGGAGGTCGAACGAACGAAATTCGAAATTAATCGAAGTTTCGATTTTTTTCGAAATTTCGTATTTTTTTCGAAACTCGTCGAAAATTTCGAAATTTTTTCGGAATTTCTTTGAAAAAATTCCGAACCAACGAATTTCTAAAAAATTTCGAAAAATCGGATTTCGAACGAACGAAAATTGAAAATTTTTCGTTCGAAACAATTTCGAACGAACAAAATTTGAAAAAAAAATTTCGTTCGTCGAATTTTCGAACGAACGAAAATTGAAAAATTTCCGTTCGAAAAAATTTCGAACGAACGAAATCTGAAAAAATTTCGTTCGACAAAATTTCGAACGAACGAAATTTGAAAAAATTTCGTTCGACGAAATTTCGAACGAACGAAAACGAACGAAAAAAATTTCGAAAAAAATCTTTCGAAAAATTTTCGAAAATTTCGTTCTTGTACAACTATAATGCGTAGGCATTATGTTGTAAGCCATACGGTTCGATTCACATTGTTATCCCAACCACGTTTACGAGCGTGTATGCTGCCTTAAAGGCAGTGGTCACGATGAAAAACTTTATCGAAAAAACTACAAAAATCATCTTAGATTTAAAACAGCTCAAAAACTATGAAGGTAGCGCGGTGAAAAACGGGCTAGAATTGGAATTATTAAGACCCCAAATGTTCAGTTCGTGCACACGTGCACAGAAAGATCACAGTCTCAAGCCGAGCAGTCAAAAATCATCGACACTCAGAGGAAGAAGTAAATGCAAATTTACCTAATAAAACAGTTGAACAATGAAAGCAAGCACTTCAACCAATGTTTTTGGCTAGATGTGTACATAAATTTGAAAGTTCATTGATTGAAATTTAAGTTCAAGCCAGCTGATGTTCTTGATATTAGAGATCATCGATGCCGACGATGTGGGGTGGACTCGTTCACCATCAAAAGACAAGAAAGTTCAGGCTTCGAATTTGGCCCAGGTCAGCTATTTTTTCGCGATTTTTTCTTATAGGTTCTACTACTCAATACCCAGAAAAGGGTTTACAGAGGAAAAGAAGACGAGCATATTTGAGAGCGACCACTGCCTTCAAAAGTCTTAGGTAACTTGCTCAGAAATTGCTGAGTACGGGAGTCGAGTGCGGTGTATCCTGCATACATTGGTACCCAAACGATCGCGACCGCTTTATCAAAACAAGTTCCTCGGTTGTCGGATGATGATCAGTGCTCTACCTGATATATTCTTTGCGGTTCCGAGAATATCATTTGATAGAACTCAAGCTTCACTATTTTGGCTTTCCTCGGGCTTTAAGGGTAGTTTAACAAATGTTGCTCCAGAGCATTCCATTCAGTCCAAGAGCCTCTATCTAGATCTAGATTCCTCTTTTTTTCCGTTCCCATGGCTTATCTGGCTGGTAGATCCCCAGAAAAATCACCAAGAGAACGGGTTTCCAAACCAAGTCAAGATAAGCTTAGTTAACGATAGAGGACCAAGGAAGCATTCTAGGCTGGAGCTGAGGGAGGGGGGGGGTCAGAAAAAGAGGACCAAGGAGGTAAAAACTTTGATGTACGAAAAGGTTGTAGTGATTTGCGAAGAGCAACCGCAAAGCCGTGCTTGACCATTCACCTCAAACGTGGCTCGAGAAGGAGTATCAATCAATCCAGTCTTTCTTAAAAACAAGTTTCTCTGACAACCTGTGTTAGGTTCACCACAAGCTTTCATTTCTCCGATGCTCCCCAGTCACGCTTTTTAGGGAATGATTTTTTACTCCATATTTTTTTCTTTTCGCAATAGATTTCGATTTTCGCATCTGAATAGCTTGGAATCGCGTCGAAAAGTAGGAGATGTATGTATGGTGTTCAAGATGTTATCAGGGATCATGAAAGTTGATGTTTCGCAATTCTACACTCTTTTACCTTCACGAACTCGTGGAGATTTAGTGAAAATTTCCTATAGGAAACCAAGATTGGATCTTAGAGCTTTAGCTTTACTTGTCAAGCAGGTCCTGCATACGTGTCTTTAAGGCATGTGCTACAGCCTATTCCTCAATTATTTAGAAAGTTTGAGCATTTGGCAAGAACACAGATTCTTTCTGAATAGCACTGCGGTTTACTTGCGTCCTCATTTCTTTTTTTTCTGTCTCTTCATATCTGACGTATGTGTCTTAAACTACGTAATAAT
This sequence comes from Aplectana chamaeleonis, assembly GCA_029168955.1. Taxonomy (NCBI): domain Eukaryota; kingdom Metazoa; phylum Nematoda; class Chromadorea; order Rhabditida; family Cosmocercidae; genus Aplectana; species Aplectana chamaeleonis. Next base: position 33,689 of record JAPDOI010001664.1, read on the forward strand.
TTATTATTACTATTATTATTATTATTATTATTATTATTATTATTATTATTATTATTATTGGATGCCACCACTTTAGAAATGATAAGTCACATATCGAGAGCCAGGTGCAGAGCCTGACCTCAAATGTGGTTTTATCCAAACTCCGTCTGAATGCCAAGGAGTTTGATAGCTGATCAAGAATGAGAAGGAGTTGATTCTAAAGAGATCGAAGCTAACGAGCTTTCAGGTCGTTAGTGGATGAACAGTAATAGGAAGAGTTGGACTATAGAAAGAAGACACACTAACGATTACCTCATCGAGAATTAACAAAACAGATAGTGCAGTGAAGTAGGGCAACACAGGGTTACATCCACCTTGCACATTTCCTTGTTAGAGGCGGTGTCTACGTTAAAAACCGTCTCCGAGTTTTCACCGAACTCTGAAAGGTTCGGGGCCTATGGCAACAGCGATGTCGAAAAATCGATGACAAACTCGGACAATCGCACGTGCTTGTTCGAAAGGTCGGTTTCTTAAGCCGGAATGGAAGTGTAACACTGAGTATACGCACCGTAACTTTTATTTCGGAGTAAAATTTGCTTTGTTTCTTTGCGTACGTCCGCAGGGCGAGGGGAGATAACGTCGTAACATATGCTATAAGACAGGTGCACCGAGTTTGCGCCAACCTTCAACAGCGAACGCAAAGTCTCTTTCGGATCCATGCCAACGTTACACAATGTGGAGGAGACGCAGCATACGCATGCCATCGACTCAAGTAAGGTTCCCTCCAGAATATTGGGTACTTCGATGGGTCATCCACTTAAGTTTGGAAAGTTGAAGTTCAGGGCGGGTAACAATAAAACCCAGCGGGAAGTTCGGTTGCGTATATTCATTTCTAATCGGTTCTGATTCTAGCCACCTACCAGAACTGGCCTGAACACGTCGCCAGGAAATACCGCAGCAACACCTGGAAAATCAGCTTTTCCAATAAGTAAACTTTTGAGGAATCGCGAAATCGGAACAGATCGGGCATAACGCTACGCACCAGGCTAGTTCGCTCACCCCAAGAGGTAAATCCTTTGCGCGAAATAATTCAGTCTGGGATTAGAGACAGAAACGACAACCTAAACAAAGGTTGAGAGTACAAATAGAAGATCGCTATAAAGCGTTACCCACAATCCAATAATTAACCGTGACATCTGTCCGAATTTCTGCCTTACAGCCTCATCAATAGTATTAATCCTGCTTGTGTAACGGAAGACTTTTTCTCCATTACAGTCATCATCGAATCTACCTGGAGATATCATATCGAATAAGGGAAAGTTGAAAAACTTTGGAACGAGGGAACTCCACGCGAAATACATGCCACACCAATGTTTCCAGAATTTTGACGTGTTCCTTATTTTCAATGAAGACCATGATTGACCCCCCTACAAATGGACTAGCGGGGCGTATCGATTTCGACAGAGCTATGACCACCCTTCCCTGTTAAACAAAATTTTGAAGAATGTAACGCACTTCCGCTCATAGGTGAAAATTCAGGATATAGCGTTAACCATTTCCTCCAAAAATTAGAGAAATCATTTAAAGTGCAAAAATTTTTACGACTACCACCCATCCCGTTGTGCACGTTCGCAACACCGCTGCACCCTGTTCCCTTGAAATGTTCGACGTTTCGAAATTTGCTCTGAACCAGAATTGGCTGAAGATTAAAGATGAGTGACCACCAATCCCATGAATTCCACAGCAGTTTAAGCTTGTCATTCATCGACCTGTGTCCAGTTCTACGCGTGAGGTTCAAGGTTGATGCGCAGGCTCTGGTATTTCATCACCGATCGATACTAAGGAATTCAAAGTGAAATTCAAAAAAATCGTCTCAAGCAGAGCATAGTTTGATTCATAGGTTGGACTGAAACTGTGCCTCGGACATCGGCTTCGCTACACTGCTGACCCATGCTCGCAAGCGTTGCGGTTCGGTGATTATCGTTGCGTGCGCGATAAGCATGGTAGATAAGCCACCAATTACCAATTTCTGGCACTAGATACGGGAAGATTACGGCAAAACAATGATTAGTTATGGCGAGGGTTACAAAACTGAACAAGCGGAATAGTACCAAATCTTTTAGGATCTGGTGAATAAATACCTAACTGGGGTGTCCCGCCCAGGGTGAGGAATACCGGAAATTATTGTGGTCCCCCTTCTCAAAAGAATCCTCATGTGAGCAAAAATTACAGTGACTTTTCGTTTATCAAAGAAAATGTCTTCCAAAAGCTTTTGAATTTATTGAGTACTCTGCAAATTTTCGAAAGCTTCTTTTATAGGAAAGTGGCTAAGTTCAAAATGAAAAAATATGACCTTAGAGTTAGCTTATAATGTTTTTCGAATCGTCTCCCTTGTAATACACCATAGCAGCATGATAAGGAACAAAATTTTTTACACCCTTTTAGGACGTGCAGGCCGATCGGGATATTGGTTCTTCGAATGTTTCGAGTCTCTCGCCTCGCAGGGGTTCTTCCCATTTTTCGCTAGCACCTTGAAATTGATTGAAACCTTGCTTCAGGAACTGGCCCAAAGTTGCGGTCACCCTTAGCAAGGTTTACCGAGGGTCGATACTCGTTTTTGCACAGGAGCTGTTTTGTTTTATAGAATTTCGAAAAATTCTGCAAGAAAATTTCCACATGTAGAAAATGTTAATTCAGCATCTCCATAAAAAATTGAGGAAGTTGAATAACTATATAAAAAAGTACTTACAAAAAGCTTGGCAATCTTACAAAAGACCTGCACTCTGACTAAATCTTTATATCTTCTTGCTCACCGCATGGCTTTAACTCATTGGGACGCGTAGAATAGAATTTCAATGTGGGTAAGAAGCGTTCTCTAATATTCCACGGGCACAAAAATAATTCACAATGGCTACTAAGCAGCTGTTTCAAAAAATTCCACTTAGTCGTCTCTAAAAGGCGTAATAATTGTCATACATATTTTGTATAAGTGGCAAGCCACCTGTACAACACACGAAAAGCACATTTGAAACGAAAACAATGACAAAAGAGACACAATCTTACATCCTATATTCATTGCATCGAGCGCTTCTGTTTGCGCAGAAAAATTTTGGATGGGTCCCGCGTAGAGAGGCTTTACGGTTAGCTGAGTATTCGACGCTTCATCAAACGCGGGGCCCGCGCCTAAATCATCATACGCTTTTGTTTCTCGCTCAATAGTTTTTATTGTTTTTTTTTGCTTTTGTTCCTAGTGTTTTTAGTAATATTTTTGTAAAAATTATAACCCCGGGGTGAGCAAATTCGACACACAAGTGCGGGACGTCCATTTGCTCAGAGGCTAGAAGTTTAGTGGCAGATCAAGTTTTGACCTAGGCGCTGCGCAGGATCAAGTGCGGTTATGTCCCTCAAAAATTAGTGAGGGGAATCGCAAAAAATTCAAATCTAAATTAAAAAAAAAACTTCGATTACTAGACTCGACATACATATCGATACCCTGTTCCTCCGCCTTCAACCCGACCAACATTCTGCAAAGCTTCGGAGCTTCAAGACCCTCATTTGTTCATCCAATGCAAACAAGACATGCACCACACCTTTGAACCAGAATTATTTAAAACAGAAAAAACCTTTATTCATACACACAGAAAAGAAGAATACTTTGATCGAAAGTCCTAGTGAGGACCCTCAATCAGAGATTTATGATAAGCACGTGTGCGCTTATTGGCACTGAAAATGCGAAAAGGCGAACACGATTTTACATTGGTTGGCTCTCCTCAGACCAATGTAAACACAAACTTACCTTGATGAGCTTCTTAAAAGTATTTGAAAGAATTTTTTTGGAGACGAAAACTGCAATAAAACCACCCCGGAACTCCTCATTAAGGATGGTAGTCCTAACGTGATGCTGAAGTTGACTGTCACGAAATTAACATTTTTGAAAGCCTCTTCTTTAGCGTGCGACGTACAGAGAAGTCGCTTGACGTCCAGGGATTCGAGCAGAAGTCGGCGTCCCCGAACCCAACCTGCTCGGCGGAGCTGCAAAAAGCTAGGGCGGAGCTGGAGGAGGTCAAGGCTCAGCTGGAGGCTCTCAAGAAGTCTCTAGCTGAGCCGAAGCCTTGGACCGCGGCTTGGGTCGTTGATCTCATCTTAAACACTTGGTTTGTGGTCGCCCTCGTATGCAGCTATGGGTCAAAATGCGAATTTTTATGTTTGTTAATTTTTTGAAGTTCTTGTTGTTTTTGAAGTTCTTATTGTGTTTTAAAAAAAATTTAATCTTTGCCTATCAGCACTGCGTGGTATGCCGCTTAATATCTCAAAACATCAGGTTTGTTTATAATGGATAATATTATATAGCGCCATGTCTTGCATCAGGACCATTTGTGCCTCCCGCTGGGGGGTTCAAAAATTTTGATCATGAATTTTTTTCAGGCAATACAATCATAACGATGGTCATTGTCTTTGCTGTTCATCTCACTAAGAGAACTCGTTTTGCCATTATCCACGATATACCCATAAGATTCTATCCGCAATCGGCGACCTTATGGCGGTTTTGATCGCACTGAAGCACGTCTCCGGCATGTTTCTTCCTATTCCGAGTGATGCGGTGGAATGCGAAGCTACTATATTGATTTTGGGCCGTGCCACCTAAAGCTGTTGTAGCATCGCACCATACCGCATCCTCCAATGGCTAGACTACATGGTTCATCTGGAAAGTTGTGAAGTTCCCTGATTTTATTAGTGCTCATTTCGGTTTCATGTTTCAGGAGCGTGTTTCCATGACCATTTTCATAACTATCCAAGGGGAACTGGAAGCAGACTGGCAGAGCAGCTGCGAGGAGTAACTCGTTCGGCCTCCGCCCTTTATTCATTTTTTCGTATTTCCATGCAAACCCACCCTGTGCATTCGCGATAGGCCTCACCTTCACTGAGGAGAGGCCTCGCCTAGTTCTGTCAGGAAGAACTGGTTCCTGGTGAAGGATTCTTCTTTTGTTATCGCGGGCCACCCGCCCTGAGCCTTCGCGGTAAGCTTCGTCTTCACTGAAACGAGGCCTAGTCTGGGTCTGTCGGGAAAAACTGGTTTCTGGTGGAGGACTCTCCTTTTTCAATCGCGGACACGAATGCATACGTAGACTTCATGTTCATGCAACAAGAAAGTGTGCGCAGCGATACACGCGATCTGTGCGATCGTATTGATTTGATCTACTATCAATGTGGTTTTTTATCCCCGCCCACTTGACGGTATAAAACTCCGCCCTTTTGGCCTATTTGTTCATATTCTGTTGCTATTTTCTAATCTTCTAGCTGCATAAATTCTGCCAGCAAACGACTACAAGATCTGCAAAGGCTTTGAACCTAGCCATATTCCTACTTGGGGGACGTAAAGTGGAACCATCGACTGTTGTCTATCCCTCTTCGCCTGCGTCCTCTTCAATGACTGCAATCTCTTCATCACAGCACGAATTCCACTAGCCATACATTGTCTGCGCACTGGCCCTCGGTGGCTAAGGAATTCCTAGCAAGAAAGTTCCCGGGCTAATTTTGAGTAGAAGGAAGTGCCACCCACCTAAGGCCTGAACGGCGAAGACGGTGAAAGCACTCGTGGCCACCCTCGAGTGAAGAAATTTGGTAGCGGTGGGGAACCTCTGCCCAAATTTTCTTCGCAGAAGAGGCTGGCCTGAGTGAAGAAAAACCGTTTTAAGAAGGGAACCTCTGCGCGAATTCTGAGAGAAAATACGAGACGGAACTGTCCTTGGCTGTAATCAGGCGACACAATGCTCAATTGGTTATTAATTAATCACGAGAACAAACACTAGAGAGGACAACCGTTTCTCATGACAGAAGTAATTATGTCAGACAACGGTGATTTCGAGCAGAATGGAAGAGCTCCTGCAAGACAAGGAGTACAGATGACCGTCTGGGCAGTATTGAAGCAAACATCTCGAGAATAGTAGGAACGCTGGAAACCATTTTGAAAGCGGCGACATCGCAAATCGAGGTATCGTCCACTCTGATTAAAAATAGCATATCTCAGTTGAGTCAGTTCCCTCAGAATCTGGTAAATGAGATCACTATTGGTATCAAGAGAAACGCACAAGATAAGGCTGAGGATGTGGATATCATCACTCAAAGAAGAAACATGTGCGTCGCATTACACGCGATCTGTGCGATCGTATTGATTTGATCTTATGTCAATGCTATTTCTTATCTCCGCCCACCTGACGGGTATAAAACTCCGTTGGCGCGTGTTTTGGGCCTTAATGAATGTTTGGAGAATTTATTGAGGACCTTGACTTCTCCTCCTTGCTTGTGTTAGTGGTTCAGTGGTGTCTCTCCCTCTAGGGGGTCTCTAGGTGGGTTTCGGAAACCGGAAGCTAAACAAAATTGGAGAAAACTGTTCAAAAAAGCCACACCGAGTCAGCTTTGGCGCTGGAAACTCCATTGACTCGAGCGCGCGCGGCCGCAAAGCGTGTCGAGACGCAATTGCGGAGCGGATTTCGGCTCAGAGAGGCACATTAAATCACTGGTAATTGGCCAGAATTGGACCGGATTCTAGTGAAATCAGTTTTCTACGCAAAGTGGTGGAAAATGTCTCGTAACTGTCCAGTATCTACCAGAATCCTTTCCCTCCGAGCACAGAACGTTGCGCCGTGTGCAGAACGGAAAGGGGAGTGTGCAGGTACCCAGCTCTGAGTGAGTAGAGCGCCGGGGAAAAGGGGGCGGTACGCCACTGGGAGGGCGCCAACCGCCAGGGAAAGTGGGCGGAGCCCAACTGGGAATGCGCCAAGCGCCGCGAAAAGTGTGCTGGAAAAGGCTGTGAGTGAGCAGAGTGCCGGGGAAAGAGAGTGGGACACAACTGGGAGAGCGCAGAGCGCCGAGGAAAGAGGGCGGGATCCATGCACAAGGCGCTGTAAGATGTGGGCGGGACCTAGCTGGGAATGCGCTAAGCGCCGCGAAAAGTGTGCGGTACGGATGTGGATGTGCTAGGTGGACTAATCTTATTTCTGGAACCTAGTCAGCGCACTCTTTGCGCAGCTTTCCGATGGGCGGATAGGTTACCGACAAGTGACCGTTCTTACTATTTGAAGGCAGTGTTCACGATGATTTTCGCCCCCGAGTTTTTCGCATAAAATAATGCGAAAAACATGCGTGTTACTAAAATTACGAAGAAGCGGCGAGAAACGGATTAAAACGCCGTATTTCAGTGATATTATTCTATAACATGGACTAGTTGTCCGGTTGGATGAGCATGTTCATAATGGTTGTCACCGGTGGAAAATTGGGTCAATCGGAATTGGAAGAATATTTTATGCAGAGATGGATTAGTTAGGGCTCAAAGGAAAGAACGGAGCAATATAGAGTAGAGAATTGCAAAGGGCGGCTCCACAAAAGATTTCTTCGTCACACAAACACTTTCTGTGATACTTAAGAGGCGGGGTTATACTTAAGGATTTCGTGTATTTCTGGTGCGTTTTTCTCAATTTCTAGGTCATTTTCGTTCTACCCGGGGGCCACTTAATCAATACAGAGAATAATCTCAAAATTGAAGATTATCGTGAACACTGCCTTTAAAGTCAATGTCGCCTATGACAAAACCGGGGGGAAGCGCTCTTAAAAACCACGAGCCAAACTTGCGCTGGATATTAATGCAAACGAAAACGGTTGGCGTGATCTACTTGACGGATGGAGCGATGAATTCCGGGAAAGATCTCAATGTTCCTTTCCTGTAAGATTGGAAAATTATGACTGACTTATTGTTGGCGAAAAATCATAATTTGACTCAGCCTTTATATTGTAAATGATTTTCAATGAAATGAGTGAGCAATATTCTTTGTCTGCGTTCAGTGTTAAAAGGATTTCACTCTCCAATTTGAGGTGGTCAGATTGGGTGGACTGTTAAGTACTTATGTGAAAACAACATATATAGGGAACTATCATGATTATCCTTTGAATTTGATCTTCCTCCAGCTCTATGTATTCAATAGAATATTCATGATTCTTGTATTTCTTGACGTCGTTCTGATATCGGAAGAATAAAATAATTTCTGATGGTTTCTGTTCCAACAAGGCTGCGCGGAACTGTTCCGTTTCCAATTCGTTCTCCAGATTTCCAGTCTTATGGGCTGTTTCGTTCCGTTTCCGATTTTTTGGGCCCAAGAAGGGGAGAGCTAGGGCTACATGTGTAGTGGTAGTGGGTGTTTGATGGCCGTAAAAATCACATACAACCTCTTTTATTGAATAAAATATCTAAGACTGGCTCATCTGAGACATTCACAAAATTTGGGGTACTGAAATGGTGACCTCATAGAACGATGACAAGAAGTAGGCGCGCCAGCAGTCTGAACGCTTTCTGAGAGGTGTTGGAAAAATGTCTTCCATGAAATTTAAGAAAATTCAAAGCTTTTTTACTTGAGCCCACTTCTTTGTTTGTCTGACGCTGCAACAGCCATAAAAATCGACGTAGCTTTGTGCACTTACAGCCTGTTCCTCAAAAAAAAAGAAGTTTGGCTGAGCTAGGTGGAGTCGGCCACGTGCAGATAACTTAGGGATTTCTATCTTCGTCTATGAGCTATTTTTGTTATTAATTAATCGCTTGGTTCTTCTTCTAGTATGAAATTAAGTTTAGAAGAACCCATAAAACGTAGCTGCGGAGAATCGGAGAGTTCTCTTCTGTTCAGCATTAGAGCCACAATTTGGCCGCTCGCGTTTACATACACCCGGTGCCGCTTGGGCTATTTTCTGGGGAACAGTCAATGCATTATTTAGAAGGGGTCCAAACATACCAAGTAATTTTTGAGAGGCCAAGAGATAGAAGAGTCGCGAGTGAGTTGCGACAGGATGTAAGGTTTGAGAGGCCGCTCTCATTTAGACCTCTTTATGGAAGTATATTTGCCGCCCACTTTCTAGCAGCTGACCTATCACGCCAGCGTACGCTGCGCCTGTGCTTGGTGAGCTGAGAGAAGGTGGGTGGCAAATCTACTCCAATTAAGAGGTCTAAATGAGAGCCGCTTCTTAAACCTTAACACTCACCGCAATGGCCCGCATCTCCGCGTCTCCCCCACGACAGCCCCGCATCTCCTTCGCGTCTCTCCCGTGATAGCTCCGCATCTCCTCCTCTTCACCGCATCTCCTCCGCGACTGTCCCGCATCCAACCCGCGTCTCCTCCGCGACTCCTCCGCGGGGAGTCGCGGAGGAGTCGCAGAGAAAATTCTTAGAGAACGCGTCACTCCACGTGTCGCAGTCGACTTCTACATGACCAGAGACGCACGACGTGACCGTTGACTGACAGCTCCGCAGCTTGCTCCGCCCGAACTCATCTGAGCAAGCTATGCGGTGCATGAGTTGAGGGCTGCTTAGTTTTACAACAGATGAGTCACTTGTCTAATATTGTTCTTTCTGGATTGTGCCGACACTTTGTTTCTGTTTCTGGCCGATACTTGCTTCATCCTTGATGTTTTGGAAGTTACGCGTTGTACCCCACGTACAAATACATGAATTAAAATGCAAGAAAATTTTTTTATTTTCTCACATGATTTGTGGAGAAGATTAGCATTCCTAGTAGCATTAGTTTCTAAAACATACTAAAAGTTTGCATTCTTCAGATACGTACAATCGTCCCTTGAAGAGACGGTGACAATACCAGCAGGAAAGGCTTCAGGCATGATTAAGCGGAGCACCGTTTTGGTTATCACACCAAACCCTCCGTTGAGTTTATCAGTGAAGTTGAACAGACAAGCAGAGTCGCAGTGCTATGAAATAGCAGTCATCCTCGTAATGGTATAATTTTGATTGGTGTGAAACACTTTTTTTGAGAACACTACTTTCCTGCCAAGTATGCGATAGAATAGGCGCACATAAGGTCTTCGACTCTCGCTCTGAACGATTATCGAGACGATCCTGAAACACAACAGGCCATTTCATAGACAGTGAGTTCAAAAAAAAAAGAAAATTAAAACATACTGAGGCGTCATCAGCCAGATTTGCCATGCGAATATTGTCAGCAGCGATTTTGCTAACTGAGAAGGTATGAAAACGGCAATGTGATAACAGCCCAGCATCATCGCGAAAGTAATCGATATCACGAAGGTCTGAGATCAAACATTTCAAAATGATGTGGTCCGCATGCAATTGTGCCTCTACTGTTCTCGACTGTGAGGGTCAATCGGAGGGCTCGACGATAGCCGTTTCGAGCCTCACTCTTAACGATTTCACAGAGCTGATTCATAACGAATGTGAGATTCTTACCTTGATAAACCATGGTTTCTCCTTTTTCAGATTTTTGAGGCGTCCAGTATTATCAGCTCGCCTCTAAAATATATTATTAATGGGTGTTTGCTTAGCAGCCGAATAAGCAACGTATACCTTAAGTATCCGCTGGAGTGCAACGAGTGATACCAAATCAATTGGCAAGGAGATCAATGCCAGGGCGTTGTTATAAATGATGTCAATGTAACGGGAAACAAATCTCCCGCATGGCGTGTCAATAAATATCATCTCAACTTTGTTGTAATCGAGGTAAAACGAGCACTCCTCTGAAGATCTTTGTTGAGTTAAAGACGAAATCAATACTAGATTTGTCTATAATTTTTAAACTGGTTGAAGTTAAAGGCACAGAACACCCAAGAAATTAATTTTCAAATTTCATGCTTATCTTGGAGAGAGTCACACGCTGATCACAGTGGTATCTCTAAAATCGTCCAAAACCCCTTTGAAGAGAGCTATGGCTCTTCAAAGATGCCTAGATTTTGAGGGTGAAAATTGGTGGACGAGCTGTCTCAGGCCTGTATTTCTCTTCATTCGCAATCGTTGCGAGAGAAAAAGCTAGGATAAAGAGACAGTCCGGTAATGGACTGAAGAACGACGGCTTGTTGGAATTTATCCATCCATCGAGCCGCTAACAAGTTCGAAAATCTGTTAGGGGGTCGGGCCTGTGGTGGTGAGCCAAGGGGTCTGGCCTGTGGTGGTCGCTTATATCTTGCTTATCTGGAGGAAACGAGATCTGGCATTTGGCACGTGTTATACAGGATGTGTCTTCTACTCATTCACATGAAAATCTCAAAATTCATATCTGAGGGTGTATTGTGCCTTTAAAGAACAACTGGTGAGCTATGCCGTGAGCAAGTTATTTACTCTTGAAAAAGGAAAACCCAGTAAGTATGTATGTTCTAGAGTAGAACGGTGGAGAGTCTTATCTAATGCTCGAAAAGTGAACTTAAGTTTCAATAGTAGTAGTTATGGATTATTCGTAAAGCACCAGTGTTACCGTAGTCCTTTGATCGGATTAATGTCATGACAATAGCTTTCACCTAAGGCTCTTGAACACCAACAGAGATTGGTCAATGTGCCGTCCTGTGCGAAACGTAGCAATCTCTCACCTATCCAAAGAAATGAAGTGCTACAAAAGCTGAAGATCCATACGGCAAGAGCGATGAGTATCGAGTTGCGCCTAGTGAATATTTTGTTGTATGCAACTTTGAAGTTCAACGACGCTGTTCGATTGATACTCATTATCAAAGTAGTGTAAAGACTGGAAAATTGAATAGCCAATAGAAAGTAGCCGACAGTCAGCGGTCGAATGAACTCGAACCTAAGGATGTTTGAAAATATACTACTTACTACATATTTAAGCAATGTTACTCTCAATGAAAAAACGGGCTTTCAAAAAACGGGAAAATGAAAATGAACTAACGTTATAAATTGCAAGCCCATAAAGAAAATGATGACAACGAGTTGGGCGGAGGCGTGAATTATGGCCAATGAAGCATCGAAACACCTGAATGGCGGAATATTCCGATGACGTAGAATCTCGAAAATCTCCACCGAACACATAGCGATACCAATCATAGCCATCTGAAGCAAAAGGAGTTTATATGTGCGCTCCCCATTTCATAAATCTGTGCTCGGTCATCAATTTCACACTGATCCGTTTATCTAATTAAAGCTGAACACGAACCACAATTAAGGCTATGCCCACATCTAGTCGTGTCTCATCAGTCAAATGCTGCATTGTGAAACTCCTGAAAAACATCTGACTTTGGTGCAACGAATTTATTGTGACTACAAGAACGGTTTGTATATTATCTTCGAGAAGCCGCGACGCAGCTATTGTCGCTATCTCGAGAATTCATGTGGTTGTTTTTAGGAAAAGAAAAGTCTCGACATTTCTACCATGTCCTTTTCTTAAAAACAACCACATGAATTCTTGGTCGACACAGCGAAAGTGTCGCGGTTTCCCGAAATATTTATATGGACGACACATATGATGATAAAGCACAATGAAAGACAGAACAGGGCTGCATCAACTGACTAAGGCCAAACAAATATAAACCTGCATTTATGAGTTATCTCAAAAAATCGATGCATAATTAAGTTCAAAGTGACAAAGTAAGGGGTAGAGGATAACGTACTAGGCGTTATGTTCTACTTATCATCCTTATACCTATTCTTGTGCGAGCCTATCGCTCACAGCTTTCTATCGCTCTCGTCCCACGCTCCTCTTCTTTACCCCTACTGCGTACGCCCGCACCCATGTGTGCTCTTTCGCTCCCATCGAAAACAACCGTGTTGGTTTTTGCTTCCAAGATTATTGAGGAAGCAGAATTCATTCTTGAAGTTCCCATTTTGCGTAGAATGTGACACTTGACTGTACTCACGCTATATTGTAAATACACTCTCAGAACATAAAGCAACGTGCAATTACAACAAGGCCACCAAAACTTAGCTTAGAGGTCATAAACTTAAAACTTCTATTTTACCAACTGGCTTCCAAGGAATGAAAAGAGGCGCCGGGACAATAAACATCAAGGCGATAAGGCTCCACTTAATTGTAGAGAGGAATCGTTGCACTCATGCTGTCGGGCACATTGGATGCAGTTCGCTAAACCTGAGCTGCTGAAAATTTTAAAAAATTACAAAAAACGCACTAGGAACATCCCTCAGTGAGGTGGTTTGCCAGATGAAAGAGAAGTCTACATAATGGCATCCGTAAATGAGTCAAAGCGAGCTCGATAAATAGTAAGCTAGAAGGGTTATTGGATAAATGTGCAATGATTTACAAAACCAGTTCATCTGAACACGGAGAAAGCGCCTATTTGGCTGTGTGCTTTCTACTGAAGGCCCAAATTGTTTAGTTGCTCCTATTCAAGAACAGCGAACAGCGAATTAGCAATAAGTGAGAATGTTACCCAACATGATACGGAATGAATTCACCACCAGTGCTCGCCACAGATTCTACGTGAGGTTTGTCCCTGAAAGTCTGTTTTTATAACCCCAGCTGTTTTCCCAGGGGTGGGAAACAGACCAAAAAACTACTCCTACCTCACAGGTGGCCTACGATATTGTTTCTGTGAAAAGACAAGGGTTCCAGAAGGAACACCTTGATCTTCGGTTTGTTCTTACTCATTGCCAGAAACTGGACAAGGTTTCAAAGTATCGAACTTTTCTTTCGAGCGAACGAAATTTTTCTAAAGAAGAACTAGCCGTGCCACATCAGTACAGTTGTCAAGGGCCGTGCCAGACTGATTAAAGCAGTGTTAACGATTAAAAACCCTTTTTCTCCGTCTATCTTGAGAGCGATCCCATGCTGATACCAATGATATCCCTGGAACCGTACAAGACCTTCTGGGAACAGAGTTATGGACCTCAAGTATTGAGCTATGGAAGAATGGTGGACGAGTTGTCCGAGGCTTGTAAATTCCGTCTTTTGCAGCCAATGTATGCAAGCTGACCTGAGTAAAGAGAAAAGTTGAGAACGAAGGGAAGAATGGGGCTTTTGATCGGAAACCACCGCTCATCTCACGATCTCGAGAATTCCATTGTTCACGTCGGTGGGCGTAGAAAGTGCATCTGGCTAGTTGGGTTGCCCAGGCTGGCCGTATCCTCTATCTATATATTTCATTATCATATCAATCTACCCCGAAACACATTTTTAAAATGTTTCTTTAATGGGATCGCTAGTTGCAAAACTAGACAGGCTATACCAGAATCGATCCCCTGGTAAGGGTTGCTACACATTTGAAGAACATTAAATTATTTTCGACGTTCATGAAAGATCAGTACAGTCTTGACGTCATTTCTCGTAGTGATAATTATGCTCTTCTTTTTATGTTTTCTTCGTTCTTGTTATTCATTCTTCGAGTGCCAAATGAGTTTTACTATTTGTTTATCATTGTCGATGGCGCACCTAGAGTGCAGTATAAATATAAAAACAACAGAAAATTTCTACGGTGCGATGCAGCAAAATTTCCAACTCTGTTTTCCGTAGACAGCCTAATGATTAACGTTCAAGAGACCTCGTGTCCACTGTGCACAACCACCGATGTTTTGTTCCTGAGAGCGCTCGTCCACCTGAGCACCCGAGCCAAGAGACATTTAATTTTTAAAAAGTTTTAGGGCGTGGAATCTTTGTTGCATACATATAGGTTTTTCTGTAGTGTAAACTATCAACAAATACAGTGGTCTAAGCATTCTCAGCATTCCTATTTATTATTCCTGCGGTTCTGGAAACGATTATTGAGCTTCTGAGGTCAACCAGATATTGTCCGAAACTTCGCTAAGGTCCAATCAATCCTTATCACGAAACCAGAATCAAATAGTCGATCTTCATAAAAGTAGCGCCAACGTTTCAATCTTTGCTAAACTTGGCCCCGGAGCTATTCGGGGTGAACAAGAATGTCGTGTTCACTACACAACTTTCTATGGAATTTCGATTAACTGGAGTAGCTTATCCAGCGGTAAACTTCTCATATATTCCGAAAACTTAGCCCGAGGGACTGTAAGTTAGCTCCAAGGGTTTTTCGGAGGTGCTGAACAAAAAAGAACTGATGTTTATTTCACGTACAAAATTTTTTTTTGTTCGTTAACGCTTCAGGTTTTTTTTCTAATTCGCCCAGATGAATAATTCGGACGGGAGTGGGAAGAGGGAAGAGGGAAAGATGCTGATCACGAATCCGATTCCCATTTCCAGATTTCGGATTTAATTTCCGTCGGTTGCAACGGACAACCTTGTCGGCAATGGTCTCTGAGTTCGCCTAAATTTCGCCATGAGGGTTATAAGTCACCGCGTATCTGAAGCCTGTTCATTTTCCATTTCCAACTATGGTTTCCGTATTTGATTTAGTCTGACGCGCAAACCAGGCGGCTGGCCGTAGGGTGTTTGTGGTAGCACAATCCAATGGGGTTTCGATCGCGCAAGCGATGATCTACCATCGCAGCCACGCCTGTTCATCAAACTAAAATTATTGCGTGAACTCTACTTTAAATTAAGTTCAGACGATACAATCCTAGCCAGTCGCTGCTACCAACAGAATCCCCTGAAATTTGAGAGGCAAATGCTCTTTTCGAGACCAGCACACCCCAAATTTGCGAAAACTCTTGTTTGAAAAGCATTTCGTGCGTGCAAAGTTGGAATACCTAACAAATTCGAAACACATCAGATCCGTGAGAAAACGAATGTCCGTTGCTTTACCATTGATTTTCTCCAGTTCCTTTTAGAACGATATACTCCCTGGCAGAGTTGAAGTCAACTAGTGGTTACGTACCATGTAAGAAAGCCTGTTCCGATAGAAGCGGTGCCTTCATAACGGCGAAAAGAACGTGGTAATCTCTACGCTTTTCTCAAGAATACCTTAACCAAGGCCCGCCTTCTATAATTCATGGCTGTTGATTAAATCAGTCGACCTAAGGCTTGCCGAGAATATTTAGGATGAGCTCAAAATAAGTTCATACTTGGACCTACTAGCATCCACTGTTGCCAATTTTTGGAAATCAGTCGATACAATTGGATATCGCAAACTGACGAAAAATATTTCGGGAGACAAAGTTTATAATTCTGGAAGCTGAGATATGTGTACAAAACACATTGAAGTCTGATGGTTGACATCAATAATAAGTTCAATTCATCCTGGTTTTGCATTCTGCACAGCGCAATCATTCTCAGTCATCATTCTCAAGTACTTAGTATAGTGAAAGATCCTAAGTTGATGCGCTAAGAATGCAGTTGTCAAAACGGTAATAGAATGTTTAAATGCAATTGTGAAAACGGTAATAGGAACGGTAATAGAAAAAAACACATATTCACTACACACCTTGTGAAAATTCGAGTTTCATGTTGTGCAGAGTCTGAGCTTTCCATGCGCGCTTAGCTAAATGCAGGACACTAATTATCACATCATCAATCTTCTAGACGGCCGTAATCAGTTGTGACTCATTATTTGTGAATACCGCTCTTCGGCTCACATATATCTTTTTTTTTCTTTTTTTCTGTCATACGAACAATCCGATTATTAGGTAGCCCTAATAACTGAATAAGTATGCAATCTTCTGCTAGTCTTTCTTGCTGATGACTCACCAACGTTCCATGCGTCCTGAAGAGACAATCCGAGTTTCGGAACGCCGTTCGATCCACCCACTATGGATCGCGCTGGCGGAGAGCCCGTGCACGAACCTTATTTGTTTTATTTGCTTTTTTTTCAAAAAACCCCTCATTCGAAGATGTCATTCCTTCGAAAATCTCGGAAACTGCCCTACTCGACATCATTCGTACGTTCGGTACGGTTTAAGAGGGCTATATTCACAAAACTCAATCATTCGAGACACTTCAAAAAAGCACTCGAATCATTTGATCAATCAAGACGTTTCAAATTACGATGTTTGAACTATTCATTCAATTGAAAACTTGCGTGGAAAGCCCATTTAAATATAGCATAACGTGTGACAAACAAACAGCTCCATTCAGTCTCGTCAACCGGTCCCCCTGCTTAACCACGCCACTTCAGTTTTGAGTTGCGATGCTAGGAGCCCCCCGCCCCCATTCATGTGTAGTACCTTTATTCGGAGGCGATATGCATATCGCCCCGACGTGGGATGGGGGCCCCGACACGGAGGAGGGGCACCCGCAGGGGGCGTCTGCGATGATCAATGTTTCGAGAGCCCCGGCGGGTAGTCCCGTCTCCTCGGCGGGGGTCCCCAACGTCCCCCTACAGCGGACTAGAAAGCGATGGAGAATTTCAGCATTCTTGAGCAAGCCGTTTTCCTATAGCGTGCGGTTTTTCGAATTATATTCTTCATTTTGCAATTTGGGAGAAAAATGATTTTCTTTTTCACTCTTGCAGCTACGTCACGATTTTCACGCGAAAAAATCTTTATGAATTTTCAGTTTTCTCACCACATTTGTAATTTGTTCTAGAGATTGACGTTTTTGAGTTCCTTCTTCTTTTCATTTTTCGCTACTTCAACAGGAGAATGTTTTCCAAAACAAGCCGCATTAAGAAAATGTATTTAATGGGTCTAGGTTTGGGTTGCTTATCATGCTCCAGTCGTATCGCGCCAAGAACGCGATCTTCGGTGGTTATTCGCATTGTATTCTTCTACCAACCGAGATGACGGCTTTTTCATCCAAAAAAAAACAGAACTTTTGAAAATTAATTAGTCTTGAATTCCGTCCATCGCCAACTCCATACACTATGAAAATGAATTTAGAAAAATGCATTTCTACTTAACAATGAAAATATACTCTGTGGGAAACATGTAGAATACGATGATGAAGAAGAAATGCACTTTCTATCATCATGATCCCCCCTAGAATTTCGGTATGAAACTGAGGCACCATGGTATGCAGCTCAAAGCACAAAAAAAGCTGTACAGAGATCTGGAAAAAACTATAAAACGCGCAACCCGTAGTTGCACCCAACATTTCATTTGACGTCAAGCAATTTCATTACGGCGGGGAATCTCCCGCCGGAGAGTGTGAGGGGGTCCTCCATCATGCATCGTGGGTTTCCCACGTTCTCCTCACCGGGGAACTCCCGCGTGGGGACGGAGACTCCCACCCTCTCTCGCTGGGGACGATATGTATACGGCTCCGGGTGTGCGCAGATTCCCTTTTTCATCCGCAATCGCCGCCACCGTAGGCTACCACGGCTGCGCGGTCTGTGGCGGCCCTCTCTAATCCGTTCTTTACCACTCACTCGCCAGGCATAGACTTTCGCATGACCACCGTCCAATCTTCCGTATGACCGGAGATCATGCCCAGGAACGGTGAGTTTTTCCAACATTTTCCGTTTCTTTCGAATGTTTCGTTGTTAATCATAGTGTCACCATATTGGGTAGTGGGCAACTGACCTAGCGACTCAATCAAGACAAGTATTCTGGAAGATTGATTTTTCCGATGAAAAAGGAGGAAAGACGTTTCCTAAGCTTCTAGATAGCGCAAAGGATTGTGCGAAGCTTCACTCTTCCCTCAAAGGCAGTGTTCACGATAAAAACTGTGTTTCAGTTTTCACAAGGAATAGGTAGTGGTGGGGCACACTGTAACGCTGACGTCGAAAGAACGCATGGAAGCGAGCCAGGAAGAGCCCCATTAGTGCCCGAAGGTGCCACTTTGAGCGCAAGGCGAATTCCAAATGCGCAATGCGCGCCCTCCAACGTGAACAAATAAAAACTCGAGATCGTGAGATGAGCGATGGTTTCCGATCAATAGCCCCGTTCTTCCCTCGTTCTCCACGTCTCTCTTTACTCAGGTCAGCTCGCATACATACAAGAACGTCAGTTAAGGGCGCCAAAACGGGGCCACCGTAATTTCAGGAATGATGTTATACAGCCCCCATTCGCCTCTCGTAAACAAGACTGATTATGCTCAATAGATAAAGGGTAGAATATAAAAGAAGTGGAGAGCGGTGTGTCTTCATTCACACACCGTCCTTCTCCAGGGGTCAGCAGTTGAGGATCTGCCTGGACTGCAAAGCAGAAAAACAGCACCATCTGTGCTAAAAAGGTAGCGAAGTTGGAGTCACAACTAAGAAAATTTTAGAGCCAACTCGAGTAAGATTACGGTAGCCCCGTTCTGGCGCACTTAACTATCGTTCTTGTCGCATACATCGGCTGCAAAAGACGGAAGTTACAATCCTCAGGCTACTTGTCCGCAATGCTTGCCATAGCTCAATTTATGAGGAACCATAACTCCAATCCCAGGTCTTGTACGATTCCAGAAACATCATTGGAATCAGCATGGGGCCGTTTTCAAGATAGGCGGAAAAACAAAAAATCGATTTTTATCCTGAGCACTGCCTTAAAGCTCTACCCAATACCATACCACTACAAATAACATCGAAACATTTAATCCGGGCTAAAAAAATAAACAAAACACCGTCCCTGAGCATGATCGCCGGTCAGACGAACGATCGCTCACGTAAACACTGTCCACTTCTCAACGACGAAGTCGGACTAGTCGACTTCGCATAACCCAAACCTGTGGGCGTGGCACAGTCTCCCACTTACCGCGGATTGTGAGATTTTTCGAGTGTCGGCGGGCAGTCGGATATTCCTGGCGGTCATCAAACTCACTCACCTGTGCCCACTTTAATATCATCATTGTACCACCCTCTCGAGTGGAACCAGGGAACGGTTGTTGAGCAGGAATCGTCATGTTGATAACTTCTCACGGCGCTGGTTTTTGGTAGGCAAACCATTATTCGTCTACGGCATCTGTAAATGGAAAGACGACCACAACCAGTTACTGAAATAAGCTTCTACGTAGGAGTTTATTGCTTACTTTTCATTTACAGTTCTGAGTGGACTAGCCCTTGGCAAACTTTTCAAATTTTTAATTTAGCAAAACTTGAAACTATTGAGTAGTTTAATTTGCTGCGAAAGGTCTGTGAAAGGTCCACGCTGCGAAGTGGTGCCGAGAGAGCCGCAAAGTGTTTGCTTACTCAGATGGTACGCTCACCATCCCTCTGAGTACCTGGCTATACATGATTTTTCACAACCTCAAACCTTTTACACGTCATACGTGGTTGTTGTATCCCTGAGGAAATAGGTTTTCCGAATCTTCTTGAAACTTTTGAATTCCATGTTCTAGCGAAAGAAACCGCCGCCGCTGCTGCAGAACGAGAGGATGGTAGAAAGTTTATATAGTAGAATACCAAATCAGAAAGAGCACCAGAACACTCACTTGGCCAAGTGATGGCTAACACACCTTGCCTTTCATTTTAATCGCCATTTATACGCAATATCTTCCCATCAAACCGTAGTGGTTGCAACCCAGGGCTGACATCAAACTGAACCTCTCATTGCCAGCATGAAGTGCTGCTAACAGCCGAATTTGCTGCCAACGCATGCTTAGTTTTCACCTCTCTTCATTCGCAGCTCCTACTACGGTTAGCACCACGAGCTGCCGATAACAAAGCAATGAACCCGATGACGAATCTGGAGTGCAACCTCGTATAATCAGCAGCGTGCACTGCAAACAGCAGCACGCTCCACAAACGGGAATAAAATTGAGGCCACCACCCCAAACGGTGAGGTTAAGTGTATCCATTTCACGATCCTTAGCAAGGAGGGAAACCTCGCCACGTTTTGCAACAAGGCCATTATTCTTGCCATGGTCTTAAACGAGGAAGCATCCCTCACGGTGGGACATGGGGACGATCTCCTCACCGCTCAAAGCTAAAGTTCAGAAAGTGACGAAAAATCCTATCTAGGGCCGGTCTCAAACGGTCAACTACCCCTCAGTGGGAGCGGCCGCCCTATGTGCCCAACGCCGTCATAGAAGACGATGCTGCCACGTTCGCTAGTATCAAAAATCCATGGAGGACTTGAAGCTGACTATAAAGTGACCAGCAGCACACTAGGAGAGGGAGCTGCACATATCATTTGTCCCAAGAAAATCAATGTATCCTCAGCTTCTGAAGCAAATTTAGTTTGATCCTTTGCGTGCCAGCGCGGAGCGAGGGGGATGTAGTAAGAAAGCGGGGAGAGAGGGAGACGCAGCGTTTGCGAGCACACGCACGCGATCGACAAAGGTAATTTTATGTCCGGAATAGAGGATAGAGATCGAGGTCGGCAACGAAGAAATAGCAACACGCTATGCGAGGGAGCGGGTGATTTGCTGCTATTACCTTACTGCAAATCTTTTAAGCAACGGATTCGCTAGCTTTTTTCGCGTACAAACATTCGAAACTATCAGATTCTGCGTGGACGGTCCCGGAGCACCCGACTAACTTTGACGCGGCCTCCGAAATCGTAACGTTTAACTTGATATGCAATGGAAACGAGGCCACACGTGCCCAAAGGCACTCAAAACGTATCTTACATGATTCGTCAGCTCTATTGAATGAGCAAGATTTATTGTTTCATAACAATGAATCACGAGACAATAGAATTTACACAGATAAAATGGCAACTCGCAGGAAAAAAAATTTCATCTTCTCAAATACTTGGTATAGAATGCTAACAATCCTAGTAATCTAATAGTAGGTTACGAAAATATGCCAAAAAATCGTCGCCCTGTTCTATGCTTAACCGTTGCTCGAAAGGTCGGTTACAAGTCAAGCAGGAAAGTCATCAGACATGATTAAGCGGAGCACCTTGCTGATCGCCACACCGATTCTTCCGATGTGCTTGTCATTGATGTTGGGCAGGCATGCAGAGTCGTAGTGCTATGATATAGCAGTCATCCTCGTAACGGTAATATTTTGGGTGAAGTGGAAAACTCTCTTTGATGACGCTACTTTCTTGCCAAGTATGCGATAGATCACGCGCACATATGGTCTTCGACTCTCACTTTGCACAATTATCGAGATGATCCTGGAAAGCAAAAGAACGCATAGACAATCAGTTGAGAATTCATAAATAAACACATACTGAGGCATCATCAGCCAGATTTGCCATGCAAAAATTGTAAGAAGTGATTTCGCTATCTGAGAAGATATGAAAATGGCGATGTGATAACAGCCCAACATCATTGCGAAAGTAATCGATATCACGAAGGTCTGAAGAGAACAGTTCAAAACGAGTTCTCGCGATTCCGTACTGGGACATGCTCATAATGGTTTCGACGACGGATGTGGGATTCTTACCTTGATGAACCAAGGTTTTTCCTTTTTCAGATTTCTTAGGTTTCCTGTGCTATCCGCGCGCCTCTAAAATATGTGATTAACGGTGGCTAAGGTGCCAATCAAACACGACGTACCTTGAGTATCCGCTGAAGTGCAATGAGTGATATCAAATCAATCGGTAAAGAGATCAATGCAAGGGCGTTGTTATAGATAATGTCAATGTAAAGAGAAACAAATCTCCCGCATGGCGTGTCGATAAAAATCAACTCCACTTTGTTGTAATCGAGATAGAACGAGCACTCCTCTGAAGAGTTTTGTGCCATCAACGAGCAAAATCAATACGGGACTTCTCTGTGATTTTGAAACTGGTTGAAGTGAAAGAGCAAAACGGTGAGTTAGGCCCCAAACGAGTAACTAAATTTGGAAAGTAGCGAACTCTGTCGGTACGTAGAAGACCAAAACAGCAAATAGTATAACCTGATGGTCAAAAAAGACAATTCAAGTGCCTTTGGGGGAATGAGTGTAGTTGCGGCTTTTTCGTGTGGAACCAAAACCATAACCCTAGTCTTTTGTTTTACTTATGTCATGACAATAATTTCTACTCAAGGCTCTGTTACATCAACGGAAATCCGGGGCGGCATGCACGTACGCGTGTGTTACGAAAAAGGGGTTGGAGCAGGGTTTGGGGCCTCGGCGCGGTTGATGATGACAGTGCGTGGGCTGAAAAGCGGTTGAGATAGCACTGAAAAATCGTTCCCTGGCGAACACTACCTAGGAGGGTGGGGCAGCCGAGAACCCACTGAGACATCACTGATTGATGATCTCCAGCCCTCGTCCTCGCACTAAGATCATCAAACGCGCCGACGTTCTAAATCCTGCCCCATCCTCTTCC
This sequence comes from Aplectana chamaeleonis, assembly GCA_029168955.1. Taxonomy (NCBI): domain Eukaryota; kingdom Metazoa; phylum Nematoda; class Chromadorea; order Rhabditida; family Cosmocercidae; genus Aplectana; species Aplectana chamaeleonis. Next base: position 56,391 of record JAPDOI010001664.1, read on the forward strand.
TAAGGCCCCCGTCAGACTTAGTCGAAAAACCTGCTGAGTCCAAATGAGTCCGGTTGGCCCCAGCGCCAACCAGATCCTCTGCGAAACACGCAATTGATAGTGACGATTATCACCTCAGCTGTGAATCGGAACGTGTTTGGTGGCTGATTTTTCTTGTTTTCAACACGTCTTTGTCTTCAACTCGTAAACCATTTTTAAGAATCATCATTGCACAGGTGGGGTGAGGGTGATTTCGGTTGGGACGCAGCGGGACTCAGTCGGTGCATTGGCCCCGCCCTTGTACGCATGAGAACCATCAGTATCGGCCATCACGTGGTGATTGCGGTGGTCATCAGACGGTCGCAGTCGGACTCGGTGGGTTGATTTTTTGCACCCGTATTTCACGAATTCGGTGCGTATAGACCCGGTGGGACTCAGTAAATCCACCGACTATGACAGGGGCCTAACACTCGCGGGTCATACTGTAAAAAAATAAGCAGTTTCTCACTGATCCAGAGAAATGAAGTGCTGCAAAAGCTGAAGATCCACACGGCCAGAGCGATTAGTATTGAGTTGCGCCTAGTGAATATTTTATTGTATGCGACTTTGCAATTTAACGACGCTGCTCGATTGACACTCATTATGAAGGTAGTATAAAGACTTGAAAATTGAATAGCCAGTAGAAAGTATCCGACAGTCAACGGTCGAATGAACTCGAACCTAAAACAGTTAAAAATTATAAAATTCTCACCAACAAACTAGTCAACTAAATGCTTCTGCACTAGACCAATGGGTACTTCAAAATTCAACAACATTAATCGCTATGAGAGGGAGTTCTCATACAGAAAAAAAACTGACGTGATGAACTGCAAACCCATGAAGAACATGACGACAACGAGTTGGGCAGAGGCATGAATTATAGCCAATGAAGCATCGAAACACCTGAATGGCGGAATATTTCGAAGACGAAGGATCTCAAGAATCTCCACCAAACACATAGTGACACCAATAGTAGCCATCTGAAGAGAGCACAGTTCATGCTAACACACTTGATTCAAATAATGTGGATGATTTTTTATCAAGTAGAGTGCGCACAATAATTCTAGTCTGATGAATTGACGAGGCTGCGGCGGTAGATCATGCCGCGCGAATCGAAACTGCATTCTCCATTGAGGCCGCCAACCCCGCACGGCCAGCCGCCTGGTCCATGCGTCAGACTAGATTGAAAAAGGAAACCATACATACTGTTTCAGCCTAAACTAGCAAAGCTCTGATTACGAACCATCATCAAGGCTATGCCTACATCTAGTCGGGTCTCGTCGGTCAAATACTGCATTGTGAAATGTCTGAAAACATATGACGTTGGTTCAAAAAATCCATCGTGATTAGGAGTACGTGTTGATATAGCGGCTGGAGGACACAACAAAGCTGCATCAACTGGCTGGCCAGCGAAGTGTCTAAACGTATGTGCGAACACAAACTTCATTGCTAGTATCTCTTGGGCAACCGTAGTGACATTGCGTAGTATTTTGCTACTAGCTGGTGGATCAAAGAAGATATAAGCTCAAGGAGGTCGTCTTTTCTACCAATTGTACCTTCCGAATAGCGTAGTGATTTTTGAAAACTCTGGAGACCTACCTCATAGATGTGTTCAGCGCCAAAAACAGCATTCAAGGAAAAGGTTTGGGTGGAAGCACATTTGTCGAACTTCCGACAGAGAAATAGAATTCCTCACTTAATCCGATTGTTGGCTACGCGTTTACTCATAGCAAATACAGTTATCACGATAATATTTAAATCCGAGATTCTTCGCTAAATTGATTGTTTGGCCCTGGGTAGAACTGAAATGACGGAGAAATCGAGAAAAACGCATCAGGGGGACACGAAATTCTTTATTCTCATCACGTTTCTTTACTCTCACACGAACTGTTCGCTGTGACAATAAATCGCTTGTGAAAATGTGCCTCGAAATTCTCTAGCCCCTGTTGCTCCGTTCTTCTTTTCGGTTCAACCTAAGACTGTTTTCATGGATTGATCTCCCAATTCCGATCAATCCCATTTTTCACTGGTCACAACCACCGTGAACATGTTCATCCAGACGAACAACTAGTTAAGTCCACAGAATATTGTCACTAAAATAAGAGGTTTAGCGCCTTTCCGGCCTTTCATCGTAGTTTTGGTAACACTTGGTGGCCTACGCATTGCTTTAAATGAGAAAAAAAACTTGGGAGCAAAAATAATCGTGAGCAAACCGTTTAAGTAAAATCATCAAGATATGACTTCTTCCAGGGAAGTTGTTTGGGGTGCTGATCACGAATCTGAGGTTAAGTCGTTCATCCAACCTTTCAAACTGAATTCATTCGAGGCTCGCTTTCGGGGGTAAGGCAAGACGGTGCAAAAAGCGACTTTTGGCGATTTCCGAAATACTGAGATAGGTGTGGCTCGAATTGTTTCTCTGGAGAAATTGGAGTGCTAAAGGCGAATCTGAAGTCCATTTCCAATATCCACAGCCTCGATCCAGCGTATGATACGCCTATTTCGAAAGTGTTCCAGTACTTATGCGTCGCAGTGAAGTCTTGAAATTGGCAAATAGCAAGAAGGGTAGGGAGATGGAGAGGACTAAGGAATCGTGATTGGAGTACACTTTGTTAGTGACGCCCACCTCTCTTAGACTCTGATGTTCTCCTTTCTCTGTTGCAACTACGCCGTGCTGACTGTCGCACGTTTGCACGAAAACCGCGCGACACACTGCTTCTGACCCAGCGCCATCGACAGACTGCAGGAATTGGCCGCATCGGAAAGAAAGAGAAAAGAGAAATATTCCTTAAGCCCCTTGCATAGCAGGTCGCTTCGACTAGTCACGGCACCGCTAACATTTTCAAGAACCCCTCGCAGCAACGGATGTTGCCCTGAGTCGGGACGGATTGGAACAGCTGGCAGTTTCGGTCGCGATCGCCGAGCGAGGTATTTCATAGGTGGTCGAAGGCACTCGAATTCTAGGTCGCTCTGAATATTCGCATCGCTTCCTTCATGGAACCTGTTCCTAAAGTCGACGCGACTAGGCCGTAATGTTTGTGTCAATCTCAGGTCGCGGAACGAGCGATTCGAGATCGCAGCACTGTCGTTGGTCGCTTCGACTTGAAATTGGAACGAGCAGCTATGAAAGGGGCATAATGTAGAATGAATTATATTTCTGTCGATTTTCTCACGTATGCTGCGTCTCCTTCTCAACCCCACATTCTCGTTGTCTCTCCCCGCGCGCCACACGCTCATCCGAAGGAACAGTGTTAATTTGGCTTCGGATTTGAGGATAGATAGTGGATTGTCACCAATCTAGTGCCTTCCAGTCACAGCCATTTTTCTTTCAGTGTTTATCTAGTCCTGTTTGCAATTTCGCCATCTTAATGGCATAGAACACCCAGAAAATTATTTTTTTTAGATTTCATGCTGACCTTGGAGAGAGTCACAAGATGATCACAGTGGTCTCCCTGGAATCGTTCAAGGCCCCCCATGAACAGAGTCATAGCTCCTTAGAGATGCATATACTTCGGGGGCAAAAAATTGGTGAACGAGGTGTCTCAAGCTTGTATTTCTCTTCGCTCGAAGTCGCTGCGCCAGAGCGAGTCAAGACAAAGAGATAGTCGGGAAATCGACTAGAGAACGAAGACTAGTTGGGAACTAATCCATACATCTACCAGCAACCGAGTTCAAAAATCTGGTAAGTGGTGTGGCCCGTGGTGGTGAGCGAAGCGGGCCGGGCCTGTGGTTGTCGCTTATATCTAGCTTATTTGGAGGAATTGATATCTTGTACTTGGCACGGGTTATACCGAGGGTATTTACTACACAACCACATAAAAATCACGAAATTCATGTCTGAGGGTGTACTGTGGCTTTCAGAGCGAAGACCACATAGGAGTTCTCCCTCAATCCCCTGTTTGAACCAGGTGGAGGTGGTTGGCAAAACTTGAAACTTCAATGTTGCGCATCCATGATACTATAGCCCCATGGAAACAGCTCTGTGGGCCGAAGAGGTGTTTTAAGATTTGATCATCTAGCACAAGGAACAGAAGCATCACGATAATACGAGAGAATAGAAATATTTCTCTTTTTCTTTGGGGTTCCTTCCATTTAAACGTGTGCATCAGAAGTTTCATACATTCTAAGCTCCAACGATTGTGCGCTACGCCTAACACATCAAAACGGGCGTAAAGAGCGTAAGGTTGATTGCTACGGATATTTCGGAAGTTTCCTCCGAGAATTGAGTTTCATGTAGCTTTTCTGCTGTATTTCACATCCTCATGAGCCTGCCTGCGCAAATCACTCAGAAAATCGGTCCAAGGCAACTTATCATCCCATAGTAATAAAGGAGAGTGGTGTCCGTCCGTCCGTCCGTCCTTCCGTCCGTCCGTCCGTCCGTCCGTCCGTCCGTCCGTCCGTCCGTCCGTCCATCCGTCCGTCCGTCCGTCCGTCGTTCCGTCCGTCTGTCTGTCCGTTCGTCTGTCCGTCGTTCGTCCGTCTCGTTCGTCCGTTCCGTTCATCTGGCGTCTGCCTGGTTCGTCTGTCTGCTCGTCCGTCGGTCCGTCCGTCTGTTCGTCCGTCTGTCCGTCCGTCCGTTCCGTCCGTCCGTTCGTCCGTCCGTCTGTCCGTCCGTCCGTCTGTCCGTCCGTTCCGTCCGTCCGTCCGTCCGTCGTTCGTCGTCCGTTCGTTCCGTCTGTTCGTTCCGTCCGTTCGTCCGTCTGTCTGTCTGTCCGTCTGTTCAAAGTTCAATCCGTTCCGTCTGTCTGTCTGTTCGTCCTCCGTCTGTCTGTCTGCCTGTCCGTCCGTCCGTCTTGGTTCGTCTGTCTGTCTATCCGTCCGTCGTTCGAAGTCTGTCTGTCTGTTCATCGTTCGTCTGTCCGTCTGTCTGTCTGCCCGTCTGTCTGGGTCTGTTCGTCCGTCCGTCCGTCTGTCGTCCGTTCGTTCGTCTGTCTGTTCTGAAGTTCCTGTCTCCGTCCGTCCGTCTGTCCGTCTGTCCGTCAAATCCGTTCGTCTGTTCGTTCGTCTGTCTGTCTGTCTGCCTGTCCGTTCGTCTGTCGCCCATTCGTTCGTTCGTCGTCCGTTCGTCTGTCCGTCCGTCTCCGTCCTGTCGTTCAAGGTTCGTCTGTCCGTCTGTCCGTCTGCATCGTCCGTTCCGTTCGTCCGTCTGTTCGTCCGTGCGTCCGTTCGTCCGTCCGTTCGTTCGTTCGTTCGTTCAGTTCGTCTGTCCGTCTGTCCGTTCCGTTCGTTCGTCTGTTCGTCTAGAATCCGTTCGTCCGTCCGTCCGTCTGTCCGTTCGTCTGGTCTGTCTGTTCGTCTGTCTGTTCGTAAATCCGTCTCGTCAAGTTCGTCCGTCCGATCGCCCGTCCAAGTCCGTCCGTCTGTTCGTCGTCCGTCCGTCCGTCTCCGTCCGTCCGTCTGTCCGTCCGTCTGTCCGTCTGTCCGTTCGTCCGTCCGTCCGTCTGGGTTCGAATCCGTCTGTCTGTTCGTCCGTCCGTCGTCTGTCTGTCCGTCCAAGTCAAATGTCTGTCTGTTCCAGTCTGTCTGTCTGTCTGTCTATCCGTCCATCCATCCGTCCGTCCGTCCTGTCCGTCAGTCGGTCAGTCAGCCAGTCAGTCCGTCAGTTTACTGTGTGCATTCTGTAATTGAAGACTTTTGTGTTCTACAAGGCTTACGCCCAGAACAACCGAACAGGTCTTCAAAGAAAGTCAGCGGGACCCAGCGGGAGTGCGCACAACGCCGAAGAAGTTGTGCTGGACCCTAGTAAGAGCGCCGGACGCCATAAAAAGTGTACGGGACCTATGTAGGAGTGCGCCGGACGCCATAAAAAAGTGTGCGGGACCCATGTAAGAGTACGATGGACGCCACAGAAAGTGTGCAGGACCCATGTTAGAGTGCGCCAGACGCCATAGAAAGTGTACGGAACCCATTCAGGAGTACGCCGGACGCCATTGAAAGTGTACGGGACCCATGTTAGAGTGCGCCAGACGCCATAGAAAGTGTACGGAACCCATTCAGGAGTGCGCCGGACGCCATCGAAAGTGTGCAAAACCCATGTTAACGTGCGCCGGACGCCATAGAAAATGTGTGGGACTAATGCTAGAGTGCGCCGGACGCCACAGAAAATGTTAGGGACCCATGTTTGAATGCGCCGAAGGCCATAGATAGTGTGCAGGACCCATGTCAGAGTGCGCCGAACGCCATAGAAAGTGTGCGGGACCCATGTTAGAGCACGCCAGACGTCATAGAAAGTATGCTGGACCCATGTAATAGTGTGCCGGACGCTATAGAAAGTGAGCGAAGCCCATGTTAGTGTGTGCCAGACGCCATAGAATATGTGCGGACTCATGCTAGAGTGCGCCGGACGCCATAGAAAGTATGCTGGACCCATGTTAGGGTGTGCCGGACGCCGTAGAATGTACGGGACCCATGTAGGAGTGCGCCGGACGCCGTAGAAAGTGTGCGTGACCTCAGGGGGGAGTGCTCTGCATTTTATATAAAGTGTGCGGTACAACGTAGCAATGCGCAGGACGTTACAAAAAGAAGAATGTCTTTGAAGCGAGTTCGAGGACGCTAATCTACAGGATTTGCCACACTTCGGATTTGATTTTGTGTGCGTGCACCACTGAACTAGATTTATTGCTTTTCTCGGTATAATTTGCCGCTGTCTGCCTTTCCATGTGTCCACATGCGCGTACGCAATCTTTATGTCTACAACAAAGTATATTGGGGCAAAATAATTTCTGAGCCGATTCTATATATGCAAAGACAACTTGACAATTTCCGCCGGAGGCGGAAATTCGGGTGTCTGGGGACGAAGCCCCCAGCCACCCGTCAGGCGGGCGGAGCCCGCAGGACGGCTGGTACTGTATAATACTTATGATTGACTGAGCTTTATTTTAGTTAGGGGCTAACTAGATCAAGCTTCTGGTGAAAGAGAAAGCGAATCTAAGCGAAATGAGATAGGGAACCAAACTGGTAAACAGTAACTCCATCAGCAGAGCTGACGACAGCTGGATTCTACTTGAGATTTGCCACTGGAGGACTCGTTTATAACCCCAGCTACTTTCCCATGGATGGGAAAAAAACTAGAAGGCCGATCCTCTCTTTTTGTCGACGATATCACTCCCGCGAAGAGACAAGGATTTTCGTAGAAGTGCTTTTCTTCGGAAAGAACTTTTTGCAACCCCAGCTGTTTTCCCAGAAGCAAAAAAGTGGGGAACTTTCTCACAGATTGTCTACTACGTCGTTTCCATGAAAAGACAAAGGTTCCCGTAGAAGTGCATCCTCTCGGAAAAGCTACGATCTTCGAGTTGTTCTTACTCATTGCCAGAAACTAGGAAAAGTATCGAAATAAAAACGCTTCTTTGACCGAATGAAATTCGGCTGAAGAACAGCTATGCTTCCAACGCCAGCACAGGTCCCGTAGTATACCCCCAGCCCGCCTGATTTAAAGGCAGGGTTCTCGATAAAATCAATTATTGTGCTATCCCCATGGAATGGTAGATCTGACCATCATAAATGTGAAAATAAGGTAAAAAATTGGAGAAAAAACGCTCAGGAACAAGTTATAGCTTGGTGTCCTCCCGCCCTCAATTACCGAGATTTGTGTAAAAGCCTGTTTTGCCAACTTTTATTTTGCCTCTAAAGTAATTGCTGAACATTACTGGAGACTACTGATTACTTTAACAGCAAAATAAATGGCGGATCAGCAAGCATTAGTGAAAATCGCGTTAATTAGGGAGCCGGCCGACACCAATAATTAGCCTTTATACCTTGTTTTCGAGCGCTTTTTTCCGCGAATTTCCGGGTTTTTACACTTATTTTTAGTTTTGTGGTGACCAAATCTACATTCTCAAGAGCAGAGCTCAAAAGCAGTTTTTACCGCAAACTCTGCCTTTAATCATACTGACTGTTGACCTGAGAACCGGCTGTTAGCATACGGACGCGCACGTTGAAGGATAGCAGGCGAGGGCACCGGCGCAGTACCTGGCCGGGTCGATAACTCAAGCAGAGTTCAGATGGACTTCCAGAATCGTCCTAATATCAAAATAGTAGCACTGCGATTCCAGCCTAAGTCGTATGTTACAAATAGCAACTTACGACTTGAGAGGAAATTCGGGAAGAGACGCTAAGTTTCGACACACGGGATTCAAACCTTCCCACGACGTCAGCAGGATGTCGTGGGAATCGGTACGACTCCAGATGACGTCGTTAGGACGTCGTGAAAAGTTTTTGGGGCTCCAGGATGACGTCGTGGAGGACGTCGCGGAAGGTGATCACGCGTACGCTGGTAGCGATAGTTCCTTCAAAGCGTAGTGTCATACGCTCGCAAGCATAAATGAGACAACAGCAGTAAATAGGTCCACACGGTTTCTAGCAAGTCGTCAACGAACTTCGAAGCTCTGAAATTATTTCAGACGATACAAAATCGTTGAGCAATTCTGTTCTTTTCCGCCCGCATCTTGAAAACTGTCCCAAGCTGATTCCGAGAATGATGTCTCTGAAACTTGAAGAACTTATGGGATAAACTTAGAGTTATGGATAGCCCTATAAAAAGTTGAGAGCCATAGAGAAACATGGTGGACGAGTTTACTCTCGAGAGTTTGTAAATCCGTTCCTTGCCGCCGATGTAGTCCTCCATTTCAAGAGCTGAGCCTGAGTAAAGTAGAGAAGCGGCAGAATCGAAGGGAAGAACGGGACCAATAGATATGCAGAAATCATATGCTCATCATAAATCCAAGCGATTTCTCCGGAGCACTTATTTGATAGCAAGCTATTACGTCGGTGTATCGGCGTGATGCGCAAGTTTTGATCCTCATTCTGCCTTGCGCTCAAAGTGTGCAATACGGCTTCGAAGGCAAGATTGCTCAAATATTTTTAGAGTTTTTCATCCTGGCTCGTTTCTCAGCGCTTGAAACGTTCTTTCGATGTCAACGTTACAGTGTGCCCCTCCACTACCCATTCCTAGTGGAAACTAAGACACATTTTTTATCGTGAACACTGCCTTTAGGTAATTGCGTCCGGAGTGACGCCTATCGCTGTCGGGAGCTGTCGGCAAAAACGCAAGAATCTACTGTTTTCGACTAGAATTTATGGCGCAACTATACGTATGGATATAGAATTAAATTTTACTCCGAATCAGTGGGGTTTGTGTAGGTGTAAAAGGTTTGCGTGGGTGCGCGCGCATGTGTCTGAAAGAGTCGACAAAGATCATAATAATACTCTTTGCGGGGTCCTTATTGTGTGTTGGGCGCAATTGTAACACAACCGAACCTGCGCCAATACATGATACGAAGAACGCAAAGTAACAGTGCGATCCCTGTTGATCTGTACGTAATAGAACACAAGACTATGCGTGTGGATTTGAAGCTCGACTGCCTCCAGAATATTTGATCTTCTTCAAAGGCATCGTACGCGCAGAAAACCGTAAATCATTTTTTCCATGATTTTGCGTCAGCCGATTCTTCGACATACTGAACAAGAGTGGAAAGGTTCCACAAAACCATCAACTTTCGCAAAAACTCGTTCTAAAACGTCTTGAAATATTCACTTTACACCCCTCCGTCAATTTCGTTGTGTCAGGTGCACTACGTCGGAGGTTTTTCTCACAAACGTCGGATGTGTTTTTCGCTTTAAACTTCTTAAGCTGGTGAATTCCTCTTGCCTTCCGTTCACTGGAACTTATTCAAAACTAATAAAGTATCCACTGGGCAAGTTTGGATGCTAGCATTTGCTGAATTAAAAATTTCAAATACTGAATCATCTGCGCCTGTGATGGCGCTTCTGTTCTTTGTGCTAGATCGTTGGTGAAAACTGGTGGCGGATCGTCATTTTGAACCACTACAACTTCAGAACCATAAGTTTTTGACGCGCAAAACTTCACCGACGTGATCTACCGGGCTCATTCATGAAATTGAGCCTGAAAAATGGAAATGGGAGCGAACGATGCCTTTAATCTGTTTATTGTGACGTTTCGGGTAGTAGAACCTTTTGTCAGGCTGCAAGCCATTACAGTACTATTATGCAAAATACTCAAATGAAGTGTAATCAGAAACTGATAAGGAAAGGCAGGAATAAGAGAAGATTGCAAGATTGCCCAACCGGGCTGATGTCTTTCGGATGCGTTTGTTAAAGGCGACCGGATCTAACCCCTGAGCTTGTACGACAACTGACCGGTTGGTGGACCAATCGTCATGTGGATGGTCAAGGGTCGAGTATCACCGCCCACAATCCGGATGCGTTGTTAGCAGTCTCAGCGCTTCCTTCATTTCCTCCCCGATTGTTCATGAGCGGTCTCCATTTCTTTTTATCTCTATCGCTTTTTTTGTATTCTCCTCTCTCACTGCTTCTTTTATTCTCCTGTCCACAATCCGTACCGTTTCTATAGTAAGACGCTGGCGGTAATTCCTCGGTACTGCATCAAGTCGAGGAGGCGAAGAGTCCGATGTCTAGAAAAGGCACTTCATGGATAGGAGTTTGTTGACCAGCGTAACGTCTCTGAAGTGCTCATCTAGTTGAACCCTTCAAAGGTCTTCCTGTCTCCCCAATGTAGAATTCTCCACACAACTCACATTGCACCCTCTGTAGACCACATCACGTAGTTGACAGATTTTTTTCACCTCCGGTGCTATATGCGTGCACGCATCTGTCACATCGATCTTCATAGGGTCTCGAGGGAAGTTAGTAGCTGTCGTAATAAGAGTGGTAGGAGCTTACCAGGCGAAAGCGGGAAGTAGAAGAAATTGCGGACAACTGCGTTTACATCTTCTGCAGAGGCCATCTTCTGTTCACGTATGGATGGGACCAAGGTGAGGTGTTCCGACAAAGAATGCCGATATGGTCGCCATGTATGTGATTCTCTATCCATATAGCCGTTCTCACGTGTAGAATATTTCTTACCTGCCTTTCCATCGAGTCCTGATTATCAGGAGGTCAACTTTCTTGCTGCATGCACGAAATTTTCACTACACTGCTCTTCATGAATACTGGATGACAGCCACATGAATGCAGTAAAATATTTTACATGATGCAGGCTTTGTGTACAAAGCGAATTGTGAACCTGTTGATTGGATACCTTTGTTTCTTTTGATGTTGTTGAGAAAGCGAAGGTATCCATCAGACCCAGGTAGTTCTGTCGTAGAGCTGGATGGTGTTATATTGCAAATTGAAATTCCGACAGAACTTGGTCCAACGTTCCTCGTGAATTTGGCCACTATTAGTACATCATCAATGTAGCGGCCCCAGAAGACCACATCCGATGTCAGGCTACTTCTTTCAAGGCTGCTGTCCATGGAAACTATGGCGTAGAAGTGGTGCAAGTCTATAGCCCATAGCGAGGCCACGTCTTTTGTCTGTAGATCAGCGTTATTAAATCGAAAGAAATCGAATCAACGCTCAACAATCTACAGTAAGCAGTACCTCGATGTCATGGGGTTCAAGGCTAAAGAGATGGGACATTCTTGTAGATGCTGGCAAGCAAAGAGATCATGCAGGATACTACCGCTGAATTAGCGTCGACTTTCGTATACAGAGCGAGGTCACGTCGCGCGCAGATGCTGAGTCTGCTCCTGTGTCTACATATGAATACGTGCGGAATGTTCTCGTGAACGGATTTGGGCGGATTGTGGTCGCGCACATATGAATGTGTGTGCGTGTGTGTGTATGGTTGCCGTTTTTCATTTTATTCTGACGCATGGACCAGGCGGCTGGCCGTGCAGGGTTGGCGGCCTCACTGGAGGCCGGGGTTTCGATTCGCTCGAGAGTGATCTACCGTCGCAGCCCGTCCATTAATCAGACTAAAATGATTGAGCGAACTCAACATGTAATCACCGCGCACTTGGGTGCAAATGTATAGCACGTGAGCGATGTCTCTCGTTTTTGTGTACGCGTACGTGCCACTCGTACATTGCGCACATGAGCCTCTGTTGATGACGAATGCTCACAGTGTACGAGGCAGGTGTGAGCATAAATACACACTGGCACACGTGTATGTGCGCTAATACACGCGCAAAGCGCTCACATGCGTTTTCATAAATGCGCGTGAGCGTGCGTGTGGTGCGCGAAAGTGCGGCTGAATGTGCACCGATTTGGCGGTAAGCTCGCACATTGCGCTACGCGTGACCGCAGCCATGTTTGCAGATGTGGATGAAACATACTCCATTGCATCGCCAGTCGCGACAAGCTGGAGATGGGCCTAAGAGCGAAAAGGTCCGGGCGCGCCGATTTCTGGAAAGAGAAGCGTAGAAGCGTAGCGTACATTCGTTTTCTGTCGTCTTGGGGCTCCCCAATGACTGATTCGGGTCACAAGGCCTCAATCCCCTGAATCTGACAGAAATCGCAAGCGTTTTGATAGATTTCAGAGAGGTAACTAGGTTTAGGAGAAATCTTGTTGTATATTGTCTGATGATCAACGGATATAACTTCAAACCTAAAAGTTAAGGACAGTTTTCTCAGTTGGATTACTTAAACAAATGATAACTGTTCAGGTTTACCAGGAGATTACTGGGAAACTTCTGGTGATGTTCTGGTACATTTCGGACCTGAGACAACCATGTTCCTGCTTTTAGAAGGGTGAACGCGAACATCTCTGCCAGAATCAAGCTCCTGGCGTGTTTCCAGCCCTGAAATTGTCGCACGAGTCCGGCATGAATAACGAATCGTACCACAACCTTCCGAGTCGTTGCTACTTGCTACAACCAGCCGAAGAGCCGCCACAACCGTTTTCCGCTCGGCTGACCTGGGGTTTACTACCGGGCCCAGTTGTCGGAAAGTCATGAAAACCAAGCAAAGGAACTTCGTGGGGTGTAGATGAAAGAAAATGACAAAGTGTTGAGTTTATGTAGAAGTAACTTGTGGCGGCTAGAATTGGGACATGTTTTCCCCAGCTTGAGGCAATAAATTCCTTCCTAACTCTCTCCAGCGTGACAATAAATTCTTCCAACAGTTTTTTGTGTAGACAACTGGAAGATTAAAAACCGTGAGTTTTGCGCTAATTTGCTTCAGCAAAACTGAATGACTTTTCAGGTCACCATTTTCACAGTTAAGATAATATAGCTGACTCTAAGTGCATTATTTCACTTGTAATATTCTTGTAGACAGCTGCAAGGACTCCCCTAATTCCAGCACTTTTGGGTGTAATAGCACTACCTCCAGACCTGTAAATATTGAGATTACTGTGCTTCCTAAGGCCCGCTAAAATTTCGGTCCGCAACTGCGTAATTGAAACAAGCCTTCGCGGCTGGCACACATCGAGACAATTCAGTTTCCAGTACCAAAGCCAACTCGATGTGGCTTTTTATGTGCGATTTTCTCCAATTTCCGTTTTGGTTTACCAGTTTCCCAAATACATGAGGGCAACAGATGGGCGACTGCGGCGCTTGAAACTCTTCCGACTCAAAGCACGTGGCCGCAAGAAGCGTGTTGAGACACAATTACGAGATCGGAATTTGGCCCAGAGAAGCACAATGTGTGCAGGTATACTTGTTCAGATCGGAATAATCGGATGGAGTATCCGACTGTTTCAGTCGGATAAAAAGTAAACCTTTTAATCGAAAAGTCGGAAATTTGGAAAAGTCCAAAGTCCGACTGTAGTCGGAAAGTCGGATATTCGTAGAAGTGCGATATGGGAGTATTGTCGAAAAGTCGAATATTCGAAAGAAGTGCGATATCCGACTACAGTCGAAAAGTCGAATATTCGAAAAAGTCCGATGTCCGACTACAGTCAAGAAAGCCGAATATTCGAAAAAGGGCGATATCCGACTACAGTCGAAAAGTCGAATATTCGAAAAATTACGATATCCCACTGCAGTCGAAAATTCGAATATTCGAGAGGTTATATCCGACTACAGTCGAAACGTCGGATATTCGAATAGTTTCAAAATCCGAATATTGTCGCAAAGTCGGATCTTACAACCTCACTACAAAAAAACTGCTTATCAATCACACTCCTCGAAAATAATTACGCTCATCCGGTAATCTGCTATTTGATTTTAGTTATTATTTAAACACAATTTTTTATTTATATTTGCTTTTGGAAGAAACTTTGTGGAGTGTAGTTCAGATGGGAGCGTTTTGAAGAAACGCTATTGATATTTGCTGACAGACTTCTGCTATTTGTTGGACGACTACGGTGCGTGTCAAGCCACGAGGCACCATACATATTTTCATTACGACCGATGGATCGTTGTGGGCACCCTTCTGGCCGTCTGTCAGGATTTTTCCTTTCGTATTCAACAGCTCAAAACTCTGCCCGTGGGTAGCAAAGTACCTTCAAAGGAAGCGGCCTGTTACGCTCTCTGAATTCCGTAGTGCAAGGTACAAAGGTCCTCGCGAAACTCAGTAAAGCCCGCATATACTGCATCAAAACGTGTAAGGGTGCAAAGCTCTAAGCATACTCCACGCAAAAACAAAGGCGAAATTCTCTATTTTGATCTCGCTGTCGCTTCGGCCGTGAATTCTCGCCTTAATTATTTTGCGAGAATTTGTTAGCCAGTGTAAGGGCAGGCAGGTGACAGGCTCGTAACGGGGAGAAATTCCGGTAATTTTTGAACAAAAATGAAAATTTGAGGAATTTTCGGAAAAAATGGCGTTTAGCTTCCAGCCACTTGGAAGGGTAGAATGAGGTAGGAGTAGTAAGTCGCGTAGTTAGTAAGTGGTAAGAAACAAATTCATTTTTTCAATTTTATCCATGAAAAATAACCGTTGCGTCTGTAACCGCCGGGTTGTATCTATGGCTCAACGCCGGTCCCAACGAGGATTGGCTTAAAAAAAGGAATAATTCTGCGAAGGTAGCGAGTTATGTGGACTTCAAGATGTCAAATTAAAGAGATTTGGTACTTATTATAGGGACCACGATTTTGGTCGTGAAATTTTCATCCCAGAAGGGGGGGCTGTAAAAATTTTGGTCTAGAGAGGGTCATAAAATTTTAGTCACCATGCAACGGCCTGCTCAACCATGTTATGGGATTAGCGACAGCCTGTGTTGAAGAACGATATCATCCCGCGTTGGCTACGCTGAACGCATAGATGCCGTTCGTAGTGCTGGTCAGCCCTCTCGCGAATCGATTACTGGATACTCTGTGGCTGATCGTGGAGGGTGACCCCGAACCGCTCTCTGGAAGACCGTGCCAACATTACATTTGACCGCGAGGACGCTGCAGGCCGTGGGAAGAAACGGCAGTGCGGTCGATCGCAGCGGAGATCGCCCTATAGTACTGATCAGGACATGGTGGATCGAACAAGGCGAGAATCTTCCACCCTTTTCCCGCATTCTCGGCAAGAATTTCCTTAGTTCTTGAGAGTGGCGCTAGCTAAAATTCCACCAACTGGGCCTAATATGTCCGTAGTTTATGTAAATTCTCTCGCGATAAAATTAGACGAAATTACCTCCAAAGCCCCGGGAATCTAATGTACTCGTGTGAGGCATTTCGCGACCCGTCGGCAGAGAGCAGATTCCCCCAGGAAGAATTATTTCTAGCAACTTTTTGAAACTTCTATGTTTTTACGTTTTCCCAAATTGCTTAGAGGCTCTTTTCTCCGCAGTAGTAGAACTCTGGATATGTGACATTTCATAGCAAATCAAAATGTGATAGGCTCTCTACCACCAATAATCAACTTCAAAAACAAGGTTAGGTATAGAATCAACCTAATTTCTTTACAAGAAAATCGGATATGACTCTGACTGATCGGCGAACGTAAGGTGCGTCCGAATGAGATTGGCGGCCCGTGCGGCCGGCGTGTAACGAGCGGCCGCCGCGTTTGCCGCTCTCGCACGAGCATGCGAAAAGTCCCCACCGCCATCGACTACGAACCAGGCCGGCACCGGCTGGCAGCAAGCACTGCGCCGATCAATCTGCTCTGCAGACGGTGGTAGAGGGGACGGCCGTTCTTGGAGATCAACGCTCGTCCGAGGGCGGCACATGCGACGGCCGCCTGCCAAGTATGCCGGCCGTGTGGGCCCGCCATTACCATTTGGGCACACTTTATTCATTGCAAAGTGCCTTTTTCACATCTGCACGTGGAAGAATATAGCACGCTAGCAGCATATATTTGAAACTCCGCCAGATATAAGCTCTTACCACGAAACCTGTGGCAAATACCATAAGGCACGCCTAAACGTCCACCAAGCAGCCATACTCAGGCATGGGGCGGTTATTCCGCGGGGAATGTCGAGTTTGCCCCTCCCTGGTCGTCCGGCGTGTAACCGATACTGTTCCTTCGTACAACCGCACAGACTCATGGGCGGTTGCTCGGCAAGGGAACGTCGGTTGATCGGCTGGGAGCATCTGCTGGACAACCGATCTTCCACCGCCACATTCAACCGATATCATACCGCGGTACAACCGAACGAGATTTCCGATCACGCGCTTTCCCAATACATCCTGGGTATTCCCGGGTCCGCAGAGGGGACAGGAAATCCTATTGGCGTCCCCACAAAGAGGTGATCCCACGGTCCGCGGTGGGGTGCACCCTACTGCAGACCATGGGAGATGACCCTACAGTTAGGCACCACCTCCGAGCCTGAGGAGCCTCCTCGGCGACAAAATTATCCTCCGGTATCCGGTGGATCTTCCCGGAGGATGACTCGAGGTCACCTTCCAGGTCCAGCTCCGAAAAAGCTGACTGAGGCTCACGGTGAGATGAAGGCCTTTTATGCCCCTATCAATGTTAATACTTTTGTCTAAACATGTTGATGCCGGCGCACCCATCTTTTTTGGTCAGGTTGCGGAACGTGTCACATATTTGACGGTAGAGCACGTCCCCGCCGTTGCACCGTCAACCCCTTTTCCACCGTCGATAGCCGTCTCCGTGAATTGAATTTCTCTCTATCTGCGGTACAACCGGCAATTCGACTCCTCCCCGTTTGGCTCCGCCCAAATCGCACCGACAAGCCTTTTTACCCCGCTGAACAACCGTCGGCGTGTCTGAGTCTCAAATCTGATTTTGGTTTGAAAAGTGATGCTTTAATCTGTCAGAACGCCCGCGAGTGGATGAGTAGAGAAATCGACGTGTTTTCATGTGAAAAAAAACAGCTACTTGCACGTCAATTATTTTCATAGTCGGTTAAAAAGTCGACTTTTTATTCGAAAAGTCGAATATTCGAAAAAAGTCTCATATCCGAATACTGTCGAAAAGTCAGATGTTCGAAAAATTGCGATATCCGACTACAATCGAAAAGTCAGATATTCGAAAAAGTGCGATATCCATTTATAGTCGAAAAGTCGAATATTCGAAAAAGTACGATATCCGACTATGATCGAAAACTCGAATATTCGTAAAGGGCGATATCCGACTACGAACGAAAAGTCGAAAATTCGAAAAATAATCGATATTCGACGAAATTTACGAACGAACAGAATATTGGAAAAGTTACGTTCGACGAATTTTCCGAACAGGCGAAAAATATCGAAAATTTTTTCAAAAATTTCTGTTCGTGTACAACTATACCGTATACCGCAACTTAATCTATCGTAAAGCGAGCAACCGCTTTCAAAATCCATAAACTGACATCAGATTCGTGTTGAGCACTCAAATAAACCCTAAATGAGTTACTTATTTTCGAAAGATTTGAGCCACATCTTTTGTCACATTCCAGAAATCGTCGAAAGTCGAGTTTGCCGTCAATTTTTTCTGCCGGTGGGAAGCTTTGAACAAATTTAGTCGAAATTAGGGAAAACCACAGGTAGACCTCAGATTCGTGATCAGCACCACAAATCACCCCCAGGTTGAATTTTAAGTCAAATCTGGAGAAAAATTTTTTTCAACGCTTTCTGTACCCCGTAATTGATATAATTGAACGCTGAACCGAAAATGCATACAAGTCAAAGAACGCCATCAGTCGGCGAGTAGCTCCGGAGAATGCGCTTTCACCCAAACTTTGCCTTGGGAGCTGTTCAGACCCCTGAACACACGATTATGAGGTCTGTTTCCAGTTTTTCAAAAAGTGTACGCTTTCGAGGGTACAATAGGTACAAAAATCGGAGAAAAAACTGCTATAACGTTTTCCAGGGTGACTCTAGGCTGCTGCAAAGG
This sequence comes from Aplectana chamaeleonis, assembly GCA_029168955.1. Classification (NCBI taxonomy): domain Eukaryota; kingdom Metazoa; phylum Nematoda; class Chromadorea; order Rhabditida; family Cosmocercidae; genus Aplectana; species Aplectana chamaeleonis. The sequence continues at coordinate 74,418 of JAPDOI010001664.1, forward strand.
GCATATTTGGACTCTACGTCCAAAACTGTTTGTCTAACTTATAGTAGTTCATTTGGAAGCAGTAGAGTGTTGTCCGCATAAGGACATCATTATTAAAATAATGTAACGTCGGTATAGATCCTAATGAGACCTTGCGTTTACTCGAAGGTTGGCGCAAACTCGGTGTCATATGCTATTACGTAGGTGCACCGAGTTTGCGCCAACCTCCCAAGAAAGGAACGAAAAGTCTCATTAGGATCCACATAATGTTAGTTTTCTCTAGAAAATTTGATTGAGAGGGTCCCAATTTCTCTGTTCCGCTTAGATTAGAACTGAAATAAGGAAAAATCGGGCCTCATCATCAAGTTTCGAAAGAAGGCATACCGCTCGATTTAAAAAGGCAGCATACAGCGCTCACAAACGTGGTCGAGATAACAGCATAAATGGGACCGCACGGTCGCCCCTATTCCATATCGTCAAATATGTTTGAAGCGCCAAAAACCATCCAGGATGGCAATATCCTCTGGTTCGAGCCAGATTTACTCTGTTCTCTCGCGCGCTTATTGCCCGGAGCGAAGGTAGAGATATCGGCATAAATAGTGGGGAGAAGGAGACGCGCTAGCGTACGCGCAGACGCACGCCACATTTGAACGGAAATAAATCACACACTCCGGAAACAGGATATACGTAGCGAAAATTTTTGGAGCAATCTTGCCTATCACGCACGCCAGTGTTTCCCACCACATTCGAGTAACGGGGAATGAGAAAAAGAAACTTGAAAAACATGTGATAAGTTAGAGTGATAGCATTATCCAAATGGGAATGCACTAGAGAAACAACATTTCAAAAAGTCAGAACATGTCTACATGGACGATCAACTCTCGTCCAAAGTAGAGAATGCCGTGCGCTGAGATTCTGCAAAAATGGACGAAGTTAATTGGTATGCAGACATGTTACATTCCAAGCAAATCAAGCTATTTCTCTCGTGCGCTCCCCATGAGATAGTGCTATCACTCTATCTTATCACATGTTTTGTCAAGTTTCATTTCTAATTCTTGTACTCAAGAACGGGTGGGAAATACAGACGTGGAGGCGAAGTTATTGCTCAAACATTGTCATCATGGATGATTTCAGCACTACAAAGGCAGCATACACGCTCGTAAACGTGATTGAGATAACTACGGGAATGGAATAGTATGACCCAGATTAGCATACGCATTTTGAAGTGTCAAAAACGACCCACAGTGCCGCTACGAGTTAGAAGTTGGCCCCGCCCTGTATTTTACGCCCCATGTTTGCCTTTTCCTGCAACGCAAGGTTGCTGGAGTCATATTCACCGTCGGTACTGTTGGTAGGTTGCCCTAACAAGTGAACCACACACGTCACTGACGGCAAAGATGACCAGCAACCCTTTTGGATGAAGGAGCATTAAGACATACAGGGGGCGTGGACAAATACGAAGGGCGGCAAACTTCATCATTAGCTAGAGATGTAGCGTCATCCTGGATGGTTTTGGCGCTTCAAACGTCATGGGCTGGCATTATGTTGTAGGAGCCGTGCGGATCGGTCAATATGCTGTTATCTCAACCATATTTACGTGCGTGTATCTGCCTTTTACAAATTGTGGGTTTATAGAAGAGTTGGCACGTGGAAAACATAAAGCGGTTGAACATGCTTCGCCTGTGGATGGTAAGTCACTGTTTGTCAATTTTTTCTCATCAACAAAATCACGTAATTATGATCAATAATACCGCTTTTTCACCTGTTGCACAAAATGCGACACTGGTTTTTTATTTATTTAATTTTATGGTTGTGGTTCACAAGTATCAGAAATTGTACTCATACGACAATATCGTCTGTTAGAGGATTCACCTCTCCAAAATGGAAATCGTCGAGCAAAATTCAAGTCAGAAAGGGAACCATCGGGAAAATACGTAAAATTTCTGAAAGTTCAGCTTCCTAGCAAAAGTACGGCAATTCCATTAAGAAATGTAAAAGAGTTTGAAAAATATCTTGAAATATGTATCTTGGAAAGTGTTTTGGCGTAAAATAGCTTGGAGTAATGAAAAAGCTAGGAAATGAAATGAAATAACTAGAAACCAAAGGCCAACTACTTAGAAGTAGTGACAGAGGAGGACTCGGATTTTAAACCAATAAGTTCTGTTTATCAAAGCAAAATCAAACACGATACGGAATGGAGCGTTGCGGTTCACCTAGCTTGACCTAAGCTGATTCCCTTATTACAGCTTTCAAAAATGGCTTAAATAATTTATTAATTTAGATACACCCTTCTGGGCATGCCAACTACAAAAAAATTCAAAAGCAAGGCCCATGTGGCAACAATAAATAAAACACAAAAACAGCACAAAAAATCAACACAAAAAATCAAAGTGGCATCAGACACCTAGGCACATCAGCGTCTACAGGCATGTTGATAGGATTTGGGTGAACGCGGCAAATCGGGCAGATGGAGTTAAAACGGTTTCACAAAACGCTCGAAGCTTATAACTAGTAACAACAAATAAAGTAAGGTTAGGTCCAAGAGGGAGCAATTAGAGTCCAAATATCACCAGCTCCAATCCGTGGGATAGTGCATTACAGCAAAAGCGTTCCCGCGGATAGGTTGTCTACGGCACCAAGGAGGGGGGCGACGGGCAGTTCTCGAGGGGCGATCCATGCCCCTTTTGGATGTCTACAGGGAGCATTGCGTGAGGTGACATCACATTCGTGTCCTGTGGACAACAACGAACGTCTGAGTGATAACTCTTCATCATTATCCTGAACTAGAGATGATAGCGCAACAAAAATCTATTTTTGCCAAGATACAAGTGGACTGCCATACTGCAGTTTTCACGTACAGAAGAAAATCAAAACAAATTTCGAAACGTCACATGGCTACTATGCTGCACTTCTTTTCAATGAACTGAGGAAATCGAGACTAAAGTTCAGAAAAGCTTTCAATCATAATTAAAGGTACCACTAACGAAATGCGCTATTTAGCCCATAATGGAGGAGTGGTCACGCTGAAACGGCTAGTAATTTCATTCCAACTGACTACCGACATGCGTACCGGTAGACCAACCAATTAGCATCGAATGGAGCATCTTTAGTCACTGGAACAGATACAGTAAGAGATTAGCATTTGAATCAGGGAGTCTCACAAGTAGAAAACAATTGTCTTTAAAAAATCCTATACAACGGCCAGAACGACGCGCTGAACAACTTAGGCCCAGAACGGCAGGTTCCAATCGAGACGAAGATGGCTGGTGGAAAGCATTAATTTTGAATTACTCCTAGATATTTGGGGAAAAGCAAGCACACCAAAGCCGACAATTTGACTCCATAGCTTTCCGTCTTTTCTACAACGATGATCAACGCTCAACCAGCTACTAGCCGATAGAGATTTCACACACGTAGCGGCTTGATCATCATCAGTTCCTTCACCCAATAGAGAGATCTGCAAACCACAGTTTTAACAAAGGAATCTTGAAAATCCAGACACAAGGCGATATAAAGTTCGATTTGAACAAGAATTGCAACAATTCTCTGCAGCTCATTTCTTACCTTGCGCAATAAGCGATGCGATGTGGCGTTCATGGCCCATATTCGATGAAGAATCTTTATACGGGTAGAGACCACCTCGTTTCTGTATATTTTTTCCGTTGCATTTCAGTCATTTTGAAACAGTGTTCTTCAAATAGTTCTCTGAATCCGAAAGAAGCACCGCAGTCTGTATTTAAGCGGCACAATTTCGACAGCCCTAACAGGACACAAAAGAGATGCATATAAAAAAGAGCAGAAATTTCCAAAAGGAAATCAGAAAACACGGCAGCGTCAGTAAAATCGATCGCATGCGGTGCATTCTTGGCGAGACCACCGCCATCCCTGCAGCTCCGTACGCCACAACGGCTTTTTCGTGCCAACTCTATTTTTTCAAGTCGGGTTTGGGACCGTCTTCGGCCTAAATAAGCAAACATACACAGCGAGATAAAGCTGATTTACTGACAGAGATGAAATACCTAAACAGGGAGCAGCGACTGTTGATCCATACGTATTGCCAACTTCCCACGTGTTCGTCGCAATAACCGGTGTGGATAAACTGCCGCTGCAGCCTTGTTAAGAGGCCACGTCAAAGATATACAATATGAGTTGATGAACATAGATTGACAAAAAAATTGATCAATGAACCTCATACGATTCTAGGAACACATTCATTTCTCATGATTCCTGAGAGGCAGCGCACACGGAGAAAGCTGTGTTCTATTTTTATAAAGAAGGTAGGCTCAAAAATCAAACAGCGGATAAAGACACCACAACATCTGATCGTTGCAGTTTAATCCTTCAAAAAGCATTGAAATTCCATCATGAGCCTAATAAACGGTGTAATGCCCGGTGGCAAGAGCCGCGAAATTCATGACCTCCCCCTCGGTGGTCAGTCCGCGTCCAAAAATTTCGAAAACTATGACGACCCACCCCCCTCCAGAAGTTGGAAATTTCCGTTTGAAAATTGACTCATGGGGTGTTGATGTCAAAATCGGGCATAAAGACGGGCTGTTTTTTGCATATTTTTCAGCTGACATGCGCGAAAATCGAAAAAAAAAAGACATATGCAAAAAACAGCCTGCCGATCACCCAGTCAGAATTCATACGTCAAAATACCTTCGAGGATTCCCTCCCCCTCCAACATCAGAATAGTTCAAGTGACTAATTGTAAGAACTTAATTTCACACAAATTCAGGTTTTCTGCTTGAGTGAAATCCCAAGCATTGCGGTGCGGACCAGTTCTCACGTAATCAGTTAATTTTGAAGAGTTCAAAAAGAATACTATAAAAAAACTTCTGAATCATCAAAAGGAAAGAAGTCGAAATGATGAGGAAAGATCTAGAAAACGTTTAAAATAATGACGAGTATTTTCAGCGCTTGGCCAGGGTGTGGCATTGAGGTTAAAGCGCATTTACCTCTATCGCCTCTTCCTTTGAGGCAAATTTCCTTATAATTTTTCTCGAAAGTGTGGGGTCTTCGGAGAAAAAGCTGTGTGCCTCTTAACACAGGTAAAAAGCCTAAAAGTCTAACCCTGTTCGTTTGTCCAAAATTCTATCGCTGGGGTGACACCCGTTGGTTAGTGATGGCAAAAATCCTGCGATTTGCCAACTTGGCTTGCCAACGTCCGCCACCTTACCTCGTCTGAACTCTTGCACATCGAGTGGGGAAAGAATCTGTGATAATTTGTGAGGAATCCTATGAGACATTCAGCTTATTTTTTGAAGTTAAAATTTTCATTTTTTGTGGGGGGGGGTCATACGTCTTGTACTGGTTTTCTAAGATGAAGTACAGCGAATTTCCGCCCTTGGAACTGGTTCTCTCTCAGTTTGTAAATAGTTGCAATTTTGTTTTCCAAACTCGCGGTAAACAGTTTTCCAAATTTCTGAAAAAGTTTGCCTCCTTTCAAAAGTAACGATTTAGCAATGCCACTTATAAGTAAAAAAAGTCTCAAAATTATCTTGAAATATTTTAAAACATGGTTTGGCGTAAAACAGCCTGAGTTTATGAAAAAGCTAGGAAATGAAGCGAAATAACCAAACATTTGATTTGGTGGTCGATCATTTCACAAGCTTCTCCGTTAAACTTATCAAAGCGAAATTAAACGCGATATGGATAGGAGCGTCGAGTTCACCTGGCTTGAACTAGCTTTCGAAAATGGCATAATTTTCTCGTGGCGCGCTTGATTTCGTTTCGATAAGTTTAGCGCGGAAGCTTGTAAAATTATCGACCACCAAATCGTATTTCTGGTTATTTCTTCTCATTTCCTAGCTTTTTTCTAACTCCAGTCTATTTTACGCAGAATCATGTTTTAAAGTATTTCAAGATAATTTTGAAACTTTTTGACTTCTACCCTCCATGAAACGTCGAAATTCACATTACTCGAGACGCGAGCAACGCGCGCGACGCCTCGGCCTCCGTCTGCTCTACGCTCTCTCACTGTCTCTAACTTCCGCTACGCACCAGCACGCGTAGGATCCAAGTTAATGTCGCGTTTTATAGCCTGTAAGTGGCATTGCCAAATCCTTACTTTTGCCAGTGAGCTAACTTTTCAGAAATTTCACATGATTCTCCTGAAGGTTCCCTTTCTAACTCCACGATCTCCATTTTGGAATGATGAAGTATCTAACGGACGATTTTGTCGCATGAGTACTTTTTTCGAAACCTATGACCCACGAACATAAATACCATTCATTGCCGCATTCTGTGCAACATGGGGAAAATCTATATTATTGATCATTGATATTCGATTTTTCTTGCTGAGATGAATTTCCCAGACAAGTGACTTAGAACCATCAACAATCGGAAATCATTTCGGAATTTTGTGCAACAAGCGAAAAAAGCGACATTATTAATTGGTATTCATCGATAACGTTCATTGAGTGGGATTCCCCTACCGGGAAACCCGTTCTCATCAGCTATAACCTCTCCTCGCCGCATTTAGTGAAAAAAGCACGAAAGTCGATAATATTGATCGATGATCGATCGATGACGTGTCATGAGTACGAATTTTGTCAAGTTCAGTACTTATGTCTTCACAGCCGTAGCAGAAAAAAAAATATTTCTTTTCATTTCCCTGGTCTTCACAGCCGTAGCAGAAAAAAACTGTTTTCGTGCTTCACAGCTGATTTTGTATGTAAACCCACGATTTTGAGGTACCCTTCAAAGCTAATGTATCAAGTTCAAATGGAAAATAAGAGCGACCTGCATCCAATTCCAGCCTTTTGTCCAGAAATGAGCTCTCTAGCTCAATTTTAAGTGTACCAACAAGATCGTGTACGCCGTCTGAAAAAAAAAACGAAAGAAGATTATTGTTGGGGCAACCACGAGACAGATGGCTGCGGGCGCCTCAGCAGCCATCCATGTCGCGGCTACAAGTACCATAACAACAGAAACGCGTGGTTTTTCACTATTTGCTCGAAAATCAGTCAACCGTTTCCAAACCATTTTTTGGGTGGTTACTCAACTTTTTACGCTCTTTTAACGCAATTAAGGCATCTTTCATAGTCCTTACCGCAAAAAGAGCGGCACGTGCGTGACGCGCGGTACGAGCGGTGGACTATGAGCTTTTCTTCTTCCGCACGCGGCACGCGCGGGACGAGCGGAAAGCCACTGGTGAAATCTTCCAGCGGCACCGCCATGGCGGTGCGGGTAAAAATTCGGGTCATCTCAACTGGGACTTGTACAGAAAATCGTGGCTTGCATTTGCGTATGCGGTGGCGCAGGATAGTCCCAGAATTATTTATGTTGGAGTGGACTCAAATCGAGAAGCAATCATTGATTGAAACGGCAAAAGCGCCACGGCGGTTTGAGCGCGCGCCGCCTAGCGGGCGGTGCTGATGAACTATGAAAGTTCTGTTGCGCGTCCCGCGCGTGCCGCGCGGTAAGACCTTTCATAGTCCACCGCCCCTCCCGCGCGTCACGCGCGTGCCGCGCTTGCGGTGAGGACTATGAAAGATGCCCAAGAGCTAATTTCTACGTTCACTCTGAACTAAGATTTCGAATAACGGGTTGCGCGCGTGGCCGATTCAAAATCGAATCTGATGGGCGCTTCGAACGCGACACAATCCCACAGTATTCCTGTCTTTTTTTAAATTATCTATATATTTTTCCACCCGAAAATTTTACGATCTCCCATCAACTTTTCGCTTTTTCCCGAAAACTTTTACGACCTTTCCCCACCACACGTTGGCAAGCTATCCACCCCTGCTGGACCCTGCTTCTAGAAGTCTTAACTGAAGATGAATCCAATCGACCTAAATCTCACCAAGATCAAATGGAGAGGAGCACGAGATGACACACATTCTGAAACTTTCTAACTTCCACTGTTCTCGGTACTCGGAATAGACGATACCACAGAGTTATGCGAGTTGACATGAAAATCATTTTTGCTCACCAATTTCGTATTTCTGAAAGCTGAAAGATGTAATCACACCATTTCGGGTCAAATTTAGTGTGTGCCGCGCTACCTGAGCCCGCGACGCGTCGACTTAGAAAAAGGTCTCATCCCACATCAGATGAACTCTTGCACACTCATTCTGCTGGACGGCCATTATCAGCTAAAACTCGTTGCTCATGGACATTACTCTTCTCACATACTTCTCCAATGCCGGAAGCACACGTACAGGTAAGAGCGGTGGGGCGCAAATTTGATTATAAGAGTTGATCGAAAGTCGATGCGCCTGATACTAGTCTCTGCTGCGGCGGGGCGATGATACGAGTCTCGCTGCGGCGGGGCGAGGATGGAGAGATGTGGTGCGCCACGCAGCTGGCGAGGGCGGCGACGTGCCGCGCGAGAGCGGCGACGCGGGTACCTCGCAGTGTTTTCGTCGCCGCGACAGCAGCGGTTCTCGCAGCGACGACGAGGATTGGTCTGGACCAATTTTCTACAGCCGGCGAGAATCGCCGCCCTCGATCCGTTCAATGATTTCTTCATTGTTTAGTCCTTTTTTTCTATTTTCACTCTAATTTGAAGTCTTGATCGCGCCCTTCCGTAAACGCTTGAGCACTTTTTTCATTAAGTCGTGGCTTTTTATGTAATCTATTCCGATTCACTGTAATTGATTTCATCACAGTTCTTTTTCAGGGTAATACCGATTCTAAACAAGAATATCAAGAAATACTCATTAACGTAGCCACAAGATTTTATGTTTTCCGCTTCTGAGAGCAGTTCCTTCCAAATTTGTTTTCTCCAAATAAAATGCTACAATGAATACATGCAAGCTAGCGAGAAAAGTGATGACGAAATTTTGAAATCGAAAAATTCAAACTTTGGCATGGAATGACTGGAGGTTGTAACGTAATGTATGAAAATGAAGAGTGACTTCTGCGAGGCAGGAGGTGTGTCGCCGCGTCAAGTTTTGCCACTTCCCAATCCTCTCGCTCTTCGGCGCGTGTCGCCACGGCTGGCGCAACTCTGCATAAGCGCTTATGATGCCTGCCTAATTGTGACCTTGTTTTGTTTCTATACTGCACACATGTCCTATCATTCAGCGCATTCCGTTTTTTTACCTCATCTGGCTGTTACATTTCTGAAATGGGAGCGAGAGATAAAGTCGTCTGTCATACTTTCAGGAAGCACTAATAACTGAAAACTTGTTAAAAATCATCTGTTTGTCCTCCTCGATGATATAAGATTGATGCAAAAGTTTCACGACTTTGTATAAGAAAATATTTATTTCAAAAACAAATAAGGCTTACCTAACGAGATAATTTTCATCACATTCCAATAATCCTTCGCCACCGATTTGGCAGATTGTGAATTCCCGACGCTTAGAACTCTGACTGTTTCAAGTCGAAGTATTCTTGTAAGGCCATTTTGACTTCGTCATGGTTAGTGAACTGTTTTTCATCCAGGAAGTGCTGCATCGAGCGGAACAGATGGTAGTTGGAAGGGGTAAGATGTGGGCTATATGGAGGGCGAGGAAGAACTTCCCCGCCCAGGTTCAGGTCCACCATTAGCCTTCTTTACGTGACATTAATACTTCTGGCCACACGTACCCCGGACAGCTCGACAGAAACTGCTGGAGTTGTGCTGGGAAGTTCTTCTTCACCCTCCATATAGCCCAGATCTTGCCCCTGATTCAGTTTTGCGAGGTCCGAACTCCTAATCGCTAGGGTTCGATTCCATTTCTTGATCGTTATATGTACATAAACTACACATAGCGCTTTGTGCAGCCAGACTCTGTATTTGCGTGCTGTATGGCACGTTGAATTTTTCTCGAAAACCTTTGTATGAGCTCTAGCCTAGCAATTATTACATCTTTGAGTAGCCATATTCATCAAAGTCCTAAATTAATTTTCGGATCCAAATAACTATGAATTCCGAAGGAGTTTTCAAAAACGGCGCTTAAATTGGGAGAAAGCGCCGCCGCCTGCATTCTGAACATTACCTGCGGCCGGTTTCTTCTGATCTTCTTCAACTTTGTGCTCATCATGTTCTCGATTCTGCTGAAGTTCAACACCAGCAAGCGATCTTTCTATCGGTATAACTCACACGCTGAGAAACTACTCATATTCATTTATCGACTTTCTGGATATGACTTATGACTAACACAGTGAATCCCATTTTGGATTCACTGTGTTAGTAATATTAAAATGGTATAGCAGCAGATACAAGGTAACTAAGGTTCATGGTTCGTCGCATGAAGCACTGTTGTCGTTTAGTGCGCGATATATCCATCTCAACCGAGATCAATAACCCTTTGATCACTTCAATCCGAACAACAAGTTCGTCAAGGAAGACAAGAACACTAACTCGAACATTTGTTGGCCTCAATGTCATTGTACCGGCCCAATCAGGATGTGCGGCAATTGCCGTTCCCCGTTTGTCGTTTGCCGAATTTTTTGCTATTATTTTTCCGGCAAAGAACTCGGCAAAACATTGAAAAGCAAACGCCGTCTATGCTAGCGCGGCCATAGAAGGTTCTAGGGGGTAATTTGACTATCCGTCGTTCGCTTAACCGTTGTTATCCGGGGTTTTGACTTATCTGGGGCGGTAGTAAACGGGTTTGACAGCGCGTGGACACTCGCGGTAAGTTTGGTGTGAACTGCAGCTAAACGCGAGCTTTAGATTTGACGATTTTCAGGAAAGGGGCCAGACATTGCTGCAACTACGCACTCGCACGCCACGTTATGAGCCACTAGATTCGCATAATGTGAAAAAAAATTCATATGAAAATGGTTCATTCTGTGTTTCGTGGAAAAAATATTGATCTAGAAGAAAATTTCTGAAGATTTGTCGTACTTCTTTAGTAAGTTCACGTAGAACTGCAATATAACGCGAGCTGACAGAGAAATCGGAAACAGTGTGTGAATGAGGGAAAAGATGGATAGGTATTGAAGAAGTCCTCCGGAGAACGTTTCAAAAAGCTAACCATCTTTTTCTTTATTCGTACACTATTTCCATTTTGACTGTTAGCTCGCGTTAAGTTGACAGCAGACAGTCCAACTCCAATGTGGTGCTGTAGTTTCTGTACCAGGTTTTTGACAGATTCTGGTGTAGCTAAAAGGAGCAGGAAGCATTTGTACGACACAGTAGCATTTGTGCAACACACGTGGGCAGGGACTCTGAGAAAGTATGTCGCGGCAGTGTCAGGAAATTACCACCGCAGTGTCAGGAAAGTACCGCGACCCTCGACTTGCCGCGATAGTTCCACGGTAGTACCGCAGCAGCTCCGTGATGATTAGTGTGCCGTAGAGACTCCGTTACAGCGTCTTGAGGGTCGACAACGCTGTGGCGGCAGTACCGGTGCAGTTCCGTGTTGGAACCGCACGAACTCCGCGAGGATGCATTAGTGAACCCTGTCGACTACGATTCACTGATGTGTGTTTCAAAACGAGGTTGCTTGGTGGTTCAACAGCCCAAATTTGACGTACATCCCCGTAAATTCTCCTGGGTCACAATAACGGGGATACACTTTGTCCCTATCAGACCAAAGAGAGAAGAACGGCAGGCGCCGCAGGTGTGTTTGTTTTCTTGTTCGAAGGGTCCACCCAGATTGTATTATGACTCAGATTCATATGAGTTACTTTCAGTCGGTCCTATTTTTGACAGAGCGCAGTTTCACCGGTCGCGGAGCCGCAGCAACACCACCGCGGAGCCTCAGCTCTAAGCTCGTGAGGTCCCAGGTATGTCTTTCTTTTGTTAATGTGATGCTCTAAAATGGAACTACTCCTCTAGACTTTGAATTATTAGAAGATGTTGATATAACTATTGGTGCAAAAAAGGAAAAAGTAGAGCGGCATATGTGAATTACTTCTGGGTCAATCTAAAGAGAGGAGGTTTTTTGCCCTTTGCCGATTACCGTTTGCCGTTTGCCGTCCATTTTTGGGATTTCATTCCGATTGTCTTTTGCCGAAATCTCAAAATCGTTTGCCGCACATCCCTGGGCCGAATACATATTCCAAAACCTCCATGATTCTGATTTAATGGCACAGTCTAAGCTCAAGGACGAAATCTGAGATTTCCTCATATTCGTGAAGTAGACCCACCCCACGTAAGACTTCCTCTGAATAAGCGAGATATTGGAGAAAGCCACACTGGGGCGCCCACATCAGGAAGCCACTTTGACACGTCCCTTTTACGATTTTTCGAGTCGCACAGTGGCAAAATGAGCGATGAATTTCGATTAATTGCCCGGTTTTTCCCTTCATTCTCAGCCTCTCTCTTTAATCGGGGTCCGCTCGCATAAAACGGCTGCGAATCACGGAAATAACAAGCCTTGGACAACTCGTTCACCATGCTTCCACGGCTCAATTTTGAAAGGGCTATAACTCCATTCCCAGGGGTCTTGAACGAATCCAGAGACATCATTGGAATCAGCGTTGGACGGTTTTTAGGATGGCCAAAACACTGAAAAAGAATTCTGAGGATGCGCTGCGCCTTCAAAAGGCGCAGTGCAACCTCAGAATTCATTTTCAGTGTTTTTTTTTGTGTGGCTCATCCCATAGAGTTCGCCTCACATCAAGATCGTTGTCGTTCTTCACTGTTATCTATGTGTACCTACATAGAACACTCGTTGCAATATTCAAGCTAATTGCATCTCCAGGTGTTGGTTGTCGTCATTCCTTGGTTGTTGGCTCGTAATGTTGAAGATATATTTTTGTTGTTGGCCTGTCTCGTGAGACCGCGAACAGAAGTGGGATAATAATGCCGGAAGAAGTCTGCTAATCATGCAAGACTGCAAAAATATACATATCTTACCATTCGCCTTAGAATCGATATAGGTGCCGACACATAAAAAATGTGATTTTTTTCTTTCTAAAAAGGAGGTACAAAATGAACTCGGTCTTCACCCATGAAGTTTCTGAAAACATTTTCGTGTGAAGAATAATGGACCTACAATTTCAAGCAATTAAGACTAGTTTTTTTTTGCGTAGATCTTCACTGGAAACGAATTTTCCTGATACCAAATTGCCATTACAGGTTATCAGCTATGCGGAATCAGTTGGTCCTATCAGATTTGTAAGCATTCCGTCCCATCAGATTCTGTATTTTTCAATTGTTTGAATGATCATCATAGCAGATTATGACCACGCTCGAAATTGTGCCGTGTTCGATTTGATAGTCTAGACAAATGCAAAAAATTCGAAAAATGAACCTAATAAGCCTTAACCTTTTTTAGAAGAGGCTTTCTTTTGATTGAAGCTTCCTCTAATTAGGTTAGACCGCTCCTTCATTTTGTTATGTAGAAACGATTACGATAGTATCCCATTTCTCGTTTCTTTTCACCTCGCTACAGAATGGTTATCCCGGTGGGTAGTAGAACGGCAGGAAGGCGAGGGAGGAAAAAGGTTTTCTGGCCTCTGCGAGTTTTATAAAGTGCAACATTTCCATTATAATCATTTCATGACAGATTTATGATCTGCTTTTTGCTCAGAATATTATGAAAAGAAATGAAACGGTACATTGCACAATGTTGCACTAAACAATTTAAAAAAAATCTTGGATCAAACAGCGTTTTCGAGCGCCGTCATGATTTGCAGAAATGATAATCCGAAAAAAACAAAAAGTATTAAACCGTCATAATTTGCAGGAACCACTATCCAAAAAATTGTAAAATTCGACGGGGCGAAACTTTTACAGATCTGTAATCGCCAATTGACTCCTCATAATCAATAACTTTTTATACATGTGAAGAAAACTTGTTGTTCTGTTGAAAGTCTTCGTGAAAGAATTCGGAGAAAGTCGCTCAACCCTAAAACTTATAATTTTCATACTAAAGTTTTTTTTTCGGAAATTTAAAATAAGTAGAGGACCCCTGTACCATAGTTTGCACCTTCCATCGATTCATAAAAAAACCGCTGAAAAAATCTTGTGTGTCAGGAATCCTTCTTGTTTTTTCTTGCATCTCAGCAACACTTTGGAAGGAATTAAGGTTACACACTTGGCAGATGTTATAGAGATGGGGTCTGCTTCATAATTACTATGGGAATCACGGAATTCGTTTCTGACAGTGTACTGCACCCTCAATTTGATTGGGGTGAAGAAAAAGTGCTGTTGATACAAGCAGTCCAATCTATTATTAGAAGGCGATATCGTGCTGGTCAGTAGTAGCACGAAAGGAGACAAATGGAGTCCTAACTATGTTGAATGACGCTAATCTGTCCAATTCGGGATCTGCCTCATTTGACAAACGCGTCAAAATCATGTTGTATGAGTGAGATTGCTACTAGAGTAATGTGGAGCATTGTGGGAAATATGCCGCGATTGAATAAGGTGAATGTGCGGCGCGTTGAGATGGGAGTTTTACAGCAGGGAATTGGGGTGGAGATTGCAGCAGAACTTCTGTGATCTCTGACCTTGGTCACGGATCCCAGCTCGGCTGGATGCCGGCCATGTTTCACTGCGAGGCAGCCAGCCTCGCTGAGTGAGACAAATTGAACCCCTCACGGGGGTAGAAATTTTAAGAGCCCTTCATTATTAGCTCTGGAACTTAATCGCAATAGCAAGCAGCCTACTTCATTTTGTCTGCAGCTGAGCACACACAACAACGAATTCATGTTCAAAAGCATGCGTTTGAGCTTTTTATATGAAAGAAGGTATGGACGTCGTAAGCTATCTATACAGCATATAAAAGTTCTATCAAATACAACGCGCAAGCCATCACAATCAATTATTCGTGATAGCGAGATGTTCTAGAAACCTGGAATAAGAGGCAATACAAATAGTAGCATGCTTCGTGTTTACTTGTACAATGAGCAAAAGCTGTTGAAGCAAACGAAGTGTTACACTGGATTGAAAAAAGAGAAACATTTTCAGTATATAAGAAAGAACGCTACCGTTAGCGCTAAAGCAGCGCCATCATAGCGCTTGGATTACATCAAGCGCTATCGCGCCAGCCATACAATACACGTTACACAAAACTTTTAGCCTAGTCGTGCTATCTCTAGCGCTTGCGCGCCAGCGGTGGCACGCGCCTGGCTAATACCCGATTAAAACAGCGGTGGGCACTCCTCCTAGAGCGTTTGCGTTCGAACTAGCGCTCGCTTCCTCGCTACTTAATACCGCCTCTGTTCAAGTGTGAAGGCTACGAGCGACGAGAAGAAGCAGGCTATAAAACCGCGAAATTCTCTTGGTCTTTACGCGTGCTGGTGCGGAGCGACGTTTGGAGACAGTGAGAGAATACATGACAGACGGAGGAAGCTAAATCGCCAGCGCCGCTCGCGCTATGAGTCGTGAGAATTACAGCTTTTTACAGAGGATAACTGTGCCTTTTGAATGGGTGAGCTCGGCAAGGCTGCCTAGACAGTAAAGAAGTAATAATGACTTTAGAACCCGGAAACGGTTGAATACGGTCAACTTTCAAGCAATTGCACTAAACCAATGATGTTCAGGGTCTTGGAAAGAATGTGAACATGTTGGACTGCTCCTTAGCTGCTATGATGCTTAGCAATACATACTGAACACTATACTATACATAGAATACTAATCTAAACTTGCAGGATGCACACTGGCTGAGCCAGAGCTTCAAAGACGGCATCTCATACATGTGCTGCTGCTGACTGTACTAGTAAGCATCGACAACATTGAGGATGCAATCACTGAAGTGAGATGCAATCACTGAAGCGAATAGAGCCGCAAAGATATAATGAGGTGTTGTCGTAATCATGGTTCATGACTGCTTGTATGCCTCTGGAACGGCATGGCATTTTTGGTCATCTGGAAAACTACTTTCGGTGCTTCAACTTCTTTGCCAAGTACACGCCTATATAGGTCCACATATGGTTTCCGACTTTCTTTCTGAACAACTACCGCGATGATCCTAAAAACTGGTTCGTTGATTAATATTTACGGAGGGCAGGAAGATTCATGAACTTGTGAAAAACATACAATGGTGTCATGAGCCACATTTCCCACGCCACGATGGTCAGGAGCGATCTAGTTATCTGAGAGGTGATGAATGCCGTAACGTGATAACATCCTAGCATAAGCGTAAACGTAATGGATATAACGAAAGTCTGGAATGAAGCGTACAATGACGGGTCTTTGTTGGACCTTGGTTTAATATGGATGGTTCAATACTATGTCTCGTGTGAAAAGACTACTCTTGGCGAGACGAACCCGCAATTTGAATTGAGAGAAATCCGATCCTGCAGAGAATTGCATATTGCGTTTAGTCCAGAATCTTCACGTGGCGTGGCGGATTTTGCGCTCTACACTCAATTGTGTTTCTCTCACTGGCGCGTAGAGAACACGCCTGTTCCTCGGAAGCGCTACTCCGCATCTGCGTTTTCGGCCATGATTTTCTTTGCCTTCTTCATCCTAGATTTCCTCAAATTGTCTCTTCCTGCATTATGTAGAAGCGTTCCTATACAACTACGGGCCCTTCAATTTAAGTCGCATTCCTTCCTCCACGCACGTTCCACTAATTCTTTTCTAGAACTGTTTGTGCAGCTACGCCTCTCTTACCATACGGTGCTTATTACGTTTTCCTGTATGGAGTTTTGTTTTTTTTTTCACAGAAAGTGAACAAAGTTTTCCATATTTTCAACACGCTGAATGCCGCTGCTTACCTTCACAAACCATGGCTTCTCTCTTTTCAGATTCGTGAGGCGTCTGTTGCTTGCTGTGCGTCTCTGAAATTATCACTGTAATCTAATTGTATTTAGGGTCTCTGATGTAAAGCAGTGCATTGTGCTTGCGAGGGCGCGAGGTCACCCAAAGTCGATGCTGGGCGTTGACACACGATTTAATTCCTCTTCGCGCGCCCACGCCCATTTCAGAAAGGAAGGATTCAATCTTGCTGCCTAATCCTCGGGGCACTAAGCGGAAAATCTACAAACTATTAGAGAAACTGAAGTCGTATACAAGTTGCTTAGAGCTTTGTATATTCGTCGCACTCTTGAACTATAAACTTAAAAAAAACAATAAACTAAACTATCCGCGTACGGCAAATCATGGGATTTTTGGGTTTTCATTTATTCCATCGCAATACTGGCAATTACCATGACATGAGACTTGCAGTATAGCACAAATCACGTCTAAAACTCCTTTGGATGTCGCATGCTGTAAGACTTATCTTCACGTTTTCTCCGAAAAAAAGGGAGACCATTGCGTATCCCTATGTTTATGATGTGAAATACAGGCCAACGCCTATGTATTTGTGTGCGTGATTTTCGAATTTCTAACCTCCAGCCACAATTTGAAACTCTCCCCAATAATTCTGTTGATAGGCTGCTCTGAATTACGTACCTTGAATATCTGATGAAGAGTAAGGAGTGAGATGAAGTCAATGGGAACTGTGATAATTCCTATAGCATTATTATATATGATATCAATATAAAGCGATACAAATCTACCGCATTTCGTATTTATGAAAATTAGCTCCACTTTGTCGTAGTCCAGGTAGAACGAGCATTCCTCTGAACACAACTGGGACAATACGAGACGCACACAAAAGCGACGCGGTCATTGTGACGCTGCCAGACATTTAATCCGGATGTGAAAAGCCGCTTCCCTCATGCGTCACTGTTGTTGAGATTTCAAACAGACATTGAGCAGAGACGAAGCACTGGGCGAAAAGTGGAAACGAACTAACCTAGCCATAGAAATGAAGTACTACAGAAGCTGAAGATCCACAAGGATACAGCCATCAACATCGAATTCCGTTTAGAAAAGATCTTGTTGCATGTAAAACTCCACTTTAACGAAATAAGTCGGTTAATACTCATCACTAGGGTGGTGTAAATACTAGAGAACTGAATGGACAGCAAGAAATATCCTATCGCCAATGGACGAATGAACTCAAATCTGAATTGATTGATAATTTGCCGTTAAATCAATACCACAATGCGTAAAAAAGTTCTATAAATAATCAAACTAACGTCAGCAACTGAAAACCAATGAGAAACATGGCAACGACGAGTTGAGCAACAGCGTGAATTGTAACCAACGATATGTCAAAACATTTGAATGACGGTATAAATGGTAGCCGTAGAATTTCGCGAATCTCCACCAGGCACATCGTAACACCAGTCGTGCCCATCTGAAATCCAGAATATTTTTAGTGCGTAGATTAGCCTATCGTCACACAACGGTGTCGCTTAGAGACTGAGGTTCTGTGTGCGGAATGACTCACGCATTGAGTTTGCCCCAAGTCTACTACTGGCGCATGTAATGCCCCCTTGCAGGGAGACTGATGACTTTGGGAGCCTGTTTCTTTTTTTCCGAAGCTGATCTCTCGAAACACTTTCATTGAGAGAAAAATTCTGCTAATCCCACCACTGAGGAAATAGTAGCCCATATCGGTGACATTGAAAAATCTTTTTAAAAAATTGCTGAGCTATGAGAGTATTATCCGCCGTTACAAGGAGCAAGCAAAAGCTAAGACGTAAAGCGAAAAATGGCCGGCCTCGAACTGCGACCCTAAACGGGGACTCTGACGTCACTCGAAAGCCTCTATGCAGAAGTGATATTCTGAGCTTGAGTTGAATGACTAAACACTTATTTTCAGCCCTGTCGGAGGTTTAGTCCAAGGTCAAGGACAGTCTAGAACTCTGAGGCTACAAGCTACTCGATGCGCACGTCTGCTGCGTCGGAGTACGCGTTAATGGGGGAAGTCAGGGAAGTTCTAATTTTTCTCATCAGCCACAGAGGAGTTACTTCTTATGAGCGTAAAAAGGCGGCAACATAGCACGGCTTGTTCCACATATCACGAGCGGGCAGAGAAGTCATGAGCATGGAAATATAAGCAATGAATCGTCCCCAGTATTGTGACATCTAGGATCGACTCGTTGATCCTGTGTACGTAGACTTCAAGGTATGAAGGATGACCGCACCGTAGACCCGCCAGAGAGAAGCGGGAGCGCCTGGGCAGATTTTCCACATTATCATCAACTGTAGGAGGCACAACACAAGGATGGGGTTGGGATGGCTACAAGACAGATACTCAGACACGAATCTGGTGTGCTCGATTTGCTGTGGCCTCTTTCGCGTGAGCTCAGAGGTGGCCCATATTTGACGATCGAATGTAGATAGAGCAGCATGGAGCGGTGCGCGAATGTCACGGAGATGTCGACCAGATGACAGAAATGGGTAGTTGGGATTTGCGGCATTCTTGACCATGCCAAAATGGAACTGTTGAGATTGCATTTGGGAGTGCTGTTTGACAGGAAGTAGTGCACATTCTTGATGGAGATGGGATATGGGTGTTGACCTTGGGCAGCCACTGATTACACGTAGTGCAGAGTTGCGTACACGTAGAAGCTCGCACCAGGACGTGTTCGGCAGGTGTCTGGTCTACATCGGAGCTCCATATTCCAGAGTTGGCTGTATTTTGGCACTATACGTTATGCGTAAAACTTCCTTTTTGCTACCCCAAGTGGTGCCCGCCAGAGCACGGAGGATGTTGTTTCGCGTGTTAGCTGTTGCCGCTCCTCGGATGCGCGTGTTCTGATGAAAGCGCAGTGAAGTACCCCAAGAGACGCCGAGTAGCCGAGGGTGCTCATATAAATGCAGGTGATTACTCTCCTAGAAAACCCTGGAATATAATCGATGCTCAGCCGTTACAGTAGTGCACAAACTAACGCTGGACTCGGAACGCGAGATTTTAGCTGCTCCCATTCGAGAATGTTGACCAAACTAGAGGTGTATTTGTTCATCTCCGAAGTGGCACGGTCTATAACAGGGACAGTACACAACATTGCGATGTCATCAGCATTCAGACATAAGAGGATGTTGGGCGGCGGCTTCGGAATATCAGACAGATACAAGGAGCATAGGCTTGGTGATAGCACTCTACCCTGAGGGACGCCTGCCTTGAAGGGAACCGACTTTGACAGATGCCCGTCAAACTTTACACGTATGGAGCAATTCTGGATGGAATTATTGGTCTATCTTTTGCGCCAGGCAGGCATATCACAGTCCAGACTCGATTTTGGAAGCAAGGACGTGCTGACATTGTCGAAAACGGAAGTCAGATCAACTGCTACGACCAGACTTCTGCCGGCGGGAGCTTTCCTATCAAAAGCAGCTATGATGTGGTCAGTAATTGACGTTAGTGCGGTGATAGTTGAGGCCATGTTGATGCACGTTTTGCTGTAGTGCGCCTTGGAGATGCGGATTTATGTTTTTCTCCAACTTAGCGATGAAGTATAGAAGGGATATGGGACGAAGTGACGTTGCTTTATCCTCTGGTTCGCCAGGCTTAGAAATGGGAAGAGCAACAGCTTGTTTTCAACAATGCGGGAATAATACCAGTGCTACGCGACGATTACATGAGATCGCTGACTACCTCTTCAAACTGTTCTGGCGAGTGCTTCAGATGAGCGGCTGAGATGCCGTCTGGTCTTTCTGCCCTCGAATTCTTCACCGATTTGATGATGGCAGAGACAGTAGAAGCAGGTATAGCCGGTACGTCTTGGCGACTGAGTTTTCTGATCGCATGTAAGGCATATCTGTGCTCTTTATTGCGGCGTGAAGAAGCAGAAGCGTAGTTTTCCCAGCTGACATGCAGCTTTGTAGCCGAATTCGAATTCGCCTGAAGGGAACTCAAGTATAGTTCGTGCAGGTTGATATCCATACTGTCAGAGAAGTTTAGGGAACTTTCCGACGGCGACGCTGGGGTTCCAGGAAGACTGAAACTGTTTTGACGGAGATGCCATTGCAATGTGGTTTTCACTTCGCAGGTGTAACTCGCCTCCAGAAACAAAAACCACGAGAGGAGTCAGACGCTGAGCTTCCCTACTGTTTGAATTAAATGCAAATTTTTGAATTGTGAATTTTGTCAAACCAACTCATTGCCTCTACTTACACTTCCTCTCTCGGGAGAGCACAATTAGTCACCGCTAACAATCGACTTATCATGCCCCGCATATTGAGCAGACGTTAAATTGCGTAACTAATGGTTGTAATAGAATAATTTCTTAGACACAGGAGCGTGGTAATTAGTAACTGGAGAACTCGTTCAATACTTTCCACTTGTCTCCCTATCAGTGAATGCCAGGTGGAAGTTGCGAAATGGAAACCATGTATAGGACAGATCGTGCAGTAAAGCGGTGTTGATGCACTGGTCGACTACACAATCAAACCCCACGACTGCGTGCCACCCTACTGTCGGTAGCGCCACAGTGATGAGAGGGGGCTCCGCAGCCGTGAGTCAGGTGTGAGTGTGTATTTGACCTACTGACCGTGTACTTCTGTTTCATCTTTGCCTTTTTTTAGCAGACATAGAATAAGCTCATTCGACTAGCGAAAATTCGGGTTTTTTTTTTCGTCAAAATCAGAAGCGTTCTTCGCCTCCAAACAAGCGAGCGAACAATGGAGTTTTATTGAGCGAGTCATTGTGCATCGTGGGCGAGTTAATTGTATAGACCTGGGCTCAAAATGCTAGCAGGTGGGCAAAGAACGTCGAACTGTTCCATCAAGCATAGACGATTTTCTTCTAAGTCTTAGCGTTTTTCCGCCGAATAAACCACTTTCTCGCAAACGCCAGATAGAAGCTCATTTGATAAAAATTGACTTCTTGTCGTTCACAAGTCAGTGAATTGTGGTGAAAAAGTGAAAATCGTGGGGCCGGTCTATGCACTGCGTATCATATTTATAGGACACCCTTATTTTCAACGGTGCCTTGTTTGAGAAAGAGGCGACTCTTCTCCTGCCCTTCCTACGCCCTCAAAAAGATTTTCAGTACACTTTCCAAGAAGATAACGTGAGTGCTCAGGTAAGCAGGTCAACGAAGAACTTCGCCTGCGCAGCACAATGTACCACTACTGGGGTGATCCACACCCACGACCTTGATCCCGTGGAGAACCTCTGAGACATTCCGGTTCTTCGAGTGCATCCCAGTTGCCGACTGCTCCAGTCGATTTCCGAGCTTCGGCAAGCTGTCTTTGCTGATAGAAATAACATCGATCCTCAGACACTGAACACTCTGGTCCACAGCGTGCCGAACAGCATATTTGATGTTATAGTATGTCGTGAGGGACCAATCGACTATTATTGATTCATTTCAAACTTCATGAATGTGGAAAAGTCGTGTAAATATGATACAAAGATACATGATACAAATGATATGATACGAAGAAAAAACCTTCTCAGCATTTTCTCAAAAAACTACGGAAGCTGCTACAAACCGTAAAGAAGGTTTTCGGGGTCGTTTTGTGTGCTGATTAAAATGTTGTTAACGGAAAAAGTCCCACTTTCTATAAAACTTCGTACCTTGAAAAATAGGGGTGCTGTGCAACTATGATACGCAGTGTAGACTCTGTTCCATTCCAAGTGAACTCATGTTTTCGGTTATCACAAAGCGGAGCGGTGGCTTTTTCGTCGAAACCTCCTTATCACTAGTTATATTTCACCGAGGCCCACCGCTCTGCTGCTGGTGATAATCGAAATCAACAGGTCACTACGGACGTACCAGAGCTTACAAATGCGAGCGGCCACCACATTTGGTTCGACTGGCAGCTTCACACTCGTTCTGCACTGCAGAAGGTGGGCACGTTTAAGAAGGAGAAGAATATGCGAGAATTATCGTCGGCGTTGCCTCAATGAAGGCCGGTCCTAGAACAATGCCGTGCGTTCAGTTGCACAAGTTTGTAGAAGGAGCCTAACCCAGACGACCGGTCTTTCTTTTCACAAAGCCTAACGGATACTGCACTTTGTTAATGGGGAATCGGTAAAACCGGACTTTGGTTTGGCGAAGCCGAACGAATTCTGCAAATGGTTTCTGGTCATAAAATAATGGAGGTGTCGTATGATTATGGCACGCTGGGTAGCTTCGCTTGTGTTTCACGCGACTTGGCACACTATCCGCGCTACACTGCCCGCTATCCGTTGACTCGATCTTACTTCGTCTGTCTATTCCTGTACAATTATATTGCTGTCTTCGTTCTTGCGTGTTCAATTTTTCTGCGCATTTGCGTTTCCGTGTCTATTGATAGCGTGAAAAGAAGCTGGTAGAGTAGAAAACAGGCGAGAATAAATTTCAAAAACTAACCATCATCAAGCATATGCCAACTCCCATTCGCGCATTGTTTGTCATTTCTTCCATTGAGGAACACCTAAAAAAACACTTTATCTTAGAGTATAACAATATTGAAGCGCGCTCATTCCGAAAACATTGAAAATTTTGGAGCAGCCATCTTTTGCACAGGTTTTGCTCGTTTAATTGCTTACCTTTCGCTATTATTGTGATTTTGCTCGCTTCCAGATGTCCTTGTAATCTTTCCAACGAATGGTCACCCAAACATATGTATTGCGGGCATTTTTGATCTACGATCACAAGCAGAGCAAAACTGCGTCTGATTTGCATCAAACACTCTTAGAAGCTTTTAGGGAAGATGTCCTCCAGGAAGGATTTACGTGTGATGCGAACTAGAACATTTGATCTAAATATTATGATTCCATGCCTTTGTTGAAAAAAAAACTGCTGAAGATAAAACATCAAGTGTAATAATTCTCTGCTCTTTATTCTATTTATATATACCTTTGGGCAAGTATTTTTAACGAAAAATTTCCAAGGAAATATGAAAGCGAGCAAAGTCACAATAATAGCCAACGTTAAACAAATGGGCAAGCGAAGAATTGCTGCTCCCAAATTAGTGGAAGCACATTCATATTGTAACCGTAATGACCACCAACGACTAACGAATTTAACGACAAACGGGCTTTTTGGGTGTTACGTCTAAAGACTAACGACTAACGAAATGAGAAATATTTTCTTAAGCAATCTCAAAATTCGTTAGGCCGTAAGATGCACTCTTGAAAATCAAGAGAGCGCATGGTAGTCGTGAGGAATACGATGGGTAATGGCCATGGACGACCACCAACTCGTTCATCTCGTGTAGCATGATTCTGCCAGCATACAGTTTCGAAGGGAATATGTTAACCGCCTTCATTGTTCATACTAGAGGAACTCTCTAGCAGATAGGTCCATGAACAGAGAACCAGTAAGGCAGAAGAACTCTATTTCCATGCAGGTATCTCATGACAATGGTTGGAACAGAACAGCCTGGAAGACCCAAACAGAGAAATCGGTGGGATCACAATAGCTTATCGATTTCTTATTTTGACTATAGAAGCATAAATGCATGGATCAGGAGAGGGAATTATTTGGCCTTCAAAACACGAGCCGGCGAATGAAATCTGGAAATCCGGGTGACACACTTGATACAAGAACGGGTCTACATACGTCGTTACCCTGTTTCTTCTCTCGCTGTTTTGCTGAACAGTGAAGTGTCCCTGTAATTTCGAAAGAGACTCCAGAGAAATTATTTCAATAAAACTTTCAAAGAATTTCATCGTAGACCAGTGTATAGGGTAGCTTCTAAGTGTAGGCGCATACTCCTTGCCGTTACTTTTTTGTTTCCGAACAAAATTCTCCGGGACTTTTTGTAGAACTAAGGGCAAAATACTCCAACTCTCGCTTTTTAGAAATTGGAACATGAAAGCACCATTGCGCCGAAAGACCGCAGCTCACCTTGTGAATGATCGAATTGATTGAAGACTGTGACGGAGAAGCCTAAGAAAGTAGCTCGGTCCTGTCAAGAAATTCGTCTATCTTTACGGACGATACGCAGAAGCTGCAATGCAAAGCAATTGGGGTCGGCTAAATAATGCTCACGGTTTTGGGGACCATGACGTCAAGAAGAAGCCCCTAATAAGTAGCCACAGCCTGAGCTTGAACTTAATAGCTGGAGATCTCCTCCTAGCCTGACTCACGGTTAGACTAAAGTCTGAGAATTTCTGACACAGTCTAGGGCTTTAGAGTTGTGAGCTGCTCCGCGGACACGGTGTGGCTGTAGCGGCGAAGAGCGAGTCAGTGACTGGAGTCAGAAAAAGTTTCAAAACAAATTTGACAGGGCGGCGCAGAAGGGTGTCCTCTGCTTTGATGAGAAACATTTATTAGGCAAATGAATCCAAACTTCTCAAATCGTGGTCAACGTGTGTTTCCAGATAAGAGGAATATCAAAACCACAAAAGTAGCCATAAAGACTCACTATCCCAAAAATGCCATAGCTTGACGCAAAAATACAGCATTGTTCAGAACTCTTTTTGCTTTCATTTACGCAAAAATAAGACTAAGCACTACGGCTAACCAGGAGAGAATTCTTTGAAAAGTGTAACGCTTTAAGAGGGAAGCCATAGCATTGAGGCCTTCTAACAAAATTAGACGTCCGAAAATTTCAAGCTTGCTGGCTCAGCCGTTTAAAGATACTCATAGAAGAACGCAGGATACAAAAACGTTCGAAGGCAGTGTTCACGATGAGAATCGTTGTCCTGCTTCTCCGCTTATCTTGAAGACCGTCCCATGCTGATTCCAATGATGTCTCGAAATCGCACAGGATCTTCTAGGAACGGAGTTATGGTCCTTCAAAAATTGAGCTAGGGAAGCATAGCGGACGAGTTGTCCGAGGCTTGTAACTTCCGTCCTTCGCAGATGTATGCGAGCTGATCTGAGTAAAGAGAGAGGTTGGGAATGGAGGAAAGAACGGGGGATTTAGATCGGAAACCACCGCTCGTCTCACAACCTCGAGTATTCATTTGTTCACGTCGGCGGGCGTGGAAGGTGCATCTGGGTTGTGACGAGCTGACGGGTCTCCAACTTTGAGGCCGTAGGGGACCGTTCCTTCCCCATTTTTCTTTGTTTTTTCAACGTTAAGGTTGCGCTAGGCCCCGCAGCTGCCGATCTCCACCAAAAAATCACACATGGTTTTTATCGTGGACACAGCCTTTAACTGACAATCAACAACGGATATATGAAATTCGCCTCTTTTCAATCAAGACAAAGCTAGCTTCGCGTAATAATTTTAGTCCAATGAATGAATGCAGCCGCGACGGTAGATCACCCCGCGCGAATCGAAACCCCTTTCTCCAGTGAGGCCGCCAACCACGCACGGCCACCCGCCTGGTCACTGCTTCAGACTAAATCGAGAACGGAAACCATACATATCATATGCGACATCTCGTGAACTCACTAGGGAAGTATACAGAGCTTAGGTCGGATCTGTGGGCGCGAAATGTATTGCTAGTATCTCTTGAGCATCTATAGTAAAAACTGCGCAGCAACCCGTCCCGATCCGCTGACTGAGAAGATATAAGCTCAAGACAGTAGTTTTTCGTACTTTTTGTACTTTTCGAAACCCTTACTAAATTTACGAAAACCTGGAAATGAACCTCATTATCGTGTTCAGCGCCCAAAACAACCCTCCTGAGCAGAATTGGGGTGAGAGCACATCTTCTGAATTTTGTGCAGACTGATAGCGTGATAGCGTTATGGACTTGTACGGATTTTCGGTTGAGCTGTTACTATATTAATAACGAAATCTGAAAACGCTTGAGAAAAATGTTTCAGATTCGACATAAACTTTTCCCAGGAGGGTTTTTGGAGCGCTGATGACGAATCTGAGGTTTGGTTGTCAATTTTCCTGAGTTTTCGGCTAATTCGTTAGAAACATCCCAGCGGGAGAAAATTTTGAGTGCAAAGCGCCACTTCACCACGAGATTTCTTGATAGATATGTCTCAAAATCATTCTCTTGGGGCAGCTTGAGGTGCTCAACACGAATCTGAAGTCCGTTTGCCGATTCCCCACAAATTACGGTGGTTTGCGGTGGGTATACGATAGTTTGGTCGGTACTAGATTACACTCAAAAACTGTATGAGGAGGTAATTCGGGGTGTTCAGTACGAATTGATGTCCATTTCGCGATTGTCGAACTTTCAAGGTAGGTTTGCCCCCTTAATGGCATATTACCAACCGTAGCCTACATTAAACCTAAGTGTTTCGACAAACAGACCCTAGATAAGTTCTCAGCACCCTAGAATACCTCATCATTCAAGTTTTGAGCAAATCCGATTTTTTTTCGGAACACCCCAAAAACTTTCTGATGATGCCCTTACCTTTTCGCGAATTTCTAAAAACGCTCATACCTTTTTGGAACCAGCTGGTGGGGGCGAGGTACTGCAAAGTTTTACTATAGATGTTCAAGAGATACTGACAATGAAATTCGTTCCCGCCGATCTGACCAACGCTCTGTACACTTCCCTAGTCAGTTCGATATCATTTTCAAAAATTTTTCGAGAAGACTTCATTCTCTTGCTGTGACGAACACTGACTTTTAAAGGACTTTCAATGACCATAATCTATTATAGAGTTAAAATTAATCTGATCATGTCATGAGGAATTCAGCTAAATCTGCTATTATACCGCAGAATCTTAAATATTTCCCAAATTAGACAGGCTCTGTATTCAAATTTTGGCTCTGAGCATGAGTCAGGTATAATATGTCCTGCCTGATAACATATTGGAGTTTCATCAAGCTCCAAAAAACCTGAGCATAGATACTGATAAAATCAGTTTCCTCTGAAAACCATTACGTGCGAGCACTTTTGGTTGCTACTGTAAGAATGGATCACTCTGAACAGAAAAAATAAGATAGCATCAGGCGCCGGATAGGAATTAGCACAGCTGTATTGACGAGATTTCTGACTATTATCATCCCCACCAGATTTGTCTCCCCACATCGTTGCCGCCTACATTCTAACAAGAGGGCGTCGGCCTGGCGTTAATGGCAGATATTGTTATGATGGGAAGTTTCAGCAGTCTGCGCTATTTCCTGTCATGAAATGAATTGAAAATTAGTGTCGTATCTCATAAATGAGTATGATTTACAATACAAAGAAAATAATTCAGAAACCTGGGGTGGTGGAATCTTGTCTTTTAACACGAGCCAATCGCGCGCTCTTGACCGTTGGTTGACCGCGAATCGACCACCTTTGTTACGAAGATGAGCGCTAAATTCAAATATAAAGTACAGTTTTCTGCAATGTTAAAAGAACATGGTGCGGTTGCGGTCACACACTAAAACTGCGGTGAAAAATCTAGCTATTTGCCAGATTTCAATATCGATCGAAAGCACAGCTGATTTCATGGGTGAGTGACGGTTTCCCTTTTTTCTTGTTTGTTCCGGCATTATTTTTGTTTCTGGCTGTTTAAATATTGCTACTAGGGGCTATTCTTAGTGCGAGAGGGAAATTAGTCGTTTGTTCGGGCTTGGAAATGTCTATTTTTTTAATTATGTACTGGAATCGACAAAAACGGCAAACTCCTCTCGCACACATAGAAAAGCCCCAGTTCGCAATATTATAAGAGTCAGAGACAAAATAAAGCAGAAACAAGCGTGAAAAAAAAGCCGTGAGTCAACCAGAAAATCAGCCATGCTGTCGATCGATAATGAAATCTGGCAAAGAGCCAGGTTTTGCACCGTAGTTTTAGGGTGTGACCGCAACCACACCATGTCCTTTTAACATTAAGGTGAACTGTATGTCTTACTTGAGGCAACCCAACCACTACAAACTAAGTCATGTAAAAGCGATGAATGGCAGTCGCTTTTAACCTTGAATTCTTGACAGATTGCTGAGGTTTTTATAGACCACAGGAAACGATTCAATCTCTTGGAAAATCATAATAGCAGGACGACATACGGAGAGTTGATAATTAGGGGAGAAAATGAAATTTTCTCAATTTCGAGGCAATAAAACGGAAAAAAGAACATCATACCGTATTACCTGTGCAGAAAAAGTTTAGTAAACACTCACTAATTCTAAGCTACATCTTTTTCTTCATTCTTATTTCATAAAAACTACGAAATGATAATACAATAATCATGTTTACCTTGGTAGCCCTTGTTTCTACATAGGGCGACAAAAAGATATTTCAAAAGTATGCGTTTTTGACAGAACGAAGCTAGAAGAGCAGTTCTGTTAATCTCTCGCAATTCTCCGTCTCTACACCGCAGGTACAGGGATGAGCGGAATTCCGATTTCCGATTTCCGAGTTCCGATTTCCGATGGTTTCTGGTCTTCCGAATTCCGATTTCCGAAAAGAGCCTGAAAATGCGGAAGAAGTCGGAAATAATCACGAGATAAAAATTTTTTACGCTTTCCCTGGCCAAATCCCCAGCGGGCTATTTTGGGCGTTGAATTCGGATTCGAGGTCCGTTTTCACTTTTCACAAGGCTAGAGTTAATTGTGTTTGCATGAAAACTTTCAGTAAAGAAGGATGAGTTCAAGTTTTTTTAGTACGCACAGTCACCAGGTGAGGGTTAGGAATTTCACTTAATGTATTTCCGATTTCCGCATTCCGATTTCCGAAATTGAGGAGGTCCTTCCGATTTCCGATTTCCGGAGTTCAGAAAAAATTTCCGCTTGTCCCTGATGCCGACGTTATATTTTTCACCTGCCGGAAGCTCTTCAAGCCGTGGTCCCATATGTTCGCCGCAGAGTGAAATAGCATTAAAAAACTGCTCGGTGAACACGCAATTTTTCATTTCAAAACAGGAGCAGCAGTTTCTAAGCAGAGTTTTTCGTCTTTCCCACTTCCAGTCTCAAGTGTGAGCCATTTTTCTTGAGTATTCCCAGAGAACAGACCTCTCTCATACCTTGTTTGCTGCCAAACGAGCTGGCTATCTGCTACACATCAACCGCGTGACGACCGCTCGCATAGCGACGGTGTCAACTCGCGGCCACCATGCAGAATACTACCACCCCTGGTAAGGCAAGCTATCCAAAGCTACAGCGCCGGCCAGAACTGTGTGGCCACCAGCAAAAATAGAACGTAAGCTGAAAATTGAACGGATTCCGAATCTCAAACTTGATGAAGTTTGTCCGAATGAGAATGCCCGCTTACGCGGTCGGCGTGCGTGTGGCGCAAAAGTCTCGAAAGCCTTTACTCAGATGCGTCTTTCCACAGTTGTAAATAGCTGACATGAAGACGATGTAGTATTTGTTTAATGATTCTGAAAATCAATTTAGAGGTTTGAAAGATGCCGACGTGCAGCCATTCGACATGCACGCGGACCACCTGGGCGGACAGTTTCTTTCAGCCAGACTTTAAAGGCATCGTGCGCGCAGAAAACCAAATTTCTGCTTTTGTGTTATATCATTCAAGTGGGCCTTGATAAGGCCATTCACGAAGTCTGCAGTTTCAAAATAAAGCCGAAATGGAGTTTTTCCGAGTTGAAAACGTCTCTCTGGGTTTGGGGGTTGGCCTTTGGGTCGATCATCTGTTACGTCCGTTCACCAAATGAGGAAAGAACGTAGTTGATCAACAAGTGATATAGTAGAAATCAGTGGAAGTTGATTGAATATGTCATAAGATTAGGTCATGAATGTCTTTTCTGCAGATATCGAACGACATTTTCTCCTTTGAAAATCAGCTAAAAGTAAGATAAAGATTAGATCGGGAGATCATGGGTCAATACAGCGATTCGTAGCGATCGACTCTTTCTTTCTCGTGAGTCGATTGGTTGAATCAGGTCTGAAAACGAAGAGATAGGGGTCCGGAAAAGCAGTTTTCAGAAACGTTTTCGCCGTTCTTTCGACATGGTTGTTGTGTAGGGTACCAGAGCTTCCATTATATACTGAAAACCCAGAAACGATTTTCATCGTGAACGATGCCTTTAAGTGTGACACCAGTGGCCGTTTTGATATTCTGTCAGCAGAAGGATCGATTAATTGCAATCGATGGCCATGTTTTTGCGCGTGGTCATAACTCATCTTAATGATAGGATATGTGAATCATCTGTGATTTTTAGGCAAAACTTTTTTAGGCGTTTTCGGGGCTGATTCGGGTTTCACACATAAACCTTCAGTAACGTAAGAAATAATGAAAGTCAATTCGAAAATTTAATGATTGCTAGGGTTGAAGCTCCATCAAAAATGTCTGCGAGGAAAAATTATTTTTCTCAAACCTAAACATTAGCAATCACTGTATAGTTGAATAGGCCTTCCCAGTAGAAATATAAACCTGACTTGACATACTTACTTGACTTAATCGGTTTGCTTTCCCCTAAAGCGGTCATTCCGCATGTTCACCGTGGTGTGCCGCCCTAGTAAACAGCCGAGTCCTTTTCTCACGGTCTCCAGTCATACTTCCGCAGGAAACTGTTCTGCAACTCTTCACATGATGTCATCAAAGGCGAAGTTGAAAAGAAAAGGTCCTGCTACTGCTCCTTGCCTTACTCCTGTTTTCACCTCGAAAGCTGACGTAAATCCGACAGTTGTACAAACTACTGATGTTACTCCTCTGTTCATGTCCTCGATTAACCGAACATACTTTTCCGGGACTCCATCTGCTCGCAGAGCGTTGAGCAACAGATCACGATGAGGAGAGTCGAACGCGGCTTCAAAATTCAGAAAAGCAAGCTGTAACGGCTTCGAATACCGCTGCCACGATTCAATTACTCTTCTCACGACGAACACTTCGTCGATGGTCGATCTTGCAGGTCGAAAACCGGCTTGTTCCTCTCTGGTCGTTTCTTCACTACGTTTTTTGAGTCGCTCGAGAATGATACGTTCTAAAACCTTGTACATTACACGAAGTAGAGTGATTCCTCTGTAGTTCTTAGCATCCGTGACGGATAGTTTCTTGTGAAAAGGTATAATGATCGCGTGTCTCCACGAATCGGGTATCTTGTTTCACTCATCCATATGGCACGGATCGTGTTGGTCATTTCACGAAATTCAGACGGAGGAAGAGCATTCAGCATTTCAGCATTGATGTTGTCATCTCCACCTGTCTTTTCATTCTTCATTTTCCGAATACAGTTCAAAACTTTAGACTCAGTCGGTGGTTCCTCACTGACATCGTAATGTGCTCTCTGAACATGCGGCAGCTCTAGTACTGATGGCGCTAGACGATTCAATGATGAACTGAAGTAATCTTCCCATTTTGGCAGCGTCGCATCACCAACACCAGTTCCATTGGTAGTGTTCAAGACAGGAGAATATCTCTCCATCTTCCCGCTATACTGTCGCAGCAACCTGTAGGCTTTCCTGGGATTCTTCCCCTCTCAAGCCTCCTCGAACTTCATAGCTCTACACGTCCACTCTCGTTCGCGGTCACTTTGAAGCTGCCGACGCAACTTCCTCCACAGACGCTTCTCCTCCACGAAGTTTCCTGCAGTTCGGAGAGCACACACCTTGTTGTAAGTAGACGTCGTTTCCTTCCAGACGTAGGCGGACTTTTTCTTGGGCTGTACAACCGGGAGTGCCTCTTTAGAAGCGTCCTAGGTGCACTTTTCAGGAGTCTTCTTTGCCCGTACTCCGATGTGAATAGAAAAGCGTTGTTGAAAATTCCTTTCGCATTCCTCATGTCTGAGACTTGTCATGTCAATCCTCTGGAGAGGCTGAGCCCCTCGCTTCCTCTTATGAATCCTCGCAGTGAAGTTCAACAGTTCAACGGTACAGGACGGTGATCCGAATCGAATGCGACATCCCACACAGCTCTAGATCTCCAAATCTCCGACACTGGAATATTCCTCGTCAGAACATAGTTGAGGTGTAGTTTAAAAGTTGTCATCTTCCGCTTGCTCTTCTTGAGATAGCTGGGTTGGTCCCTGCCACGTAAGCTGCTGGCGGCGATGATTCCTTTTGAATGTCGATGCAATAATCAGACCACTGCGTTCACAAAAGTCGACAAGGCGGTAGCCATTGTCCGATGTTCGCCCCACTGGGTATAACCATTTACCGAGTACTTCGAATTCCTAATCAAGACCCAGCCTCGCATTTGCGTCAATTACCACGACAACAGCATGTTGACAAGGTATCCTGGCCAGCAACGTATTGGTTTCCTCATAAAACGCATCCTTCGAATTGTACTCGGCGGTTTCAGTGGGAGCATGAGCGTTTATCATCCACAGATTGAATTCTCTGTGTTTCCACATCCGTACAAATGCATTCCAACACGACGTTGAGCTGAACACCTTGACCATACCATTTGAGTCCTTCCTTACAGCTATTGCACAGCCTCCCACTCTCCTATCGTCAGCGTTACCGCAGTAGATGGTGTACTCTCCAACGCTGATGACGGGTCTATCCTTGAGGCGGGTTTCCTGCAAAGCAGCAAACGGTGCATGGAAATAGCTCAGAAGTCTGGATAGCGCAGTTTTTTGGATATCACTCGACAGCGATCGACAGTTCAGGGTGGCGAAAATGTGGTTTGTGGCCAAAGACTCCATGAACTCCTTAGGTACGGATCCTAAAGTGTTATGGACCAGAAGCCTTTGGGTGCCGGACGGCGACACCTTTATGCAATGTGTGGCAGACTTTCGCGATATAGTTGTGCACGCTGTATCGCTCGAACGTTCCCTGTGTCCACTCAAACGCCTGCTGGGTTCAGTAGAAGCAGGGGCACCAACGAGCAGGTACCAACAGACTTCTATACACACCCCCAAAATATAAACCTTTCTTCAGAATACAAAGAAACTGAATTTGAAGCAGGCTAGCAAGCGAGAAAGCACCGTTCTGACGGAAACCTATGAGCGATATTTCACTTGTGGTCTTGTCACTACTTTAAAGGCAGTGTTCACGACGATTTTCGTCTCTGATTTTTCCCTCAAAATAGTGCTTTGACCACCAAGTGTAACTATAATTACGAAGAAACGGCGAGAAAAGCTCTAAAACGTCTTATTTCAGTTACACTATCCTTTGGCCTGGACTAGATTTCCGGTTGGATGAAAATGTTCTCGGTGGTTATCACCGGTGAAAAATGGGACTGATCGAAAATTGGAGAATATTTTAGGCAAAAAAGTATTAGTTAGGGTCTGAAGGAAAGAACTGAGCAACAGAAAGCAGATAGTTTCAACGGGCGAGTCCACAAAAATTGCATTGTTACAACAAAAAGTTGAGAGTAAAGAGGAGGGGTGAGAGTGAAGGATTTCGTGTCCTTCTGGTGCGTTTTTCTCGATTTCTTCGTCTTTTCACTTCTACCCGGGGGCCATACAATCGATTTAGCGATTAATCTGAAAATCGAAGATTATCGTGAACACTGCCTTCGAAGGATGAAGTAACTCCAGCTCTTGTTAGTAGGAATATTTAGCAGAACGTATTGGAGACATGAATCTGCATCCAAATGCGACAGAGAATTCTGGTGTATTAGTTGTAGTATAATCGAGTCGTTGTTATCAATTCTCTTAGATTTCATAGCACATGTTTTGCACATTTGCTGCTACAAAATTTGTTATATTTGTTGGTGTGCAAAGAACAGACTAGGTGCTTGCTGGAGAATGTAGCGACAGTCGTGATTTCTGCCTCCGACAGAAGTCTTTATCCAAAAACATAATCGAAGTTTCCGGAAAAAAAACTATCATGATGTACGTATCAAAGACGTGGACAGCACCGACGCAAGTGGAGTGCTTGGATTGCACCTAGAGAAAGTTGTTCAGACGTTTGCTAAGATATGTCTGGCTGTGGATGGACCACGAAGATCTCCTCAACGAAATCGACGCATTACAGAAACGCTTGGCAAGACGGGAGTGCCAGCATCTCTCAATCGCCTTAACAAGCGGCAATTAAAAGTCGAATTTGATTGTTGAGCGTATACTGAGAAAATCACGAGATCGTGCAATTGAATATACCCTCAGGACATCATTTTGAAACCTATCTGGTGGTCTTTCTTCTTTTTTGAATTTCTTATGTTTCATATCTGATCCTTCAGGAATTTCAAGTCGAATGTCGACGATGCTATCTAAGAAGCAGATCCGTATCATTTTGCTTCATGAGTTCAAACTTGAACGGAAGACTGTGAAGGCTCGTCAAAATATTGTGAAAGTGTGGGACTAGATGTCTTTTTGATTCGCAGTACTCAACTCTAGTTCCGACAATTCCGATTCGGAGACACAAGCCTCCAAGAGGAGCCAGGTCGAGGTCGGATCCCTCAACTTGATGACGACTGCCTCAAGTCACTTGGTGGAGTATGATAAACGAAAAACTCTTCGTGAGTTAACGAGAGAAAAGCAAGTGTTGCGAGAACTTCAACTTCAAGTTCAATGGTGTGAATCGGAGGCTTTGAGTTGCTCGTATTTAGATTCGACAAACCCCGAAAATTTGATGGAAGCGAAGTGAGAACGGGTAGTTCTTTTAGTTTGTTGAAAACGGACAACGCGCTCACAAAGGCACACGAGTGTAAATATGATTGGACTATCGATGTTATCCCACTCACACGGTCGTATGCTGAACGTCTACGCCGTCTGAAGCCTCGAGAACGAGTCAAAACGGCCTTGTTAGAGCAATTTTGAGAAGCGAGGTGTGGAGACCTTCCCACTTTGCCTGAGGAATCCCGAATTCTCATACGACTTTATTGCTTCAAAACGATGGCTTTGGCTCGTTCCTAAAGGCAGTGTTCACGATGAAAAATGTGTCTCAGTTTCCACTAGGAGTGGGTAGTGGAGAAGCACACTCTAACGTTTACGCCAAAAGAACTAATGAAAACAAGCCAGGAAGGGCCCAAAAAAAGCCCGAAGTCGCCAATTTGAGCGCTAGGCAAACCCCAAAAGCGCAATGCCCGCCTTCTGACGTGACCAATGAAAACTCGAGATTGTGAGAGTGATGGTTTCCGATCAAAAGCCCCGCTGTTCCCTTCGTTCTCAACTTCTCTCTTCACTCAAGCCAGCTCGCATACATCGGCTGCAAAAGACGGAAGATACAAGCCTCGGACAACTCGTCCACCATACTTCCCTAGCTCAACGTTTGAGGGACCATAACTTCGTTCCCAAAAGGCCTTGTACGATTCCATAGACATCGTTGGAATCAGGTTGGGACTGTTTTCAAGAGGCGGAAAAACAGAAAAACGATTTCCATCGGGAACGCTGCCTTCAAAGGCATCGTTCGCGCTGGAGATCAATTGTCATTTTCAAGCTCAATTTCATGATTGAGCCCGGTAGACCACACTAATAAACTTTGGCGCGTCAAAAATGTTGGGCAATGAGGTTGGAAGGCGTGAAAGATGAAGATCCGCCACCGATTCTCACCAGTCGTCAACCGCTTTTCCATAGAATGTTGCTGCGACTGTCAAACAACATCAAAAACAGTTACGGCACAAACTCCACATGCAAAAAAAAAACTCCGAAAATGACAGTGACCAGGCCCCTAAAAACGGAAAAGCTTCAGAAAGGATTTTAGCGCGATATTCAAATTCGTATTAACAATGTGTTTTGATTGACTTTTCTTTACAACTGAAAGTTTTTCATGGGCCCCTTCGACATTTTCGTTCACTAGAGAGGCCAAGCTACACAAAAACATGAGCAAATAATATTCGGTTTTCTGCGCGTACGATGCCTTTAACGCTTCCAACGACGTAGGTTCAAGTATTGATCGCCTGAGTTAAAGATATCGTTCGCGCTGGGAACCAATTTTCATTTTCCAGGATCAGTTTCATGAATGAGCTCGGTAGACCACACCGGTGAGTTTTGGCGCTTCAAAAACCTAAGGTTATGAGATTGTAAGGGGTTAAAGATGAAGATTCGCCGCCGGTTCACACCAGTTATTCAGCACATTTTCAAAGACTGTTGATGAGACCGTCAAACAACATGAAAAACAGCTACGGCACGAAGTCCACATGCAGAAAACTTTGAAAATGACAGCAACGAGGTCTCCAGATGCAAAAAAAAAACATTCAAACATGATTTTAGAATTGTTGAAAAGTTGAAAAATTCGAATTCAATTTTACATAATTTTTCAGGCTGACATTCCTTTATAAATGATGTTTTTCATGGGACCTTCCGAATTTTAGATGCACTATAGGCCTACCTACACAAAAACATCAAGATATAATAAATGGTTTTCCGCGCGTGCGATGCCTTTACCTAGCGCTGTTATCTCAACTACTTTTGCAAGCGTGTATGCTGTCTTTGAAGGCACTGTTCGCGATAAACTTCATCCTCAAATTTTTTATGACAAACGCTTCTCGTGGCTATCAGAAGCAGAACAGCGTCGAAAAACGGGAAGAAAAGCTACCCAGGAGCCGCAAAACGGCTTAGAAAAGTGGGCAAAACCTGCCGCTGTGGGCAAGTCCCGCCTCTTCCCGCCCCTCGACGTGAACAAAGGAACACTCGAAATCGTGAGTTGAGCGATGGTTTCCGATCAAAAGCCCCGTTCTTCCCTTCATTCTCAACTTCTCTCTTTACTCAGGTCAGCTCGCACACATTGACTGCAAAAGACGGAAGTTACAAGCCTCGGAAAACTCGTCCACCATTTTCCCTAGCCCAATTTTTGAGGAACCCTAACTCCATTCCCAGAAGGTCTTGTGCGATTGCAGAAGCATTATTGGAATCAGAATGGGACCGGTTTCGAGATAGGCAAAAAAACAAAAAAGCGATTTTTATCGCGAACAGTGCCTTTAAAGGCACAGTCCAACCTCACAATCGTTTTTTCCCTATTTTTCCGCCTTTCTTGAAAACGGTTCTACGCTGACTCCAATGATGTCTCTGCAATCGTACAAGACCCCTGGGAACAGAGTTACGACCCCTTTCAAATTGAGCTGCGAAGGAAGCATAGTGGACGAGTTATCCGAGGCTAGTTACTTACGTCATTTGCAACCGATGAATGCAAGCCGACCTGAAAAAAGAGAGGGGCTGAAAATAAAGGTGAGAACGGGGCTACTTATCGGAAACTATCACTCACCTCGCAGCTGTTGAGCTCCAGAGATCGAGAAATGGGCGTGCGGAAGAGGCTTCGTAATGTGCGCGCCTCGAGATGGCTTCCTCATATATATCGCTTATTCGGAGGAAATGGAGCTCGAATATGCAGGGGCTAGAGAGGATGGACCTACTTCGCAATTATGTGGAAACCGAAGATTTCGTCGCTGAGCAAAAACTGTGGCATTAAGCATGCCTCGCTATGTAGGGCACCAGATCTTCCGTAAACCTTGGAGATATTGAAATTGAAATCTATCGTAAACACTGTCTGGAACAACTTTTGCGAACTTGTAATATGTCTGGGATACCTGATGGCAAGGGGTCGTACTTTTAACAACTTGGAAGTACCCTGTCTAGAGACGTCGTCCTTTGGCCCAGCTACCCTTGACCCTGTCGGGACAACTATTTGATAGAATAGCACAAGGTGCTCCACAGTTACGAACACGCTCATAGTAATGTATTTTATCGGCTCCAAGTTGGCTTTCAGGTATTAAACAAGTGCAGAAGTTTATGGAAACGACTGTAGACAAGAAACAAGTAAGGCATGTCATATTTATCTATTTCATTTATAAGTATTCGAACAACATGTAGAAGAAAGTCATAGGAAATGATTAGTTATAATCCAATAAGCATTAAATCACTCAAGTCATCTTGAAAGACACGAGTTTACATGGACATGGCTAAAGTTATGACGCTACGCGATAAGATAATGATGGCCTGAGAAGTATATTCTATATACGCCGTTTGAATTAATATTGTAGAATGTAGATACCAGTGCGTAGACTGTAGCTGTATTCACACACTAGCAGTGTCCATCGTTTGCAGTTTGGGCAGTGAGACTTACTTTCAGTTGCTTTCTTTCGGTTAAAATTGGCCAAACTGAGACAAAGCGTTAGCAACATTGCTAAGAAATTGCCGTAACCATCGAAATGCTAGCAGCCTTCCACGGTGTTTTGGCATTTGGGCTCATGTGGAAAATCTGTTCCGCTGTCTGCACTTCTCTGCCAAGCAAGCCATTGTAAAGGTCAACATAGGGTTGACGACTTTCGCTCTGTACAGCTATCGCGATGATTCTGAAAAGCGACAATCTCCAAGGGCTCCAGTGATTACACATCATGAGTGAAAACTCTGTGAGGAACATACTGCGGTGTCATCAGCCACATTTCCCACGCGACGATTTTGAGAAGCGACTTGATGATTGGCGAGTTGACGAACAATGAAATATGAAAACATCCTAGCATTAATGCAAATGTTATCGAAATAACAAATGTCTGAAAATAAACAAAGGTGAACTACTATATTTCTTTGATTACTGTTGAGCGGCCGCTTTTGTCTATGCTCCCAGGAAGGTCCGAGTCCCTTTGACAATTTTAGCGAAACTTCCTCCATAGTAAAACGGCAATCGCATGAAGTCGAGGCATGATTGCAAGGTGCACGAAAATCTAATTTTCTCGTAATAGTATTTTGGAAAGTAAACAAAAAATTTGATTACATGTCTTCCGGGAATGGATTGCTTGGGCTTAAAAAACCGATGAATAATCTCCTTCCTTGCTGTGAAATTTCTTTCGAGCTACTGTGATGTCCTTGAAAGCACAGTACAACCTCAAAATTGTTTCCAAGTTTTCCTAATTTCTTAGAGAGAATTGAGCTTTCATGGTGCCTCTAAAATTGCTCAGAACCCACTACGAACGGACTGAGGGGGGCGCGGATAATGGAAAATAATGGAAAACCATGCATTTGAATGAAATCCATTGCGTTGTTGAGCTCAATAGGTCGTCGAAGCAGTCGTTCCAAAGTGGCTTCTTACAGTGGGCATACTACATAGGTTCCTAAAAAACAAGAAGCCTTTTTCTTATGAAAACGGTTGATTTGGTAGAAAGGCTTGTCCTCGTCTTAGCGGCGTAGTCTCGAGAGAAAAGTATTACTCGCAAACTCTCATTGAGTTGTCCCTTCAATAATGGCAAACAGGAAGACAATGTCACATATTTATCTACGTAACTACTCAATCCAACAAAACTGATGATTCAAATCTAGAAAACGAAGAACCTTAGCGTTTTCCGTCGTGAGTGCGTCAAAACGGACTCGTCGCCTCGGCATCGCCAGGAGGGAGCGAAAAACAGAGTGAGCCGGTGATTACCCGTTTAAACCCCCACCCACCTCCAGAGTGGGCTTTCAGCTGTAAGGAACTTATTTGAACTCTGAGCGCCCTTCCACCTAATTTGCATCGAGAAGTCGATTACAGTAAAGCATGGGAAGCTATGGAGCATTCTGAGATCTCATTAACAGTTCAGTGACCACATTAGGGTGGATAATGTCGGCTACGAAAGCGGCAATTTGCTTCATCAACTAAGACTGTGAAACTAATGGGAAAGATTTTTTGGAGAAAAAAAAACTGCCATCACAGTTGGGTAATAATCACTCTTTAGAAGATTCAGTAAAAAAGTTCTCTTGGTATTGTCGCCCAATACCCGTAGCCTATTTATCGAAATTTAGTTTGTCATAACTCATTGTGTTTAAATGCTTTTTCTCTGCAGCAAACTAAGCTCTAGTTAGACCTTGGGCACGTACATAGTGATAAAGGACTTCCGGCTTCTTGGTAACTCGAACAGATACCGCTCATGCTGAGAGTAAAAGGAAGATTCTCCATAGAAGACGCAGGAAAACCTCAAGATAGCCCCGATAAGCACTGACCACCTTCCGTTGAGTAGACGAACTAGAAACTTGACTGCTTTACCAAACAGGTATCCATCCACCTACAGGTCGAAGTCTTACCGGAGAAGTAATTCAGGGCAGTGTATGTAGTCTATGACCTTCCCGGGAAATATTCAGTTACTTAATTAACAGTTGCTTACCTTGATGAACCATGGCTTCTCCCTCTTTAAATTCTTCAGACGCCTGTGGGTAACTGCGCGTCTCTGAAATTGACACAAATGCAAGATACAAACATAGTAAAAATAACGCTCCGTGGGTGCAATATGTTTGTAGCTGCGAATTTAGCCCGGCACATCAGCTTGGCAACACCTGCTGTCGTGTCTATACTTCAAGTGACAACAGCATCGTACTGAGGTCTGGCCACAGCTAATGGGTTTGTAGCTACAACCATTGGATTTCTGTTAGGCTATTGGCTACTCTGCCATCCTCATTTTTCTTCCGCATTCTTAAGATAAACATCTTCCCAATATTCCATGATCAGTGGGTAGCTATCATTGGACCTGTGACTAAATCACGAGCAACCCGCTCCTGTTTGTGTTCTCTTCTTCTGCATCAGTATCACGTACCTGAGAGGATGATCCTGAATGTTGACCTTTCCCAAGAAAGGGATCAATGGCTGTAGTTCCCTCACGAACTACAGCTGAACTACAGACAACCCCGCTGCATACTCTGCATGCTCTCCGTTCGGATACTAGCTACATAGTTGTCAGTTTGGCTACTAGCTGCTCGAATGCAAGTCTTTTTTCAGCTACTCTGAGAACAGCCGCGGCGAGGATGGAGATGGTAGGAGATTTGGAAAGCAGCCGAGCAACCACGAGGCCACTGTTGTTAATCTGGTCCGCTTCTAGCGCGAAATTGTTCGATTAAGAAATGGTTACATACACAGCTTATTGAAGTGGTGAATTTTGTTTTCTCTCTTAGATCGCGAAACATCTTACCTTGAGTATCTGATGTAGAGTCACTAATGATATGAAATCAATTGGAACAGAGACAATCGCTAGAAAGTTATTGTAGATAATGTCCACGTAGCGAGAAACAAATCTTCCGCATGTCGTGTCTATGAAAATAAGTTCTACTTTGGAATAGTCAAGATAGAACGAGCATTCTTCTGAAAGCCATAATTTGCACGTAGAATCGGGTTACTATAGCGAGAAATGCTGTTTTCCTGTCATGAATATGAGAAGATAGTATTGCCGATCAGTCGGTTGAAAAAACATTTGTAGATCTGGCGTGGATGAAATTTCTGTGACAGAGCAGAAACTTTCTCACCAAGCCATAAAAATGACGTGCTACAGAAGCTGAACACACACAAGAAGAGAACGATCAACACTGAATTGCGCTTAGAGAAAATTCTGTTGTAGGCGAAACTGCACTTCAGCGACACCAGTCGATTGATACTCATTACTAGCGTAGTATAGAGACTGGCAAACTGTATAGAAAGTAAGAAGTAGCCGACTGCCAAAGGTAGAATAAACTCGAATCTGAAAATTTTACCGCGTTAAAGAAGGACAAACAAAGAGATAAAGTGAGAACTTACGTCAGAAGCTGCAAAGCAACGAGAAACATCACAACAATAAGTTGTGCAAAAGCGTGAATTATAACCAACGAAAAATCAAAGCACTTGAAAGGCGGTACATTCTGAAGACGTAGGATTTCCCGGACCTCCACCAAACACATCGCAACACCGATCGTGCCCATCTTAACATGTGTTAGGTTCAAAGTAAAGTCTGAGCTAGCAAGCCATATCGTCACGTGGCACTACCAGTTGGGCACTGACGTAAAGTTAGTGTGGTGGTTGGCCCATGCGCTAAGTTTCAGCCAGCTCTCCCTCAGGCTCATACAGTGACTTATATTGAAAAGCACACTGAATGGACACCAACATCCGCTGGACAAATACTATTGTGACCCCGCAAGCTTTACAAAAAAAAACGTTCTAGACTCTATATACAGGCGATACACGCCCTTAACAAGCTCGCGTTAGAGTACATAATTACATCCATTCATCAGTTCAGTTATACAATTTGTCGTTGAGTATGAGATGATTAACAAGTGGGTAACTATATCGGACCTTGAGTTGATTCATTAGGTAAAGGCCACAAGAAAAAAGTTTAAGAATGTATGTAGAACACTTAGATCGAGGTGTTTCATAGAAAAATTTAAACGACTTCCATAACTGGAAACTGTCCTGCAACAAAATCTCTGGAAGTGGGTATTGCCAATGCACTCGGAACCACTTCCCGTCGATAGAAAAGCCTGATTGTTAAACATTTTTCTGCATGATCTACCGTCAGCTCGCAGAATACATCCTAACGTTAGTATCAAAATGTTTGCTGATGATGTTAAAATGTATGCATCTTATGATAGAGAAGGAAAGACACGGCACATGCTCTTTTGCAGGATTTGATTTCAAAACTCGTTCAGTATATGAATAACTGGCAGCTAGAGCTTACCCTGACAAAAAACGTGTATTATTTATTCAAGGAGCCGAAATCCTGAGTTGCCCTACTCCCTGCACTCAAGTGATATCATCAATGCTGCTGGCGCGATCAAATTTCTGGGGATACCATTTGATAAAAACCTCTCTTTCGACAAGCACATATCGACAACACTAGAGACTGCAGAAATTTTTCGATTGTTGGGGAGTTTCCGATTGGGCGATTCGCTCATCCTGTCACGAATGTTCGAGACTTATGGGCGACCTCTTATCAAAAACAACGTAGTGGTTTGTAATCCTAACAGAAAGAGAGACGTTGATGCTGTGGAAAATGCACAGCGCTCGTTTACTGAAATTGTCTACCTGCGTTGCTTTCGAGTTAGTTCTGCACATTTGCCTTACTACAGTAATCGAATCAGGACATTAAAGCTGGAACTCTTAAAAGAACGACGTTCTGCCTTGGATCTAGTGTTTTTGAACAAGATTTGAAGGCTTGAGCGGAGACTGAATTATTTCGAAGTATGGAGATTTCAGGTCAAATAGAGGAAGAAGGTGCAGCTCCGAGCATTAAATTCTATTTACGAAAAACACCCGGTTGTCACACTCTTACTTTTCTCGCTGCTCCAGAATATTACGTATTCTTCCAGCCAAATTCTTCGAGAAAAGGAGAAGTGTGAAAGCAATTTTACAGGATTCCTCTATGGCCTCAATGCCATGAAGATGTGGTTTGGTAATGCTGATTGAAGAACAAACCTCCCACGAAATGGACAGACCTCACGATCTTCTATTGAAGTGCACTCAGCTCTAGACAACACGAGACACATTGAACTTTTCAAGAAAATGATGACCATGGGAAGAACTTTTATCATCGTCTCAAAAATTTGCATACAAAAACAAGGTGAGTGGTGATGCTATGTGGCGATGAATTCTCTTTGGGCCACCCGCTTTTTCGTGCCGCAGCCTCTTTGCGACTTGGTTGCTCCTGATGGGAGTAGCTGCTTACTTTAGGTAACGTCGAGGTGTGAGTGGTTGAAGGGTGAAGTTGAATGTATTGCGGTCCTTACTGGCGGTTAGAGCCACCACTGGTATCAACAACACCACGTTCACTCATGATTTTGATGATTTATACAGTGTTTTGTGTGCCCCATGGGTCTGAGCTGATGCACTTCGTATTCCTTTGTTCGTTTTTAGTGGTGAAACCACTGCACTAGAGGGTCACGTTCGCTCATGTCTATGAATAGTATATAAGTATTAAATAACTGACGTGACGACTCCTCCATTCTAACGTGTTGACAATGAGACCACCACCCTAAAACTCCCCGCTCCGATTCCCAAAAAGTTTTTCACCCATCGATGGCCAGGGAACCTTCGCCTCTGAAGCTGATTCTTTTGTTGTTCGCCCTGTCTACTTGAATGTTTTCGTTAAAGTAAATATCACATTTTTGTAGCGTTTTCGCGGCTATGATGACAAATGTGCGTTATTGACGACAATATGGTGATTCTTCACTTGATAGAAAAACCAGGTTGCTCTCTGAACGCAAAACTTATATCTCGCTCATTCATAGAAAGGGGCTCTACTACTCAACGACATTTGACCGAATCGAATAATTTATAAAACCATTTGTTTCAAAAAGCTGATCGCAGGTTTCCGAGAATTCGAGAGTATTCAACAATGGCAAATTCCTGAATGATACGAGAGGTTAGCCGCCCGGTGCATATGGTAAGCCATTTTCCGAAATATCCGAAAAACCGAATACTCAAAAAGTGAAACTTTCCGAATTATTCGAAAAACCGGATATTCCATAAGTGCCGATTTCTGAATTATTCGAAAAGTCAGATATTCAAAAAAAATCTGAAAATTCAAAAGTACAGGTGTACTTTGCCTTTATGTTAAGATTTTATCGAGCATGCTATTGGTGATGCCTTTGAGGACATTTCACTAAGTTGAAATGTTGAG
This sequence comes from Aplectana chamaeleonis, assembly GCA_029168955.1. Classification (NCBI taxonomy): domain Eukaryota; kingdom Metazoa; phylum Nematoda; class Chromadorea; order Rhabditida; family Cosmocercidae; genus Aplectana; species Aplectana chamaeleonis. The sequence continues at coordinate 118,955 of JAPDOI010001664.1, forward strand.
CAGGAAGTTCTGATGGTTTCCGCAAGAAAACTAACGAGGGAAGTATACAGAGCGTAGGTCGCGTTTGCGGAAACGCTTTGTATTGCTAATATCTCCCGGGGATTTTTAATAAAACTGAGCAGTAAGTACCACATCCCGAACTGCTGGTTACGAGAAGGTATAAGCTCAAGACGGTCGTTTTTTGTGCTTTTTGTACCTTCCAAAACGCCCCGTAATCTTCCCAGAATAACGGAACGGGCCTTGGAATCGTATTTAGCGCCCAAAACGAACTCTCCGAAGAAAGTTTGGGTGATACCACGTTTTCCGAAATTCGGACAAACTGACAGCATTTTCCACTCATACGGATTTCCGGTTGAGCGTAAACTCGCATTGATTCACGGCTCTGAAAGCGCTTCAGAGAAATACCCCAGAAATTTCTTGAAACCTTCTCAGAGTAGTTGATTGGGGCGCTGATAAAGAATCTAATGCTTATTTGATTTGTCCATGTTCTACAGTTTTCGACCTAATTCGTTCAAAGCATCCCAGCGAGGGGGAAATTTCGAGAACATAACGTGAATCTCCTCCCAATTACGACGTCTTCGATCGGACAACGACCGATGGTAGAAATGCAACCGCGGTACCTATCCGGTTGCAATAGTAGCCTCGGCTGCTCTCCGGTCACCGTCAGGGATTCTGCGGTGCTATCGCCAGAGATAGAGATACGCAGGTCTGATTGTGCTTTGAATGATAGTGTGCAGGTCACATAATCAGCGGGTATACAAGGTGGCACGTCTCGTGTACTCGGGCAGTTGGCCTTACAAGGACACTCCTGAGAGGTGACTTCGGTCACTCTCTGGAGGACAATTTTTAGCCGTGGTCGCCCGAAGAGCGGCTGTTGCCGCTCGAGTAAATGGCCAATTTTTGCTCGGAGCGGAAAGACAGCGTCGCTAGGGTTGCTCTCCTGTCCCGCGCCAAGCGTTGATTTGCCTGAGTGCGCATGGAGTTTAAAACCCGTAAAAAACTGTTTTAGGAACGAACCGTCATCAAGCATATACCGATTCCAAGTCGAGCATCATCAGACACTTCTTGCATCGATAAACACCTGAAATACAGTCAAAATATAGAAAACGTAGCCCTGGAAGCAATAAAGCGATACTATACAGAGCTCTCAATTTTGTTTACAACTGCGAAGTGGAGTGAACCTACGCATTTAAAACTCGATCTATAGAGAATGTGTACTCTAGATCTTGTATTTGATAATTTCTGCTTCAAAACAACCACAATCAGAGAAATTTGTTGCTCAGTAAGTACAAATTTTTGTCCCATGTCAGACGTTCTTTTGAATCATCAACAAGTACAGGGTTCGTTTAGACTCCGTCGAAGAGCAAATCATGAGCGTGGTACGCATGGAATGAACGTTCAAGCCGCAGTTTACTGCTAAGAAAACCAGCTACTACAGTTGAACTCCGCATTTCCTTTCAGTCCGCAAAGTACACGATGATTGCGAAAGAGTGCTGCGGCGAGGTTGCGAGTGTCTTCAGACAGGGATGTGGGATTACCGGAGCGGTGGGATCACCCGGGCACCAAAGGCGAAAACCGCCCGGGTGATCCCACATCCCCGTCTGAAGATACTCGCAACCGCGCCGCAGCACGCTTTCGCAATCAGCGTGCGCTTTGCGGACTGAACGGCAATGCGTAGGGGAACTGTATGTAAGCTAGGAAAACGAACCGGAAAATATGTAATCATCAAACGGAATGCGTAGACCTTGTATGATGAAACTTATGGAAGCATCAATGAACGAAGGTGCTGAGGTTGGATAAACTTTCACTACCGCTCGTAGGATTTGGTCAGAAAGCGCGCAGGTACGCGTTTCCGCGTCTTTTTCTGTCATTTTTGAATAAATCGCTTCATACTCAACGTTGTGCGAAACTAGGGCGATATTCATGATCCTGGCGTCGAGGGTTAACCAGTGGTATATACAGCCATTTTTGGGTTTCGTTGAGAACTGTAGTTTCGCAATCAACCAGTTCTGAATAAGCAGTAGACGCAGGGAAAAGTGCACACAGACGGTCGCAATCCTCCGCCACGGTACTCTAATTACCACCTGGCTGATTGCCAAACTTCTGGCGTACCCCCACAAAGGTCGAGTGGATGGCGGCGCACTACCAAACGGCGCCTTGGTTGTATTGGGGTTCGCGCTCTGCTAAGCAGTTTCTAACTTTTATCGGAAGTTTTCATTTACGTCCTCCGCAACATCGGGAAAAATGAGTGAACATGAAATGTGTCCGAAGATACGGTTCCAACAGGGTCCAAAATTCTAACAAGGGAAGTATCTAGAGCGTTAAGTGCATCTTCGGAAACGAATTACATTGTTGTTAGATCTGGGCCTCTTTGGTAAAACTGTTTACTGTCCTATCGCGAGCTGCCGGTTCCAAGAAGTTATAAGCGTTTCTCAAGAGTCGCGAAAAGTCGACAAATAACAACCAGATTCGAGGTCAGTGCCCCAAATCACACACCTGGGAGGACTTGAAGTCAATTCTGGGACATTTTTTGAACGCTTTCATGGCCCTCTAATAGGTTATGTTGGCATGGATCCCGAAGAGACTTTGCGTTCACTATTGAAGGTTGGCGCATACTCGGTGCCGTATGGTATAACCTAGGTGCACTCAGTTTGCGCCACCCTCAGTGGGGAAAGCAAAGTCTCTCCAAGATCAATGCCTGTGTTCTAAATAAACGCTTAGCCGGGAATCCTACCTTTTATTCCCAAAACGCCATCAGTCCTTGCAAAGTTTACAAAATGTGCCTTCACCAAAATTTCGCTTAAGGGCAGTTTTGGAAGCTGAACACATTTATGAGGTCCGTTTACAGATTTTCCAAAGACCAATACGCGTTTTAGAAGGTATAATAGGTACGGAATTCCGGCGGAAAACGCCTATAACTTTTTTCACAGTGTTATTCGGCAGCAGCGAAAACCATAATCGGAATCTACGCCAGAAACGGTTATGGTAGAGTACAGTTCATTTGGAATGGCCTGGCTGACTAATATTAGTTCCCTTGTAAGACACCGTTAATGTATATCTGATCACTACCGGTGAACATAATTTGCTTACGCACCCGATAAGCTGTCATGTGCGAACAGTGAAGCATTTCGGGAACAGCAAAAGAACTGTGAATCGCGTTCACATTATGCTTGCTCATGAAAGCTATGCACTATACCAGAGACCTCGAGTTTATAACAAGGTTAGAAGGACCTTCTTCGCAGTGTATGTCGCAGTTTTGACCCGTGCTGGAAAAAAGGTATACAACCCGGTGTAATGGAGGTCAACAGGCAGAGATGGAGTGGTAGGCAAATGGTGGCAACCCCCAGGAAAGGAGGGATCTGTGAGAGTGAGGGACAAGCACTGAAGAAAAGGATTTAAAAGACAAGTTCGGTAGCTAGAGATGGCAAGGAGAGAAGAAGGAAAAGAATGGTGAGATGTTTGGTAAAAGATAGATAATTAAGTGAGCTCTGCTGGAGAGGAAATGAATGCGGAACCATTGTTGTTTTTGAAAACATTGAAGTTAAGTTTGCAAGCACATTGCAATTACAAAAAAAAGAGATCACCGTGAGCAACAAAGCACGCTTATGATGAAAAATGGAGGAAGGAAAAGAATGAAGAGAGAGATGATGAACAGAAGAGGGGCTATGAGGTTATGACGGAGGAAGCTCATCCAACATCGGTATGAGTGTAAATTAACCGCGGCGAAAAAAATGTGTAAAAAAATTAAGAGACCAAGAGGGAGAAGATTGCACGTGCCGGGAAAATGAAGGATCGGCAATATGATGAAGAGGCCGGTAGAGAAGGCAAAAACAGAGCGATTGATAGAGAGATGAGGAAGGATCGGGAGCCACGAGAGCCAGAGAGAGGAGGAGAGAAGAATGGAGATCAAGATAGAGAGAGGCAACGGGTCCGCCGAGCTCCAGCTCCCAGCTACTTGACCCCGAGCGTCAAACCTTTAGGGATCTATCGTCAGGTCAATGGTATACATTGTCGCTGTCATGAGCGACAGTTATGACATTTAGCACAATTCGTATCGGGACCAGCACCAAAGCATTGGCACTGGCCGTCGTCGGAACACTTGTCGCGTATCCGTCGCAGTGACGTGTTGCGGAGGGCTGACATACTGCAAATATGCCGACGCCTGTCGTTGCCAATGTGAGTATTGCGACAGCGACAGATTTAAAGGACGGGAGGCGGTCGCTGTCGCTGTGCAGAGCGACGCAACCGTGTGTCCCAAATGTATACCATTGGCCTCAGTGTCTATGAAGTATGAAGCCGCGCTCAGCAATCGGGCGCGAAATCATTCGATAACAACCATCCCCTATTGGTTTTCCCGCCAAGCAGAATCGCGGCATCACTCCATCCAGTTATTGACGATACCAGGTTGACGTCGGGGCGTCGCTCGCAGCAACACCGATGAGGAGAATATGCTATATCGATTACATTGGGTGACGGCAGCGATCGACAGGGGGTGGGGGGGTGAGTGCAGTGTATTGACTCTGCGACGACCCACTAGCGGTGGCCGAAGTTACCATAACAAAGTTGGCAAAAACTTTTGTCGCAGCGTCAAGGTTGATGCTCGGCGACCACCCTCCCCCCGGGTCGCTGCTAAGCTGCACACATCTTATTTTTTGTCGATTTTGTTGGTAAACATGGCGTTGCGTCGCTCTTCGCTGGAAGTATAGTCCCTGTCTTATGCTATACGTTGCAGAGTCACTGTGCACAGTGGCAGGTCTGCTACTGGTCAAATTCAAAACTTAACCAATCGTGGACCTGTCTCTAAAGGAAGCGACAGGTTGTTTACAGGAACAGACGGCATAGATCGCACTGAAACTTTTGATTCTCTCTTCCTGGCAAAGTTTGCATTAGCCCTAACTCGGTGCACACATTCCATAAGTAGCGTGCACAGAAATCGTGTAAACGCGTACTACCTAGGCAAGAGGGGTTCAAAAAGCTTAATGTGAATCGTGCCTTTTTATATTCTATGGGCCTCAGTATGGAGCATACCCTAACCTTACTGATGTGAGAAATTTAGGATTTGATTGCTGCCGTCGGTTTAGTGCATTTATTGTGTGATGACCAACACCCATCCAAAAAAGTGATGACTTGAACGCTATTGCGTCACATCCCACCTATACTCTGTCAAAATGAGCCTGTCCGCCCACCGGTCGGCGTGCGTGTCGAGCAGACCTCATGGAGGTCTTTTTTGGACGATACTTCTCACGGCCGCAGGCAGCTGACTAGGACGATTATTCACTACTCGGCTAACATTCCTGCTTATCGATTTACTCGGGAAAAGTCTTTACGACCGCCGCACGACAAGCACGCATACCGTCTGGGCAGGCAGTCCGATCCATGTAGACTTTAGAACTCATTGACAGCCTGATAATAGTTGAAGCAATGAAGCTGAAAGAGACATAACTATTATTGAAAGACTAATGACAGGAGGTTGCGTAGCGCTAAGACCCGATTTGACGATTTTGGTCTCGGTCAGCCAAGCACTGTACCTCCAACAAACGTGTTATCGGACACTATTAATTGGCATGATGCAATCGGTTTTGAACTCACCAATGTTGCTCAACGCTGTGAGCACCGTCGCGGTTTCAAAATCTGCAGAACCCTGTGCGGAAAGGAAGAGAGGGAGCAAGAGAAAGGACAGATGTGTATTCTGGAGTCCACCTAACAAAGAGGTTACAAGCTTTCGGCGGAATTAATTCACATGCAAGCCCACTAGTGTGGAAGTGAGAAATGCCGAGCTTTTCTATAATGTCACCTTGCGCGATATTGGGAGTCATTATTTTGTTAGTGGTGTGCAGCCTTGAAAAAGCCTGATTGTATTTGTATTCTAGCTGAAGTATGCTGCTGTTGAGGCATATTATCGTGTTTTGTAGTTCGCATTCTTAGCAATGTTAACTACAAAAAATTGTAAACTATATTTGGCTTTCAAAAACATACATAACCTGTCTCCATTTGATGATGACTCGACAGAATTATCTCGAGAAGGCTGAGTTGAACACAAAATTTAGGGGTCGTGCAGGACTCGAGTTTGCATAGCATCGCCTTCCGAGCGAGAGCATTACCGATGCATCGCCGACACCCGCTCTGCATTCCTCAGCTACTAGTTGACTCAAGAACTATATCAGCACAACAACTAAACTGAATTTAAAGCCGAGTGGTGTTTGCCAGATAATAACCGTCGTCGGGTGATTTCTGACGTGCCTGAACAGTTTTTGTGTCAACTAGCTGAGAGATGCAGAGCAGGTGTCGGTGGTGTAATAGGTAACACGCTCGCCCGGAAAGCGTTGCGAAGCTGATTCGAGTCCTGCCTGATATCCTGAGTTTTTGGTTGAACTCGGTCACTATATGTTATCTTGTGATCGTATATTATGCCATGAAAAGGCACAAAATATTCTAGAACATCAAAATTCAGTGAAGATTTATGCTATCCTGTGTTACACTTTTCACTGACTTGGCCACTTGAAATCTTCGATTGAGGACCTTTTTTTCAGAGAAATAGTTCTCAATCTAGGCCTATTGTTAGATCTAAACCAGGGCAAGCGTAAGGAATATCAGTCAATGAATGGTCGTGAGACACTAAATGGTTGTTTATCTGATTGCAGTAAAGGAATAATTGAACGATGAATAAGTTGAGAGACTCAATAAATAAAAATGCCAGGTGCTAAAGAAACTCACCCGTTTAACCCTAGAACCCTTACTGTGCTTCGCTACGTGGCCACCCAAAACTTGGAACCCGACGTCCCTCGCAGGATGCATGAACACTTAACTCGAAGCCATGGTAGCGCAGCTAATAGTCTCTGCTTCTTGACTCTTACATGTGATTTAGAGCGTCATTCATGACGTATTATGACCAAAATATATGCATAAGCGGGCCTTCGAAAGAGAGTTCATTGAGTTTATTGCAGACTATTTCGACAGTTTCTATTTGAGATCATATAAACACCTGATCATGTTTCAAACGTTTCCCTACGGAAACGTTACTCAACAATAAAGACATATAGAGTTGGCGCAATAATTTTAGTCCGATGAATGGACGGGTCTACGGCGGTAGATCACCGTGCGAGAATCGAAACCCCATTCTCCAGTGGGGTCGCCAACCCCGCACGGCCATCCGCCTGGTCTATGCGCTGGACTAAATCGAAAACGGAAACCATAATTAGGTCCGCGGTGTGTTCTCAAGGAAAACATTTAAATCTCACCCGCGGCCGGATCGGAGGTCCCCGACACCGTCCCGATAATCAATTCAGGCCGAGACAACAGCGTAGATGATCAGCTCATCATACCATCAGCCGCGAGTGCGAATTGAATGTTTTTTCTTGAGGACACAAGCTACGAACCTAACTGTACGTGACTGCAGGAAATTGAGGCAGAATTACTCTCATATCTTTTTTCATTGTAATTGCATGTTCTGAGTTTTCTCATTTGGTTAGAGTTCGATGTTTTATATGGCTGTTTCAAACGTCGCAATGAATTTAATCTAATCTATTTTACAGAAGAAAATCACATAAGGGAAAACTTTTTTTGCCATTTCTGTGGAGAACATCGTGGAACAAAGGATATCAAGCAAGTGTCGATTTGAAGACAGCAAGTCTTGTTTATCGTCCAGCTCACCAGGAGGGGAAACTTTGAACAAACTGATCAAAAAACTGTAGGTTGAAATAGGATGAATTCGTGAAGTTTCATGCAAGAAACTAATCGTTTTGCTGTTCTGATCACTAGCGATTTCTTGTTGACTAGGTGCGGTATACACTCTGTTTCATGTCTTACGTACGTGACAGAAAATAGATTCTCGACTTCAAGTAGAGTTCAGTAGATATTTGGCCGAGTAAGAGAAGTTCTTATTCGATCTTTTAAGGCTCTGAAGAAGAAGATTGCTCCGAAACGTTAGCCATGAAGAACTGCTATCAACCTCGTGACGAGTAAAAACAAACAACTGGGCTGATTAAAAAGCTTCGGGAGATCAACAAATAAAGCTCAGAATCGTGATCAACGGACCCAAATAAGCCCACTAGGGAAATTTCAGGTCAAATGTGAAACATTCTAAACGCCTTCAGAACCCCCTAATCGATGTAAGTAAACGCTCAACCAACAATCCGTTTAGGTCCATTTCTGCTTTAACAAACAACTTCGAAATATGTTCTTCCATCCAAACTCTGTTCAGGTGGTTTTCCTAGCCAAACACAATTATGAGGTTCGTTCTCAGCTTCTCGTAAGACTACAGAGCGTTTTGGTAGGTGCAATAGATACAGAAAACGACCGCCTCAAGCATAGAACTTCCTATAGCAGCAGCTCGGAATGGGTTACTGCACAGTGTTACTACAGATGCCGGAGAGGTATCGTCAGTGTCTATCAAGTAGGAAGTCGCGCTCAGCAATCGGACCCGGAATCATTCGATCAATAGCCATCCTCTCTTCGTTTTCCTGCGCGCAATTATTCTCGCCAAGAAGCGTCGCGGCTTCCCCCCCCCTCCGGTGATTGACGATACTAACAATACATTTTTCCTACGAAGATGCTCTAGACACTTCCCTTGTTGAACCAGGAACTGCACTGAAAAGTGCTACAAGAATGTGAAGATGATCCAGAGAAGATGAGCAACAACAATTATTCTGAAGTTGCAAGCTAAAACTTCCGCTACAGACTAAGGAGAGAACCACCGGCATCATCTAGAAGGAAACCCGGCCGGGACTGAAAAGAGCTTGCTACAACAGAAATGCTTGAAGGGAATTCAAGATAGACAGGAAGATAGTCATAATCCTACAAACATCATTTACAACTGCCAACAACGAGAATTGAACAAAGGCGATCCCGCCCTACAAGGGCATTGCTAAGAATTATGACTACGCTAAGAACGCTCGCTCTCATGAACTGTCTACTATGGCTACCTACCGTCAATCTATTAGCTGCTTTTTCTCTTGTATCGTGTACTTAATGTGAATTTGTACTTTTTTTCAGAGTTAATGTATGCAATTTTCATGATAAAGGTTTGAACAGCAGACTATTTTCACACCGATTCAGTTCTAGTGGCGCATGCATTCGCAAGACAAAAAACGTTGCAAGGCGCGCTCAGTCGAAGTTCACCCTTGCATTTGTAGAATCAACATCAAAAAATTATGGTGTTGTTTCCGGCTGTTTCAGGTGGAACAATAATTGTGTGACTTCAGCCTAACGCGCTTCCCTGAGTCTACCAAAAAGCCGCCCCCGTTTGTCTTGACTCTAGAACACAGGTCTTAAAGGCAGCGTTTGCAATGAAAAGGTTGCGCGCTTCCCGCCAAAACGGAAGCTTTCGGGTCTACGAACAAGAAAAAAAGGACGCAAATAAGACGAAAACGACCAGAAAGTGGGTGCAAATCTTGTGGACCAGCCGAAAAATTGGATCACCCCGCCCACGTCATATGACAGTAGTCCTGCGCTCGTTTCACCGGTGGAGCGGATGTCGAATTTTCGAATACTTTTATCCCGGGAAACAATCTTATATCAGTGCACGTGGATTGAACCAGCTTTTTTTAGAGAATTTTGGCATAAGGAACAGAAAACAAAGCTTCTACCTAAGGAAGTCGAAACGTACAACCATTTCCGACTTTTGGTTTGACGTTTTGTCCGCGGAGCGCAAAAGACACCAAACGTGCGAAATTAAATATTATGGAGATTTTTTCACATACTTTTTCCGCCAGTATTTGAGTTTTGTGAAAACTTTTTTCTTATCAACCTATACAATGTGCACTCACCTACTCAAACCCATCAAAAACAAGGAAAAATTTTCCATCGTGAGCACTGTATTTAAAGTCAGCAGGCACGCTCGGAAACGGTATCGATTTTATGTTATGAGTCTGAGGTTTGAAGCTGGTAGTATGCAAAATTAACAAAAAAACAACGAAAACTGTAGGCAAACAGAGGATCAACGGTTGCTTTTGTTATCGGGTAGAAGTGGACGAGTTACATTGCGTGCGGTTGAAGCAGTGAATATTAGCGATAAAACGGTTGAGATGGTGAAAAGGATAGAATCTTACAGCCTGTACTTCAGAACGCTCACCTCGTTGAAAAACACACAAAAATCAGCCAAAGTGAACGTACTCCGAACAGTCAATGTGGACAAATTTGTATTAGGGAAAGAGTTGCCGATGCTCATGGGCGCAGTTGTCGGAACCCTCGCGACTTGACATTGCTCAAACTCAGTAGTTTTTACTGGTTGTTTTACATTTCCAATGGCGTGAAAGCGTTCTACCAGGAGCACAGTACCGTAGTTATTTCAACAACTTGTTAGCCCAGTACTCCTGCTTTGAACGACGCTGATCCTCCCATTCTGACGAGCTTGTGCCTCGTCAGAATGCAAACATATTCTATAACAAATCTCCAATTAACTCCGCCTCGTCGAGCCTGGATCAACTGGCGCACATTTGGCTTTTAGCGCGCGCTTGCGAGAACTAGCAGTACGCGTAAACTCGTCCATGCCCTGAACCTGCACGTACGTTAGGAAACCGCTATTTCAGCCTGCTAATCTGCGCTGTTTTTTCTTTTGCTGTTCCTTCTCCAACTAGCTCACGACTCAGACAACCCCATTTTTGGAGTCAGAACTCGGTAGTGAGTATTCATCGTGAACACTGCCTGTAAGCCATCCACCCGTCTTCCCCTTCCTGCAAGGTGAAAAAGTAGCGCCAGAACTGTTTTATAGTGCTTGAGGAATGACTTCTGAATACTTCTTCTTCACATCCATCAAGAACTTTCGGCTACATCAACGAGGCTGGTTCCGGAAAGGATCAGGAAGCTGACTTAGAGCGCGTTGAACAAGGGGGTGGGGGGCATCGTGTATCAACTCCCCTGGAGGGGCGGGAGGAACGGGGGAGGAGCGAGGTTCCTGATTGGACGCAACAGCCTGGGGCCGGGGCTAGCCCGTGTTGCGTCCAATCAGGAACCTCCCTCCTCCCCGTTTCTCCCGCCTCCTAAGGGATGTGTTGATACACGATGGCCACCACCTCCTGAACAAGGCGACTTTCGGCATTCTTTTTAAAATACTCGCCTGACCAATTGAAATCTCATACTTTGGGAAGGTTCTTATACAATTTACTTACACCCCCTCACCCCACGTTTCCAGTCATTGATGCGCAACACCCGCGTAAGTTGTTATAAAAACCTTGAACAAAAAGGCAAAGATGGCAAAACGTCACACTCTTGTAAATTTTTCTTGCACGGAAACTTTTTCGTATTCTGAAGAATCATATATTCACAGCTCACACTGGAATTTAATCCAAGAGCAGGAGTTTCCTAAAATGGCCATGCGTATCTCAAAGGAAATTGTTTTTGTGATCGATTTTAGCGAGAACTTCGGGGGGCGGCAAAGTGCGGTGAAAGCTTTGGGTAATATTTGCGCAAAGTAAATTAAGAACAACCACTGTAAGCTTCTTTGACATTGAATTACGTGCAGGTAGCGTTAGCTCGGGATTTGTCCTAGTCGATTTTTCGAAATAGGTGCATACTTCCAATTGGCGATACGAAGCTTCGCAACTCAAGTCCCATCTTCTACTCTGAAGATTTCAGAAAATGTTGCGAACATCTAATTTCAAACAACTTACCGAAGTTTCTTCCGTAAGTTTTTGAAATCGTGGATCGTAAGTTGCGCAGCCTCATGCCCTAATGTGTTCGCAACATTTTCCGGAACTGTTTTGTAACTCTCTAAAATGTTGATTCCAACTAATAGTTTCTCGCCCGCGATCGACTGATCCGCGACGCCAACCCTCCGCCGTGGCCATTAAGTCGCGGCGCCGCGGGGATCGCGTTGCGACGACGGGCGATCGGGGCGCGGGGGCTACACCTGCGTTTTAGTTTTTCTTTGCATGTGCATCCTATGTATTGGTAGCGGTTGGAACCGATCATAGGAGCATAAAAAGTGTCGTATCCTGACTACATCACCACCCAAGGTGAGCACAGTGAGCACTTACTACATGAAATAACTGCGGTTTTTGAAAGAAAAGTTTTTCCTCTCTGTTCAGGCTGTTTTGGCGAGGCGTAATATAAATACTTCGGTTTCTCCTACTTGAAACCAGGACTTCATTATTTTGCTTCCCGTAAAACTTTTTATTTCTAGAAGTTTGCGTTTAATAAATAAGCGCAATGGCAGTAGTGAATAATTATATCTGCCGATACTCGTCTCCTTTAGAATCGCCTAATCTACCTCTGATGAAAGAACATTCGGCTTCTATTAGCACTAGATGATGAAACCCACAAGGACTCACGTGATTCCTTAAAAGCATTTTCTTCACAAACTTTGATTCTTAAAATTTTTCTATCAATAATAAGCGATAAATTTGAGACGCCAATTCTGCTAGTTGAGAAGTTAAAACAAACCACTAATCCAGCAATATTTGTTTTGGCAAAGTATTGATTTTGTTTTCAAAAACTGAAAAAACTTAATCGGTTGTTTTATAAAGTAATAAATAATTGTGAATGAATTGTGCATTTTTCGCCTCTACCCGTTCATAATGCCGAAAAAGAATAGAAATCTTCCTATTTCCACAAAAAACGTGTTTTCTTCGTGCTGTTGTAGTGTAAGCGAAGTTCGAGTCATTTTTTACATACTTTGGACAAAAGCAATTGAAATACAGTGCGTTGCAAAATTATACGACATACCCCAATGTACGCGGTTTCAAACTTCGCGTGATTCGAGGAAGCAAACGGTAAACGCCAATCGATGCAGCATCCTCGAAAACCCCTGGGTGCGAATCTTCATAAAATTACAGCAACTAGCAGGAGACCAGCAACGGAAATAGTCAAAAACGACCGTTGCAAAATTATGCGACATAGCTGACGTTCTCGCACAAATTTCGATTTTAGACCCTCTGTATCAGTTCGTTCGTGGTAAAAACCTCTTAAAATATGAAGTTAATAGTATTCAGAATCGCCTCGACGTTGAACCACTTCGAAAACTCTGCTTCGCAAGTTTCCGCCCAACTTTTCAGTTTAAGAGGAGCCGCACGCTCTCGTGATCTGCTCTAGATGTGAGTTCAACGCCCAAGAATACCTCACATGTTTTTCACTGGGTTGAGGTCCTGCAAACCAGCCGGCCGTTCTAGAAATTTGGCATGATCGGCCTGAAACCAAGTCTGCGTCGAAGTACTGACAGGGAGTGAAGGCGGATACGGACTAGAAAGAACTGGAAATGATTTTCCGACACAGTCTGATAGTCTGTGAAGTTCAAAGGGTATGTCGCAAAACCTGGTTCAGCTTGCCATGCCACCTGAATCTAGATCAATACATTATTCTTTCTTCTCCAAAGTTCCTACTTTAGGATAGTTCGGGTCCGTAGGTGGATCTTTCGGAATTATTTTTTATCGGTCGAAAGCAAGTTAGCCGAACGAGCCTGATATATTGTAATCTATTTATTTATTTCAACTAGGTATTCTAAGCAGAGGAGAGATCTACAAAAGGACCCACACTTATCCTGGTGGAGGAACTCTGGAGGAGAATGAATGTATGTGGAAAGAATAAGCTGTCTACTCCGAATATAGTTAGTAGGATAGGATCAGTTACAAAACCACCACATAATTTTTCAGTAGAGCTCTTGCTGTTATTCTTTTCAAAGTTGTTAGACATTTGCACGGATTATCGACCCAGATGTGCTAGGTTATCCATCCCAAAATCATTTTTGGGTGGCCGTAACACTATGGAAGCACATTTTTAGAGTCTCGCTGATGATCTCAGCTAGCCCCAATCTAGAGATTGTGCCTAAAAATTGAGTCATTTTGAGAGCGCACGATGTCTTAGGTACTTAGCACGGGTTCCGGAAGGGGTTCTTATTTTGCTAACTTTTTTTTGTCCTGGGTCTCCTTCACTTTTTCACGTTCATCTAAACGGAAGAAGCATAAACGTGATGTTGCATATATAATGTGGCCACAAGTCCAACGAGGCTGTCCAATATGACTGTATTGCTAATAGTTTTGTATATTTGAGATTTCTGTTAATCAAATGCCACAAAGCCTTCAAAATCTGTTTTTTGAACATGCTGTTTTATTTTTTTTACTCGTGCTTGCTACCTCGTCTCGAAACTAACGCAAACAATAACAGGTTTCTAACAAGAAATTTGATAAGCAGTGAAGGAAAAAAATTGAGAAAGGATGTGTAACGCACGAGCAAAGTGAAGGGTGGAAAACGATGAAACTGATCAATAGAGGAAGAAGTTGCAAAAACCTTTCAGATAGTTGTTGCTGCAAATACAATACCCGCGCTAAGTTTTGTAGAAACGGGGAGCATCTGGCAAACTTGGCAAAAGCGGTCCGATGCATGTAGCTTTGTTGAATGAAGACTCTGGATTTCGGATTCTGAAAACGCTATCATATTCTGACATCAATCTGCTGCCTAATTATTTGAGCTTGTGTGCCGAAATTCCCTAAAAGCGCTCTGATTTTCAAAGAACTAATTTGTTCGCGCAATCGTTTTCCAAAAAAACGTCGCGCAGTGAGGCGAAGTGCGACGAAATTTTGAGCAGTATTTGTACAGAAGTAATGGAAGAGCAATCGGTATGTTTTCTTTCACAAATAAAGGTGCAGATAGGGAGTAGAATCTCCAAGAGTGCGCTTCTTCAGGTTAAGATTTTCCGAAACCCTTGATTAAACACGCTTGAGAACAACTTGAAGAAGCCGGAGTTTTGTTGCGAATTTCCCGGACTCATAAATCAAGGATTTTAAAAATTCAACCCAAACAAACCTTGAGACTCTGCCACCTGCACCTAATTAATGAAGAAAGCATACAGATTGCTCTTCCTATACTTGTACAAATACTGCTCAAAGTTTCGCCGCACTCGCCGCGCCCGACGTTTTTTGAAAAAGATTGCAAAAATTATTTCCTTCAAAAACATAGTGCTCTTTGACAAATTCGGCACACAAGTGAGATAATTAGGTAGCAATTTAATCTATGAATATGATAGCGTTTTCAGAATTCAAAAAAGTCTTCATTCAGAAAGGTTTCACGCATCGGACGCTTTTTTGCCAAGTTTGCCAAATGCTCCCCGTTTTTACAAAACTTAGCGCGGGTATTGTATTTGTCACTATTCCGACGTCTACTAGGTTCCCTGCCGAATAGCGCTAATTGTAGGTAACGATAACTAAACTGCAAGTTTCTGTAAGCTCATAATGCACATCGAAACATGATTTTAGCATCTTAACCTGCTCGTAACATAATTGAGAACTTCAGAGTAAGAGATTGTCAAGTGCGAAATCTATGGATTGCCAATGGCGTGATGGAGACCGCAAAGAGTTGCCAGTTGAGTGATGCGCGGATTACTGATAGAATCACGAATTCGATCAGTTGGATTCTAGGAGTCCTATCTCCTAGAATCCAGCCGTTTTGCGTCCATTTTGTAAAACATCTCAATCACGCTATTGCACAAATGACATAAAGGAAAACTCAGATCGATTTTCTTCCCTAAAACAAAATATCTGGCTGAGAGCACAGAATACAGGAAGAATCTAACGCTGACCACGGCAATCGAACAAAAGAAGAGAAACAGTAAATGAGATGTTGTACCCAGTATTTAGCATAATGTGAGTTCTATGGCCTACAAGAAGTTCAAACATAATGTGCATCTGTTCTTTTATTGTAAGGAACTTTGGTTTTTGTATAATGTCAGAAGAAAAGATGGCAGGGAAACGATTAACATTAAAAACAACGATAGCATTTGGGATGATGTCCTAGAAGAAAGCAAATGCCAAATCCGATTATATATCGAACAAGGACTTCTGGAAGGATATGACAGACAATAATGTTCAGTGCATGTGAACCAGGGCTGTGCGTAACTGAATTTTCGAATTTCGTAAATCGTAAATCGTAATTTCTCAAATTCCTCGTAATTCGTAAATCGTAATTCGTAACTGATAATGAGTAATAAGCCCACACACAGCCTAAACCTCATTCGATGTGGAAGAACCTTAGCAATCCATTGATGAAGTATTTCCATATCGAAGGAGGTTGGAGGTTGAGTTTCGAAATGACACCTTTTTTAGCAGTACTTCGATGAATTTTCTTTACACATAGGTACGTGGGATGGGCACGACTTTAGTGGACAAAATAAAACTCTGAGTTTAATCAAGTAGAGAATCATCGCTTTATCAAACAAAGTTCGATGGAAGCTAAGGAGGGCAACACAGTGATGAGAAAAAAAATAACGGTTCAATAGTTTTAGACTCAATCTGTTGAAGCCATCGTGCGGGCTGCTAATCAATTTCAATTATTTTTGTGTACAATAGAACAAATTGGGCCAGCTGACAAACACCAGATTTGAGGCTCTGGAAATGCGCCCCGTTAAAGACACTGTTCACGGTAAACTTCATCCTCGAGTTTTCCAATACAAAAGCTTATCGTGGCTCTCAGAAGCAGAAAAGCGTCAAAAAACGGGAAGAAAAGCTACCCAGGAGCCGCACAACGGCTTAGAAAAGTGGGCAAACCCCGCCGCTTTGGGCAAGTCCGGCCCCTTTCCGGCCCTCGACGTGAACAAATGAAAACTCGAGATCGTGAAATGAGCTAGGGTTTCCGATCAGAAGCCCCGTTCTTCCCATCATTCTCAACTTCTCTCTTTACTGAGGTCAGCTCGCATACATTGGCTGCAAAAGACGGAAGTTACAAGCCTCGGACAACTCGTCCACCATGCTTCCACAGCTCAACTTTTGAGGGGCCATCACTCCGTTTCTAGAGGTCTTGTACAATTCCAGAGACATCTTTGAAATCAGAATGGAATCGTTCTAAACATAGGCAAAAAAAAACAGAGAATGAATTTCTATTGTGAACACTGCCTTTGGAGTTATGGCCACCTGAAAAGTGCTGTGGGGTCGATCGTCTAGCACTTCTGGGTCGATCATCTAGCACTTTTCGATAGAATGTTGATCCGACTGTCAAATAACGTGGAAAAAAATTATGGAACAAATTCCGCATGAAGGAGATTTCCAGAATGGCAATGATTAGACCCCTCTAAATGCAGAAAACTTCGAAAACGAATTTGGCGGGAAGTTCAGATTCATTCTTACAGAGTATTCAAACCCGTTTTTATTTGCAAATGGAAGCTTTTCAGGAGCTCCTTCGACATTTTCGTTCACTGAGGAGCCCAAGCTATACAAAAACATGAAAAATAATATATCGTTTCCTGCGCGTAAGATGCCTTGAATGCTTGGACAAGGTGGCCACCCTAGAGGGGATATACATTCACAAACCTACTTTTTAAGGCAGAAATCGAGTCTGCCCTCTATATTTGTGAAGCGTTTCCCTGAATGGAGCGTTCTCACCTATAAGCACAAGTTTGTTGGGATGGAGACAGCGGTCTGAGGGGTAAAGGTCTGAGGGGGTTCTGGAATGCGAAAAGGTAAAGATTTTCTCCAAATATCTCATTCAAAAATTAACAATGTTTTAATGCTCTTTTCTTTTGCCATTAGAATTTGCTGAATCTCTCAAGTTGAGAAAAAAAAGATTAGAAAACTCTTTTTAAAAGGTACAACACCCGCGCTAAGTTTTGTAAAAACGGGGAGCATTTGCCAAACTTGGCAAAAAAATGTCTGATGCTTGTAACTTTTTTGAACAAAAAACGTTTTTGAATTCTGGAAACGCCAACATATTCACAGCTGAAATTCCTACATAGTGATGTACATTGAAAACCAAAGCTCCCTAAGATCGCTTCGTTTTCGAGTAAAATTGTTTTTGTGGTCGTTTCACAGGAACGTCGCGCGCGGCAAAGTGCGGCGAAACTTTGAGTAGTAATTGTACAGTTAATAGGAGAGCAATCTTCATGTTTTCTTCGTTAATTAGATGAAGGTGTGGCAATTTCGAGATCTGTGCGTATTGAATTTTCTAAATCCTTGATTAAACACGGTCGTGAGCTTTCTGAATAGTCGGATTTTGTTGCGAAAGCCCAAGACCGATAAATGGAGAATTTCGAAGATCTAATTTGCACATATCTCTAAATAGCCCAACTTCACTCTAAATCACGAAGGTAACATAGGGGTTGCTGCTCTATTACTGCTGCGATTACTACTCGAAATTTCGTCGCACTTTGCCGCGCGCGATGGTTTTGGGAAACGACCGCAAAAACAATTTTACTCGAAAACAAAGCGATTTTAGGGAGCTTCGCTCCACAATGAACATTATTATGTAGGAGTTTGAGCTGTGAACATGATAGCGCTTTGAGAATCAGAAAACGTCTCCTTTCAAAAAAGTTACATGCATCGGACGCTTTTTTGCCAAGTTTGGCAAATGCTCCCCGTGTTTAAAAACTTAGCGCGGGTATTGTACTTAGGCGACCCTGCTGTCATATTTTTATTTCAAATGGTTCAAACTGAGTTCTGAGATTACCATTTTCCCTCTCTTAGCTTCTGGAGACATCTATCAAAGGTAATTTTGGGAGTCCCCGTAAAATTCTTTATCGCTTACTGTTTTCTGGTCAGAAAAATATTCTCCCGATTCTTCAGCAGATTTGGGTCCTAGAAACACCAGTTTCTTGCTTGTACGTTTACACCGCTGAAGACGGGGAAGATTGTATCGGAAGCCACGCGAAACTCTGCAACGAAGTGTCTATTGGGTTCCAATCTTTGTTTGTTCCATGAGCCAGCCAGGTCTTTAGAGCTGAGTCCCATATTTACTGTCCGTCTCGGGATGGAATTGCTAAGGTGCGTCCGAATGAGGATGGCGGCCCATGCGGCCGGCGTGCTAGGCAGGCGGCCATCGCGGTCGTCGCTCTCGGACGAGCATGCGAAAAGTTCCCACCGCCATCGACTACGAACGGGGCCGGAACCGGCTGGCAGCAAGCACTGCGCCGATCAATCTCTGTAGACAGGGGGAGAGGGACGGCCGTCGTCGAAATCCAACACTCGTCCGAGGGCGGCACATGCGACGACCGCCTGCCAAGCCCGCCGGCCGCGTGAGCCGCCATTCTCATTCGGGCACACTTCACCCGCAGTTGCAGATGAGCGCTTTTGCACCTTGCAGAGAGCTTGAAGACAGTTGTGGTGGGACGAACATCAATCGGTTTAGAGCCTCGTGGTCATGGTCCAAGAATGATTGTGTGCACTACACGCTGCAACAGCGGCTGTCAGGAACTGCGGACCCGAATTTCGCTCTGATATAAACTGTAGCTCCATCAAAGGTCTGCGCCTCTCGTGTTCATGTTCGGCTTTACAGACCTGGCTCACATTCGAAGCAATAAAAGGTTGGAACCTAATAATGTTTGGGCCGGTCAGTGTGTGATCATACCTAAATCTCGTTATCAACAATTATATTTCGCCATGACCGACCCCACTGCTGACTACGCCCGACTTGGAATGTCAGGCTAGGGAAATTGAATTTAAAAAGAAAATCAAATATCAAGAGTGTTAAATTTATCTATGAACAAAACCGCAAATTTGTATTGTTCCTTCTTCAACCACGTTTTCACGTTTTGTTACGATTTTGGGCCGAAATTTCGTAAATCGTAAATCGTAAAAAAATTGCCAAAAACGCCCGTAATTCGTAATTCGTAAATCGTAATTCGTAATTACGCACAGCCCTGATGTGAACCATTGGTCGGCATGAGATGTGCTACAATTTTCACAGCGGAATCCTTCATAACGTAGTCAGACTTGAGGTGTCGTAAAAAATACACGTGACTCGGTCTCTGATCTCAAACAGTTATCACTTCAGAAGTACTTCTTTTGTCCGAGCACCAGGTGATTATTACGGACGTAAGCACTAGTATTAGCCTTTTCCGTTATTTGTTTCGAAAACGATTGAAGGTTGCGGTAGGCATAACATCAAATAGCTATCACTGTAACCTTCAATTTTCGAGCTCGTGACTATCTGAGATTGAAGGCATAGTACGCACTGGAAACCGCTAACCGTTTTTTTTGTACTAATGATTGGTTGAAGGTAGGTAGAGTTAGTTGGGGTCACCAACGCATTATTGTGAAGATATAGAAGGTCAAATGCCTCAGATCTCATCAGAGACTGGCCCTCGTACAGTCATCAGGCACGAATTCCTGTCAGCCATCGGAGTTTGGGGGTTCTTAGATTTAACTTAAAATTCTCCCAGGCGGGTTATTTGTTGAGCTTGTTTGTCGATTTTCCAAACTTTTTTGACTAAATTCGCTCAAAGCCTTTAATCGTGGGAAAATTTGAGGGCAAAACACTGCTGGGTAAACCGCAGTACGGTCAAAGTCCCAGAATTGACTCAAAATTCCTATGCGGGGTCAACTCGGGGTGCTGAACACGAATTTGATGTCCATTTCTCGATTTTCGAAATGTTAAGGTAGAGTTTCGCCCCCTGCTAAGGCATTGACTATGTACTTACCGTCACCTACAGTAAACCAGAAAATTTCGGAGACTCAAATTCGTTTTCAGCACCCTAATTAAACCCAGGGAGCAAAACCCGAGAATTTTTTAAACACCCCAAAAAAGCCCCGGTAGGTACCCTTGTCTTTTTGCGAAGGAATCTGCAGCTTGGGGCGGGATACTGCGCAGTTTTACTATTGAGGCCCAAGAGATACCAAGAATATGTCGTTTTCAGAGATGCGTTTGACACCAGAAACGCTTCGCTTGTTGGACTAGAACTGGCAAACGGCTTTTGCATATTTATGTACGCTTGCTCATTGTGTAGAGGGCACGGGCGCCCAAGACTGCAGAACTTCTCAATATGCCAGCCCAATGAGATGTTATCCACTTTGTTTCGCCTAAAACCGACTAGCTAACGAGTGGTTGCAGTTTACTGCTCGTGCACTGTTCGCATGAGAGTCTGGTCGACGGGTTCGAAATGTTGTCCGCTAAGCATGTTGGTCAGTCAGGGGCATTTCGTCAAAGCAGAAGCGGATGAACCAGAGGACGGCTATTCTGGTTGACGTTGAGTTTGAGCTGACTAAAACGCTGATGTTCTTGGGTGGCTGTGGAACTGGTAGAGCGATGTGACAGCTGCGAGGTGCTACCGCTGGAAAACCGTCAATGGGTCTCGCACATCACCTCTGACTCAGGCGAGCCTGTTGGTTGCTCACAGAAATGTTCACAAAGGCAGTTAAGTTTTGAAGCATGTAAAAAATGAAGAATGATAGCTTCATTGATCCTCGCGCACAAAGACATAGTAACATACAAGAACGAAAATAGGAAACAATTCTATAGATGTATGACAAAGCAGTAAATAATGGGTCTGATCACAATCATGTTTGCAGTCTTATGCAAGGTAACCAAACCGCAGAATTCTCAGGAGATCCGGAAAAACACTCGAGTCGTAGTCCACCGATCTGCTACAATGGCTGCAGCTGAAAAGAAGCAGAAATTCCGTCGAACACATACATAATCAGGCATGGTAGCAAAAGAATTCAAAAATACATCGGAAAATTGCGCATTTACATATTACGGCATGAGCCACTAGATGCGCTTGGTTTGAAAATTCTCCAAAAAAGTTCATTCTATCTTTTTTAGAAAATAGTGATTTCAAAAATCAGAATTTTTTGCACTGTTCTTAGCTCGTTAAGTTCGCGCAAAACTGCAACCTAACACGAGCTGGCAGAGAACATGTAAACAGTGTTTGAATGAAGAAAGATCGATAGCTTCCCAAAAATTCTCCGAAGAACTTTTTCGCAAGCTGTCCATCTTCTCATCGTCCATACGCTATTTCTATGTCCTCTGCCAGCTAGCGTTAATATTGAAGAGACCAAGCGCCCCACGACCAATCAGCTCAGTGGGTACTGAAAAAGGGATTTTCTTCTTGAAAGAGCCCGATTAAAAGAATATTAAGATGACTCATGTCTGCCCACCACTGATATAAGTTCCTCTTAATGCGTTCCTCTTAATGTGTTCCTCTTAATGCGAGTCTTCCAGCTAGAGCGAGAAGGAATCTTTTTTTTCCCGAACAAAGCACGAAAGATCGCGTTCACAGCGTGGGTGCGCAGTGTGGACACGCTGTACCAGGGACAAAACAGCCGTGGGTGCACAGTGTGGACACCCGGTCTCTTAGGTGTTAAGTTGCAGTTTTGCGAGAACCTCACGGAAAATTGCATACGATGACGCGTGTTCATTACGCTCTGTTCTACTGTATTCTCATGCGTACGCCAAACGTGCTAGAAAGCGAGCGAGGACGCGTTTTCGCGTCCTCGCGAAGTGTGCAGGAGGTAAGCGCGCCCCACTAGGAGTGTCAAGTCGTCATTAAGTATGTGCTGTACCTCACTGGGAATGTGCAGGACGTCATAGAATATGCGCAAGGCCAGAGTAAGACTGCGCAGGTTGACTTGACGATCCAAGCGGCGCTGTGCAGGATGTATTCAGGACCCAGAAGTGTGCAAGATGTGTGCAGGACCCCACTGGAAGTGTGCAGGACATCATGGCATATGCGCAGAACCCATTTGGAAATGTGCATCATGGAATAGGCACACGACCCCAACAGGATTGCGCAGGATGTCTTGAGGATCCCAGCGGGAGTGTCGGATGTATTCAGAACTCAGTAGCAGTGTGCGAATACTTTCAAGAACCCACTGGGAGTTTGAAGGATGTGTACGGGACCCCATTTAGAGTGTCACGAAATGTACGTAGGACTTTACTGGGAGAGTGCAGGATGTGTACAGGACCTCAGTTGGGTGTACAGAGTGTGCGCGTGACCCCACTGTGAGTGTCAAGACGTTGAAAAACATGCGCAGGGCCCGAGTGGAAATGTGCAGAATGTAATTCTTTCCCCAGTGGAAGTGTGCAAGAATTATGGGACCGCAGTGGAAGTGAGCAGGACGTCACGAATTGTGCGCAGGACCCAGTGGAGGTGTGCAGGGTTTATTCAGGACCCCAGTAAAAGTCTGCAGGATGTGTGCAAGATTGACATTCTGTCACACTAATTTGGATGCTATACGCTCCAAACCGTCTATAATGCCATGCCGAAGCAATGAACGCGCTGAATCAAACGCTCTTGAATTAATGGGCGGCCTCAAAGGTAGTTTTCCAGTCAAATTGAATTTCCAGAGTGTTTAACGAGTGCTGTAGTTAGTGTGTGTGTGTGTGTGTGGTTTTAGTACTAGTAGGAGGCTGAAACATACCGTCACGGATTGTTCTCTGCGAAAACGCTGTGCACATCGAACGACAATCAACAGAAACCAGCTATGTATAACCACAGTACCACCGTAGACGAAAGCACCGATCAATGCCACCAATGTGATTACTGCAACGACGGTTTTGCTCACTCATCCACTCACCTGATTGTAAGTACCGTTCGTATTGTTCTTATCAGAAGCCGCTACGCAGCTGCTATGCATACGTGGCACGAAGAAAAGCGGTGGGGTGATGACTTCCCACCGAGTAATTTTGCGTCAAGTAGAGCCACATTGTACAAATTAGTCTAGTGAATTAGTGAACGAGACTGCTGAGGTAGATCGTCGCTCGCGAAAGAAACCACGCTGTTGGGTTGTTTTGCAAACGCCGCTGGGCGAGCCGGGACCACCGGCGTCGTAACTTCACTAGATTAAACTTGAAAAGGAGGCCGTAGCTATTCTCCTTCTTCCAGGCATTCTGACCCGCGCTTCCCACTTCCCCCCGTTTTCATGAGACTTGTTATGCCGGTCTCCCACGTATCAATTTCTTGCTCAATTTTTATCTTTATATGAAAAACCGAAATGAATGAATGAATGAATCAATAGCTACGCTGCGGCTACTTAAAGGCATCGTACGCGCTGAAATCAACTTTCCATTTTTTATGCTCAATCCCTTCCTCGGGCCCCTGTGAGAACGTACAACGAGCTTGGCTGCTCAAAAACGTACCATTGTGAGCATAGAGGAAGAGGAAAGTAAGGAATTCCGTCAAAAGGGGCCGGCCCTTCCGTCAGTCATTTGGCACTTTCGCAATATTTGAGCAGAACGTCGCGTCGCTAAATACAGGGCATGCCACTGTACGCTGACGCACCGTCGGACGAAAGTGGCATTATCGACTGGAAATTTCTCGTCACACAACGAGCGATTGCTTCCAACGCTGCGCCAATGGACGAATTGTAGAACTGTTCCTTGCGCCCTCCGCGTAACTATCCCGAGTCGATGCCGGCGCGAATTTCAAATGATTTTCAGTTTTTTAAAACGTTTTTCTTGAAAAGTTAACGTTTTTGAGCGGGCTATTCGCTACTTTTAGTCACTATAGGGGCTAACAACTCAAAAACGCCTAAAACGAAACATGGTTTTCAGCGCGTACGATGCCTTTAAAACTAGCACAACCCATACACTTGTGGGCCGCATTTATTTATTTGTTTATCTCCTGTCGCCAAAAGATACCCTTCATTTGAACTACTGCAGATCGATTTTACGTCATTATCATAAAGATTGAGAGTTCGCTCATGGCCACTCAGAAAGTCTGTGCTCGCCACTCGCTACCCCAATAGTATCGTCAATCACTGGATGGGAGAAAGCCGCGACGCTACTTGGCGGGAGAAAATGCGCGCGAGAAAAACTGAGGGTGGCTGGCTATTGATCGAATGCTTCCGCGCACGATTGCGCAACACGGCTACCTACTTGAGAGAGACTGACGGTAAGTGCGATGGCCCTCCACGGCTCGCGCGACTGGGTAGCCTAGAGCCGCTCTTGCTTATCATGAGCTCGCCAAGCGCTGGCCCTAACGCTCGTCCGTCTTCTAACGCTCGTAGCAGGGTAGTGCGTCGAAAGTTCCCGCACAATCTTCTTCCTATCAAGCGTTGAAATGCTATCTTACTGATTTTCGCCCACTTCTTCGGACTCCCTTTTAACCCCCGCCACTAGAACTCGAACGCTAACGTCGGACACGGAACGAAATTCTCATGCCGTAAAATAGCGTGTTTTGGTGTGTCGATTGCGTCCAACAATACTCATTCTACGACATCATGGAAAAAAATTACAACAGTGTTCTTCTAATTTGCCTGTACACAGCGAAACTCAGCCTAAATTGGAATTTCTTTGTCATTTTAATCTCCTTATACGTACATTATCATATAACTCAAGTTTTCTCCTAAAATAAAACAAGGAAGTCTAGGAATGAATTCCCCGGGGTAGCAAAAATTTCCATGATGTCGTAGAATCAGTAGTGTTGGACGCAACTGACACATCAAAACACGCTATTTTACGGCATGAGAATCTCGTTCCCTGTCCGACGTTACCGTTTGGGTGCCACTAGAGGCCACATCCTGGAATTGGCGCCAAGAGCCCTAGTGAGCTTTCAGTGCAAAGAAGAGCCTTGTATACCAGTCTGATCGTTTAAACGTCTTTACTGTTTGAATATCAATAAAGGCTGCATCCTGCACCCTGCCAGCATTTACAAATGGCTCGCAACCCGCTGCCCCATAAACTGTGCTCGCGACCCGCCATACCCTCGTAGCTTGTGCTCGCAACCCGCTTTATGCTAGAGGGTGGCCGGCACCTAAAAACCAAGGGTAGCGGGTGGCGAGCAAGACTTGAAATTAGCGCTGGTGGTGAGAGCTAAGGCCACGTCATAGTCGGCCGAAAACCCACCTTCCTAGTCCCACCCGGTCGATATGTACGAGACACACGCAGAATGGGAAGAAATAAAGTGATAAAAATCATCGTAACTGATAAAATTTAACCTTTTCTATGACGTCTTGACGTATCAGGTGGATTTTTATCATTCGAGACGATTTTGTCAGTTATAGCCTCATTCATAGCTGGTCGCTTCGACTTCAAGTCGAAGCGATCAACAATACTGCCGCGATCTGAAATCGCTCGGGCGGACGTGATTTCGTGTGAAATAGACAGACAATTGGTCGAAGCGACCTAGCAAAAACAAGCAAGTCGCTTCGACTAGCTATGAAATACCCCAGTCGCTCGGCGATCGCGTCTAAAACTGCAAACTGTTCCAAACCGTCGCGGCTCAGTGCAAGATCTGTTGACGCGACGGGTTTTGTAACTGTTGGCAGTGCCGCGACTAGTCGAAGCGATTAGCTATGAATGGGGGCCAAGTTTTATCACATCATAGAGCGATTTCTATCATTCGAGGATGATTTTAATAACTTCATTTCTTCGCGTTTTGCGTGCTTCGCATACCTATCAACCGGGCGTGACTAGGACGGCCGACTATGAAGGGGGCCTGAACTGTGGTTCATTTCAAGTAAGCTCCTGTTTTCCATGATAACAGCGCGGAGCGGTGGCTTTACATTGGAACCTCCTTATCACTAGTTATATTTCACCCA
This sequence comes from Aplectana chamaeleonis, assembly GCA_029168955.1. NCBI lineage: Eukaryota > Metazoa > Nematoda > Chromadorea > Rhabditida > Cosmocercidae > Aplectana > Aplectana chamaeleonis. The sequence continues at coordinate 145,123 of JAPDOI010001664.1, forward strand.
GGTTCGCCGCTCCGATACTAGTGATAATCGAAATCGTCAGGTCACTAGAGATCTCTCAGAGCCAGAACTTCTGAGTATATCTCCGTTCCCACCGCTGGGTTCTTCACAGAACAACGGCTCCATTTTTCTGCTAGTGACATGGGCACGAGCTGGAAAAACGTGAATGGAGGGTACATGAGAACTGAATGATATCACACTATCGATGAAGAAGGGAAGGGCAGACTCAGCATTGTAACAGTGATACACTACTACGAGACTAGTTTCGAATACGTTTTGTGGGCTGAGACACCAGTGTTAAATCACTACATATTAGTATACTCTGTTTATCTTGAATTGCACAGAACACGGTCCGCCAATAGTCCTCTAATTGGCCCGCTAGTACCGTAGTGTACGTCCACGAGGCGTGCTCGGCACACCCGGGTGGGCACCCGGGGTCCTGCGCAATCGATTCGTCAATGCCGTCACCGGCCACCCACCCCGCCACCCGGGTCTGCCGAGAACGCGTCGTGGACGTACACTACGGTACCAGCGGGCCAATTAGAGGACTATTGGCGGACCGTGTTTTTTGCATTCCAAGATAAACAGAGTATACAACGCATCGATAATGTTGGAAATCTTAAAGCCAGGTTTTCAAAGAGCTCGCCTACCGTCGTGCCGGTGCAGGGGCTCAGAATCTCTCTAACTGAAGACATCTTCATAGTCCAGCGGCAAAAAGTCGCTCCGCAAAAGTTAGTGAGTCCTGTAGAACAAGAGATTTGGGTGCTATTAAAGCCTTCTCCCACCCAGCTTACCGTTACTCTATCTTCAACGATAAATCTGACTTTTTAAAAAACCAGGCTGGCTGCTCACCTGTGCGATTAGTGACGTCAAGCTGTTTGGGAGATCGTCTGTACATATTGGCACTGCAAGAACGATTTCGATCTGCTCTCCAGCATAGGACGTCGGATCGATAGCCGCTGATGTGTAGAAAGCAGTAAGAGTAGAAACACAAAAAGTTACGGTGACGATCTGAAACAGCAGAGAGGATCGAGGAAACGAAACAAAGTACTCGAATTTGAGTGTGTACGTTCTTTCAACAGACTGTCAATTCAAATACTCGAGTACGTAGTCTTTTACAAGATGATGCACCATAAGCCTTGGGGCTTATTCACTGGAACAGCTACTGGCTATTAAACGACGAAATTCACATGGTTCCTACTCGCGCTGGTGCGGAGCGGAGGTTAGAGACTGTGGAGAGAGCGGTGGGCACAAGGAGGCTGCAGCATCGCGCGCGCCGCTCGCGTCTCAAATGATGAGAATTACAGACGTTTTATAGGGAGGTATAGGTACTCCTGTCCAATCTACCGCGATGCAGAGAGTGCAGACATCCTGCCACTTCTCAGCTTTCCAATCATGCGTAATGGGAAAGGAGCAGCTTTGTTCCGCACCCACCGCAGCGACTAGCCGTGCGATAAAAAATAAGGCTTTAGTAACTCAACGCTTCACTGCGATGACTCGATAACAACCTTACGCCGAGCTACGTATATGAACCGGACAATAAGGTTTCTATAGGGGACGGAGTTCAGTGGAGAATAGAGTCTCGTAGGCGAGAGTGCCAGAACCCGGTGAGGCCAGGGCCGGAATTCATGAACGTACTGGGTCCCGGCAGGGTTTCGTTTGGTTTTGTTAGCTGTCCCAGCTGGGGCCTAACCGTAGCCGACATCTAAGCAGCGATTCACCAAAGGCCAATCTCGGCTGGTTTTAGAACCAACACGTTTCGTCGCGAATCACAGGAGTTGGCGTGCAATCGCGGCACACGCATTTAAGTTTCCGCAACAGTTTGCAGCGTCTTTTTCAAAAAGACTTTTTTCTTTTTTTTTCATTTGCTCATTGATTGTTTTTCCTTGTTTTTTTTTTTCAGAACGACAAATTGCAGTGAATTTTGTGGAGGACAGCACAAAACATTTTTCCTGCACGTCGGAAACGTAACCAGCCAAACCGACACAAACCACCGCTTCGGAGATGTGGTTACGAGGGACCCAGGCGTAGCCCAGTCCTGACAAAACCTAGCGATGATGGATCGCTGGTTCGCGAACGTTTCCAACCAAACCCTGCTGGGACCCAGGGTTTAGCGTTCATGAATCTCAGCCTAGAATTTGAGAGATAGCGGAACGTGGCACGCCACACCGGCTTAACAGATTTACTGTGCTTCTCTGGGCCGTATTCCGGTCCGCAATTGCGCCTCGACACGCTTTGCGGCCGCACGCTCCCGAGTCGGAAGAGTTTCCAGCGTCGCAGCCGCCGCCCTGTTGATTTTAGGTGAGTTTTGGAAACCGGAAACTAAAAAATTGGAAAGAACTGTATTAAAAGCCACGTCGAGTCGGCTTTGGCGCTGGAAACTCGACCGACTCGAGCGCGTGCGGCCGCAATGCGTGTCGAGACGCAATTGCGAACCGGAATTTGGCCCAGAGAAGCACAGTACGTTCATTTTTCGGTAAACTCTGAGCAACCAATTCACCGACTTAGCCTTGTATATCATCGAAGTTTTTGACGGTGAGATTTGTCGCGTGTTTCAGTCCACTGTCATTCCATTGGTTGGCAGCATAGCATGCGTCTGCCCTCTTCTGGGTACAATGGGAACCGACATTGAAAGAAATACTTGAGCCGCCTTTTAGATTTCTAGACTTCCCTTATGCGAGCATTCATATATATTTCAGTCTCCAAGTGTTTGACTCGGTCTACTCCCCCAGACGCAACACTGAAAATTTTGTAGTTCTTTTATATTCGAAATATGTACCTTCCTCTTGCTCGCTGAAGTTTTCTTGGTAGGGTCAGTCAGTCTACTCCCCAGACACTAACACTAAAATTTTGTAGTTCTTTTATATTCGAAATATGTACCTTCCTCTTGCTCGCTGAAGTTTTCTTAGTAAGTCGAAAAAAATATTTACTAAGGATTACTTAATTTTGCGGTGTTTAGTGTGAATGTACCAGATTTCATTCTTCACCCACAATTTTTTCCGAGGTCATTCGAGATCCTGTACATGTAAATTGAGATCCATCTGTCGATTTTCGAAACGTTTCAACCGTCTATGGGAGCCTCCCCACACGGAAGAAAAATTTTCGTGGCAAAATCGGTTCTGGTTCTGACTTTTTGATGATTTCCCAAACAAATCCACGATATATTTGCCACGAAACTTCTCTGTACATGGTTATTTGGAGTACTTAACAGAAATTAGAGGTCTGTTAATCGATTTTCGATAGAGTTTGGTAGTTAACGGCGGGAAGACCATCAGACCATGTTGTTGAACACGCTCTAAGGATGCTTCCGAGTCCTGTCTGGAAACGGCCGCGTGGACGTAGGCGAAAGTTTTGGACGGATGTGGTGAAGGAGGATTTGAAATCACTCGGCATTGAAGGCCATTCAGGCGCGGTGTTCTACTTTTGCAGGAAGTGGAATAGCGAACAATGGATGGATTGTGTTCAAATAGTGGCTGAAAACCGTGAAAAATGGACACGGCCGACTACTAGGACGGCACACCTCCTCAGGCAACGTCGCGGGGGTCTGGTGGCAGGTTAAAACGCCCATTTTCGAACGAAATTGATCCGATGCGGCTGATCGGCGGAGTGTTTCGGCATGACTCATAACTGCCGAAGTTTTCGTGTGGTGATGTCTCGCCATTTGTGGCGGAGTTTTCGGGGCGACGTGTTGCAGTGTCTGCACTGTTTTTCTCTGAAGTACTATCATCGTGTAGAGCGCGGAATCGGTAGCCCACAACATGTTTACGATACACTGGAATGTGACGTGTTTGTGCGTATCACGGTTGACAGCTTCGGGATATCGACGCTTTGGCGGCGCGTCGGTGGCAGGTTGACAGGTCAATTGTGCGCGCTGCCTCTCAACCTGCCACCGACGCCCGCGACTGCAGGATGGCAGAGGGTGGTCGGTGGGAGGTGATTAGGCGAAACTTTAGGTGTAAACACGTGGGTTTTGACGTCACACTGAGTGGTCGGCGGGAGGTGATAAGGCAGAGCTTTCGGTGGTGAACGGGTCAAGGATGACACGTGGCATTGTAGGGTCGGTGGAGGTTGACACGCGGAGTTTTCTGCTTGAATGGGGAGGTTTTCGGGCCCTGCCGCCGCCCACTTTTTCGTTTCCCGAGCTGGAGCACGCTACTCTGTTCAACTCCTCTCAACCGGCCACCAACCCCCGCGCAGTGTGTAACAGTCGGTGAAGATGCGGGATGACCGCGTAAGGTGAAAGCCAATCGATTAAGTCAAGTAAGTAAAAACTCCAGGAACACAGGTTTGTTTCAAGCCTCAGATTTGTTTCTGGAACTTCCTTGTGAGGGTTTTGGGTAAAAGCTGAACACAAATTTAAAGGAGTCCAACTATCCATATCCTATTACTAAGGACACACAGGGCTGAATAGCATTATTCCTACCGTAATCTACAGTAAGCCCTACAAATATTAGGAATAACACCTGGAAAGGGCCTGGATGGCCGTAGCTTATCACACAATCGAGAAAACCCCCATAACTCGACAACACCTATAAACATATATGATCGATCCCTCGTCGAGCAGATTCGTTCAGCTCGTCGAGCTCCCGCATGTGGCACGCACGCAAGCCGAGGAGGGTAATGATCCTATCACTACCTCCCACGCTTGCGTGCGTGCCACATGTGTTCGACGCGGCGATCTCTCGACCAGCGATCGACGATAGATTCGAAAACGTCACTGGGGGTGCATAGAGTGGTAGGAATTTCATTTACGCAAGGTGAACACTTGGCTCCTCCGACCGCATATAAATCCCTAGTTGTGTGACTTACACTAATATATAGTGAAAGGCTGGAGAAAGCCGGTTGTTCATCGAACCACTCCATAGACAAGGCACAGAACAGCGATTGTGTCCGATACGAGAAACAACAGCTGCCAATTTCCCACTGGAACGCAAGAAAAAGAGGAAAATAGCACTTAAAATTGCAAAATGTTGAATGGTCTTTCTTTTTGTGTTTGAAATAATGAGCTGCGGCAAAACTGCATCTACTATAAAGCTTAGCTCCGACGTTGAGAGTTTTGACTGAGAAATGCCGCGAAATGACTGTTTGCTGCGTAATATGCCAAATAGCCGCCAAATATTTCTCGCCGCGAAAAAGCCGCGAAATAGCAAAGAAGTAATGCTCTGTATGTAGATATACGGTGCATTTCGGATGTAAGCTCACCTCCGTCGGTTCAATCACCCAAGTTTGAGGTACTTAGACCTGGTTCAGCTCTTCTGGATGCCCGCTCAACAGCTCGCGGTCCCGGGTGGTTGCTCGGCTAGCCGGTGACGGTTGCGTCTTGGTTACTTTTGATAACTTATCGGTCATATCTCGGCTATTTCTCGACCGCTTCCCGTCCGTTTCGTGAAAAGCCGAGAAATAGTCAGTGAATTAGGCCGAAAAATAGCCCACCACAAGAAGCTGTGGAACATGTTGGGCTATTTCCTCGGCCAAAGCTTTCAGAGTAAGAGCAAGTTCCGCAGCAGGCTGGCGAAAACGTAAACCTGCATTACAGACCTGTCGCGTCGGTGCCTCCAAGTCTGAGAGTTTGAAATAGCTCTAGAATTAATCCCACCACGCTCACGCAGCGGCTCCTAATAGGCGATTTCTCGTTCACTTCGCGGCTAGTTCTCCTGACTTCTTGCAAAACCGACTAGAGATAGCCGAAGTAGCCTGAGAAATAACGAGAAGTATCCAAAATTAATCAGGACGCAGCCGTTGCCGGCCTCGCCGAGCCGCCACATTCAGCCAGCAGCCAGCGGTTGAGCGGGCCTCCAGATAACCTTAGCGAGGTTCAAGTACCTCAAACTTTAGTAATCGAACCGACGTGGAGGTGTGTTGCATGATCTGAATCATGCCTCAGGAATTCGTCGTAAACTTTTACCTGGAGAGCATTATTTTGCAGGCTAATACGCGGTGAGCATTATCTTGCAGCTTATTTCGTGGCTATTACGCAGTACAATCAAAGGTATTTCGCAGATATTCCGCGGCTACTCCTCGGCCAAAATTTCATAAAGAAACCTACCGACAGATAGGGGAGATTCAAGGGAGGTTCAACGGCAACTTCTCTCAAAAGCCACATTCGCCCTCTATTCCCATGATTTAGACCCAGAGTTGATCTTCAGTTGAGAAGTGGGTTGGATAAAATAGTCCGTTATCCGTTATAGTTCTTCTGACACTGGCCCTGAGTCACAACATTCTGTTGTCGTACGCACCTGCCTCAAACCATCATCACAACAAGTCCATCCTGATTAGCTGTTTCATGAAACATTTGCGATGGTCACTATGATTGCGCACGACTGATCAGCTGAGTCACCCAAGTAACTCCGGGTTGTTTAGATGTAGTTTCAAGTAACGTACCTACGCACAGGTCTCACCTGCGGCAAACACATACCTAAACTAGAGGTATGTACATACAGAAGCTGGCGAAACGCTTATTCACAAATTCGATGAATATGTGAGGTTTGGGGCATTCGTAATTGGACCCCGCGTTTCGCAGTTTGACAGCTAGCGAGCGTGTCTTTTTTGGCATGAACATAGTTGAGATCAATCGCGTTCATCGCGTGCGTTTGCGCGTCTCCCTTCTCCCCTCATTCTCTCGCTGTCTCTCGCCTATACTTGTTATCCGGAAGATAATTTTTCGGATAATGGATCGATTCGGATAATACCAATTTTGGAATTTTCCGTATTTTGGTTCTGATTCAGATATTATGCGCTTTCTGCAAATTTTTGGATAATGGATCGATTCAGATAATGCGCAATTTTTCCCAATGATTCGGATACGGATATCCGGTCAGATAATTTCGGATAACTTCGGATATTTTCGGAACAAAGATTGAAGGCAAAACGGTGAAAAATAAAACCAGGTACTCAAGGCAAGCCTTTTTAAAAACATCCATAATGGAGCAAACAGTAGTACTTAATTGCATTCACGCAGCATGTTCACATACAAACTTCTTTGATTCTTCATATATGCATATTAATAAAGATGTAAAAACAATTCTTAAATTATTATATCGTCGTTGGGAGACACAGTATTACCAATACACAGGTTTTTCAGGACAACTAGCAAGTAAAAAGTATGCAAAGCAACTCATACACAAAACTTTTTACACCGAATAACTAGCCACTTAGTCATCTCACTTGATCCACGCCGATTTTTTCGGTGCCTGCAACGACTCTTCCGATTTCGGAAGGAAAACCTGAGGAAAACCCTGGGGTGGCATTCATGAACGCGCTACCGGCGAGGGTCAGGTGCGCGACGCGCGGCACGCACGCGTCACAACTCCAACTCGATTTATGGCTCAAACATGTGACGTCTCGCGCCTCCCTTCCCCAGCCTCACGCATTCATGCATGCACCACTCCTGGGTTGACGCACCAAATAGAAGGCGGTACGAAAAATGTAGGCGTGATAAACTTAGTGCAATTTTTATGCAGACTTTATCCAGAAAATATCTGATTTTATCTTAAAATTATCCGAATATAACTACGAAATTTTACCCGAATTTCCTTAATCCGATTGTCTATCCCAATTTTCTCCTGATTTTATCCCTGGAACTCTTTCCTAATCTTCGGATAATGGTTCTGATTCAGATAATGCCGATATCAAATTTTCCGTATATTGGTTCGATTCAGAATATACAGCGTTTTCGAATTTTCTGATATCGGATTATCACGAATCTTGGATATCTAAAAAGGAATGATTCGGATACTAAGTGTACTATCGCCTGTATACATCCGGCACAGATCGCTTAGTGACTCTTTGCGTTCCTTACTGTGTGTTAAAGGCGCAAACTCGGTGCACCTATGTGGCAACATAAATACGAACACCGAATTTGCGCCCATGCACAGTCAAGGAAGGCAAAACATTGCACTATGATCCACATTGCCACAACTGTATTTACTGGGCAAAAGAGTGCACCAAAGAGGCTTTTTCCGGACTCTGTATAATGTATGTATGGTACACTAAAAAATTCACTCCGAAGTTTTCTGTTCGAAATCTGGAGATCTTGGCAAGTACAATATTACACCTTTGTTGGATCCCTTCTCTCCAGTATCTGAAAATTATTTTGAATTTGGAATAAGAATCATTTCAAAGAAGTCAGTTAGAAAAGGCCACTGAAAGGCAGAGTACATCCTCAGATATGAACCTTTTGGTGATTCTACACAGTTATATGTTGTATATATTACACCTCCTGTATAACACGCCCCAAAAGACAGATCTCAATTCCTCCGAAGAAGCTTGAGATATAAGCGACCTTCAGGGCAACGCTCCCCTTTGCTGATTTTTTGAACTCTCGGTAGGAGCTCGATGGATAGATGAATTCCAACAAGTCGTCGGTCTTCAGTCCACTGCCGGAAGGCTATCTCCTCATCCCTGTTAGCTTCGCTCTCGCGCAATGATTGGCGAATGAAGAGAAATACAGAGCCTGAGAAAACTTTGTCCACCAATTTTTCTACTCTTCAAAATCTAGGCATCTTTGAAGAGCCATAACTCTTGTTTACAGGGGGGGTCCTGGATGATTTCAGAGTTAGCACTGTGATCAGCGTGTGACTCTCTTAGATAAATCATAAAATCTGAGAATTCTTTTTCGTGTGTCTTTAAAGGTAGAGTTATGGCTCGTTAAAGATGCTTTTTATTTCAAGGGTGAAGAATCGCTGGACGAGTTGTCAGCAGGCCTGCTTTTTCTCTTGATTCGCAGTCGCGGCGCTAGAGAGCAAAGCAGGATGAGGAGATAGATTGGAAAGGGAGAAGAACGACGACTTGGTTTGAAATCATCCATTCATCTACCGCTATTGAGATCGAAAATCAGGAATGGGGTCGGGCCTGTGGTGGGGCCGTAACTCAGGCGATTATCGAAGCCCCGAGCCGCCCTGACAGTTCGGCTCGTTTTTCCAATCTGCGAGTCGGCTCCGCTGTTGCTTTTGTCCGGGCCACTGCTGTTGCTTTCCGGGCGACTGCTGTTGCCTGCCCGGGCTATTCCGGTTGGCCCGAACAGCAACAGCAGTAGCCCGGAGATTGGGAGAAGGAGCCGAATCTGTCAGGCGGCTAAGATTCCTATTCGGTGCGGCTCGGGGCCGATGAATCGCCTGAGTATGAGTATGTCGCCCCCGGCCGGGGATTGGGGCCCCCGACACGTGAGAGGGCAGCCCGCCGGGGGCTCCTGATGCACGCACTGAGCCTTTGGGAGCGCCCGGCGCGTGGCCCCATCTCCCCCCTGGTATGGCTCCCAAACGTCCTTTACTCCGGACTAGGGGAGATGGAGAATTCAGCATTCTTGAGCAAATTTTCTCTCTCTGTGTACACCCTTTTCGGATGAGTATTCTGGCCATTTCAGAGAAAAATTATTTTTTCTTTATTGCAGCTTATCGTTGTTACAATTTTTCAGCAAGAAAACTTTCACAAGATAAATTCTTCCGGTATATTCACCTACACTTGATTTTAGTTACCCAAGAATCTGATGTTCCTGAATTCCTCCGTCTTTTTCATTTTTTGCTGTTTTTAATAGAATGGAATGTTTTTCGTAGTCAGAATCCAAAACAAACCGCATTTTATTGAAATTGTGCTTTTTCTTGTACAGCTTATCAAATTGGGTCATAAGTTGGGTTGCTCTTAATCAATGCTCCAATCACAGGCTGTGATCAAGAACATAGCGTACCTCTCATGTGGTTATTCGCATTTTTATTCTCTTTCCTACAGACGTGACGGCTTTTTCCAAAAGAAAATACAGAACTCTTCAAAAATTAATCATTTTTGCATTCCGATTCATCGCTTCAACTCCATGAACTCATGATAATATATATCTTTTTTGAAAACATTTTTCTCTTAACAATGAAAAAATTCTAAATACGATGGAGAAGAAGAAATTCTATTTTCATACTATCATGATCTCCCCTTCCATCACGATATGCAGCTCAAAGTACAAAAAAAGCTGCATATAAATCTTCAAAGCAATAGAGATCTTTGCGGCAGAGACACCATCACCTCCGCAATTCGTGACACAGCATTCCATTCGACGCGACCAAGCAGCTTCTTCGGCGGGGAGAGTCTCCCGGCGGGTAGCCAGTGGGGTCCCCACTGTGCATCGCAGGGCTTCCCCGT
>JAPDOI010001665.1:0-155224 GCA_029168955.1 Aplectana chamaeleonis
ATAACATTGTTGAGAGCTATCATAGGCAGCTCCGATGGCCATATCCAGATGCTACGTTAAAATTATTTCTCGGATTGTAAAGCCTAGCTCGCTCGGATGAGTCTGGGCGGAACAAGCATTGAAGCGGTCGGTCATGACAAAACAGGGATGAAGAGATTTTGACATGCTACAGCCGATAAGCCTTACCTCGACCGGCTCAAAATGAGAGCTAATTATAAATCATATATTTCATTTTGAATGTCCAGGGGTCGTATTCGCCAACAACCCGCCGAGGGTAGTCGAAGGGAAGCGGAAGGGATGATACCGCGCGCGGCAGAGGAGCAGATCAACCCATCTTACACCATGTAAGATTGAAATGCAAACTGTGTTACGTATCGATATCACTGCGAAAAGATAAAGATTCCATCGCGAAGCGGCCATTCTTCAGCTATGAGATTCGAAAAATTCCGGCGGTCGCGAGGGAAGCCAAGGGAGGCGAGAGGTGGCCGTGGAGCGCGCACTTTGTACTGAAATTTCACCTCACTTACCCTTCGACTACCCGGCGGGTACCCGGCGGGTTATTGGCGAATACGACCCCAGGGTGATTCATAGTAGTTTCCTTGTAAGTGGTTCATTTCTCCAGGGACATGCTCATGTGCTGATTGAACGCGAAACAGATGAGCTGCGTGAGAAGCTGCACGAGTCGATTTCGGACTTGAACAAAACATTATCGAAAGTGGATTCTTGGAGGCGCCATATGCAGACGTATGTGAAATGGTTTGATTTATTACAAGGTAGAACCCGTCTCTTGCTGTCCCAGTAACCTGGTCTTCTTGGACTTGTCATACAAGGGGCGTAAGCTGCCTTGAGATATACTTAGCATTCATTTTTCTCTTATTATACTGTGCATATTTTCAGAGTCGTCAGTGATCTGTCAAGTAGGGATAGAGGACCGTTCAACGAAGCGGTCTCACAGGTAGGTGTTCCCCAGTAAATCATTTGATGGGTTTCTGAAATTGAATGACTTCGCACATACTTCGCACATCTTGGGAATACCGTTGCCGAAATTTGCTGCTGATAAGCTCTCCATGAAATTGAAATAGATTACTTTTTTGCATAAAGAGCATACGCTAGTTTCACAAGAAAATTCAAATTGTATAGAATGGTGTCCGAAAGGTGTTTAGATGAAATCATTCAAAAGTTTGCAATTTTTCGGAAAGGTTATATGTATGAACAAGTTGTAAATATACATGGGAAATTTCCATTATGAACGCTTTGTTGACATTGTGCAAAAGCGTTTGAAACCTGTAGTTAACCGTTTGCAAGCTCCCATCGTGAGATACATCTTCGAGGTACGAGGGCATTCGAGCAAGTTATGCGAAATCAAGCGCGGTTGGATGACTGCTCAAAAGGCGGGGACATTTCGGTTCAAGAAATGAAAATTTTGCGTGAGGGCCATTAAGATTCCGGTCTAAAATGAACCCAAATCTTCTGTAATTGGATAAAAGTTGCCGATTTTTTTGGTCACCGAGAGAGGGCTCGTAGCTTCGCTAAGCTCCTATACGACGTCTCACTTGACTCGGATTTTATAAATCCTTGGAGGGGAGGGACTCAGCAAGGGGAGTTTAAACCTCCTTTCCTCTTCCACCAAATTCTGTTAATTGTCTTGTTAGCAGGCAGGAACGAGAGGAATGAAAACACGATATTTCAAAGATAGGGTTCTGGAGCGAAATTATTTCTCGGGTACCCTCAATTGCGTGCGACACAGAAATGCGCGGAAATGCGATTACTGGAATGTGAAAGGCGGAAAAAATCAGGAATCAAGGACCAGCCTATATTGCCCCCAAGGACTCTATGCACATACCGCATACCGCAATCCTTCTGATTCGCGGGATGGGGTGATCAAAAATGTACAAATACGAATTTTCAGACTTTGAATTGCTGCTCTTCCTTTTCTAGCGGTGGGGAAGGGGAAGCTGAGACAAACGAAGTGTATTCGTGAGGGATCTGACTAGAATTTCAATCCACTATACCACTTATCCTGTCGTAGACATCAACAGTGTTGTTATGGTCTTTTGTCTTGTCTTTCATTTCCGGCCGAACTGCATAAAAGATCTGGACATTCTGTAAAGCATCGAATCCCAGTGGTAAAAATTTCTCTAGCCTTTTCTTTTTCTTTTATCTCAGCCCTTCTCATTTATGTCATTGCTTTCAAATTTAGGTGCATGCCCACTTCGATCGTCTGAGGGAGTCCTTGATCTGTGACGAAGAAACTGCTGTGAATACATTGACCGCTCACGTGAACGCTAGAATCGCAGCGTTGAATCAGCAAATTGAGCAAATGGAAAGCACCTCCAGTCGGGTATATCTTCGTTTTCATATAATTATTAGTGATAGTCATCAGGCGCCAAGGGGCGGTCGAAAGCGGAGAAGAGCGAAGGATTGCTATGTGAGGGCGACACTACGCTGGTGGCTGTCTTGTCATTCCTCGATTAATGGATGCCGGATATTGAAGGGTCCTGTGCTTCGGCGCGGCCTCTGAAGGGGCAGTCCAATCTCAGGGGTAAACCTTGATATTATAGTTCGCCCACCGTGTATAGCGACCCTGCCAAGCGCGAGATCTCAATTCGATCAAATAAGTGAGAAACAACAGGGAAAACGTCGGGCCCGCCCCGAATACTCTGAAAACGTAATCTAGTGCTTCGGCCTGAATGGGAAATCTCTTGCTTGGCAGGGTAGCTATTCACGGTGGTCGGACTGCAATATCAAATTTTGCCCCTGAGTTTGGACTGTGCCTTTAAGGACAAGCCACTCACCAGCCTTGATGCCGTCCAATAGCGGCCCTTCACTTGTCCTCTTTTTCTCACAATCTGTTTCGAGTTTGGGACCTTATCATCATCATTCGTGCAAGGCATATACATATGTATTCTGCTAGCTTCAGCTGAATTCTACTTCATCGGAGCTGCAGCGGAGCTTAGTGTTGGATCGCACACAGCTTGTAGGGAGGAAGAACGATCTGTTGGCTCTGGCTGAGTCTGCAAAGGCGGACGTAGTGCGTTCCCCAGGTAATACTTTAGCTTCTTCGCCAATTCAAAGCCTTAATCTTCAGTGTTTTTCAAGATGACTCGCTGATGTCTTCGCTGATTCCTTACACTATTTCCCGTTCAAATCGCATCCATCTCGGTCATTATGAGGATGCTCGTGTTGTTCTTCTGGGACTAGATGGAGCTGGTAAAACAACGCTTCTCCGAGCTCTGATGAAAGCCCCTCACTCACCTGACGTGTCGCCAACGAATGGGTACCTTTATTTTTACTCTCAACCTGAGCGGCTTGAACTGTTCATCATTAATTTTATCCCTTCAGGTTCACAGTGGATTCGATTCATTACAAGAATTTCCGACTCCACCTATGGGATGTCAGTGGACGCTATCGTTCACGTAATATGTGGAAACACTACCACTCGAATGCTCAGGGTATGCCCAGACTGTTTTTTCGCCTTGTGTCGCAAGAACACTCAACATTTTTCAGCGATAATCTTCGTTGTGGATAGCAGTGCTCCCGAGAGGTTCCCTGATGTGATCAGAACTGTTGAGGAAGTACTGGAAGATTCGCCTGTTGATTCCTGCCAATTTCTCTTGGTCGTCAACAGAAAAGCGTATGTTTATCCGTTCTCTCGTCGTATTCTTAGAATCACTGTGAATGTCGAAACCTCAACGAACTAGAATATTGAAGTTAAAGGCTCAGTCTAAGTTTAGAAGGAGTTTTTGAAATTATTGTCCGGCCGCCGTGTGTAGCAACACTACATATCGCGAAATCTAAATATGCTCGAGAATACGCGAGAAAGTGCGGGGAGCTGTTGACCACACCTCTAGAAAAGAGCAAATTGGCTACGCATAGTGGCAACTTTTCGACATCGACACGGACGGGACGCGCAATGGGATGCCAATTAAGATCTATGTTTTTCTAATTGCTATCGGTCTAGCTTTATATTATGATCTGCACTAGTGCTATCGCCGCGAGGCACGAGAAAAACAGGCTTGACACAGTTCCTTCTCGAAATTCTCGCATTTATCGAAATTCTTGAAGGGCCACAACTCTTTACTCACAGGGGAAGTGTTTGAAGTGGTAAACGCACCTGCGGAAACGACCAGTATCGTTAGTACCTCTTCTGGCTCAATATTAAAAATGCGCAGTATCCCGCCCGAGCTGCAGGTTCGAACAAGTTATGAGCGTTTTTCCAGCTTCGCGAAAAGGCAAGGGTACCCATCAGGCATTTTGTTTGGGTGTTTGAAAAAATTTTCTCGGATTTCGCTCGAAACTTGTATGTAAGGGTAGTCTAGAGTGGTGAACACGAATCTGGAGTCCATTTGTCGAATTTTTGAGGTTTACTGCAGGTAACGGTAGGTACCATGTCATTTAGGGGCAAAACCTACCTAAGTGTCTTGGAAGTCGACAAGCGGACATTAAATTCGTATTCTCCACCTTAAATAACCTCTGTATACAAATTTCGAGTAAGATCTGAGACTTTGACCAAACTACCGCATACCCATCGTAATCTACCGCAATCTGCCAAAAATCGAAAAGCGGACTCTAGGTTCGTGTTTAGCACTACAAATAACCTATAGAGTAACATTCTAAGCCATTTCTACCGTAGCGTTCCGGAACTCGTCGAAAGTGGCGATTCGCCATCAAAATTTCGCCCGATGGGAAGCTCTGAACGAATGAAGTCGAAAACGTTGGAAAGAGTTATGTTTCGACAAATGTAGTTACCCGAAAATGTGAGTAAGGTGATTAAAACTAGGAATTTAAGGATTCGAAAAACCCTGTGAACCAAGTAGATCACGCGATAGAATTAACAATAGTTTATTATAACGAGCAAAATCACAAACAATATAGCAACAACAAGAAATATGGAATCTCACTAAATGATCACTAGAAGCCACTGGTAACCGAAACGAGTGAAGTTGATTTTCCTAGGGGTCGTGTGCACAAGATGAGTTTCAGCTATGTCCCTACACAGCCTACTCCCCTAACCACTTTCCGAAATTTCCCGGGAAACCCTCTAAGAAATTCCGGCTGGAAACAGTTAACGGGTCACCCGCACCACTATACGGGCCCCTCTCAACGCTTGCACTAGACGGGAGCGGCTGCACGGAGCAGGCGAATACAACGGCTGGCAGCACTAGCATAGAGGCGGGCTGGCAGCACTAGGCAGGGGCGAGCTGCTCAGATAAAAACAGCCCACTTCCCGCCGGCCAAGTCGGGCTAGTCGACTTCGCGCGGCTCCAATTTTGTGGGCGTGGCACAGCGCCCCACTTCCCGCGGAGTGTCGGCGGACAGTCGGCTATTCCTGGGGGTCATCGAACACTCACTCATCGATTCCCCCTTTGATATCATCATTGCACCACCCACTAGAGTGGAGCCAATGAATGATTGCTGAGCAGAGAACGCAGTGTTGAGACTCTTTTCAAAACCCCCGCTGTGTGCGACGCTGGTCTTGGGCAGGTGAACCACTTTCCGATAATGGCATCTGCGAAGGGGAAGACTGCAAGGATCAGTGGGTGTAGGGAGCTTCCCCGTAGAAGCTCACTACTTACTTGTCAAGAGCTTCGAAGATGAAATCCCCAAGAGCGGATTTTTGAAATTTTGTTTGAACAGACCTTTACTTGAAGGGTGATTGTTAAATGTGCCGCAAACTGTTTTAGGACTGTCTTCTGTCAGTCATCAGATTAGCCGTAACGCGGTGGCAGAAAGGCCGGAGAGTGCTTGTTCACTGTGTACGGGCAGTCAACGAAACGGCGCTGCCGACTGCCCGCGACCGATCTATTGGCCTTCCGCGGGAGGGGTTACGGGACGTCGGCTAGTGGTACCGCGGGAAGTGTGCTGTCTGTATCTGAGTGGCAGCGAAACGTCTACGGCGAGGTGGCAGCAGGGCGATGCCGGCGGCTGTCAGCAACTGGGGGCCTGCCTAGAGACAGTGTACAAAGACGAGGCGCTCAATGCAGAGAATGGATGGCTGGCAGGAAGCGGGCAATCAATCGCGGCAGAGTCTCCTACCCCATACAGAAAGGAATTCTCTAGGAGGTGAGAGAACCCCCCAGAGAGACTGGCGAACGTCGAGTAAATCTCCTGGTTTCTCATCAGCGGCCTCATCGACTTTGGCACAACACGCCACGGCTCGGGCGGTGTCGATGGGCGGCGCCGTAGCGCAGCCGCACGCATCGAACCCCCCCCCTTGTCTGCTTGGCCTGCGACAGCTGTTTTCCCTTTATTCTCTGTTCTATATTCCCTGTTATCATCATCTTACACGCCCGCCCTCTCGGAAAGACCGTTTTCACTCGGTCTGATTACGGTGGCTATGCTTACGAACAAACTCAGAAACGACCGCACGGGTCTCATTTTGACGCTGGCGAGGTGCGCGCCTCCTTAAACACAGTTTGGTCACATGACCATCTACAGCACCTTCTTTCCTCTCCGGCTGAACAACCAAACTA
The DNA here is from genome assembly GCA_029168955.1 of Aplectana chamaeleonis. Lineage (NCBI taxonomy): Eukaryota > Metazoa > Nematoda > Chromadorea > Rhabditida > Cosmocercidae > Aplectana > Aplectana chamaeleonis. The sequence continues at coordinate 6,474 of JAPDOI010001665.1, forward strand.
GAAACACTAGGCTGCGGCCCAGCGGACAACTCATTCAATTTTATACACGAGCACAACTGTCTACGCATATATTCATAAAACAATCGACACTGACGTTCGGGAACCCAGTCCTTCACATCCTCGACGACCGACACCGCATAACATGGCGACTTCGGGTCAACCACTCCATGGTCCACTGGTAGTGTGTCGATCAGCTGCGGTGCTAGCTCTGGATTACTGGCGATTAGACTGCTGATGTGACTGCGAGCCTCCATAGCCACTCGGAACCACGAATTTTCGTCAACAGACCGCGGGCCGGCCACCAGATACAGTCGAACCCCACAGCGCAGCCACATATTTGCCGCGTGTACGACGGGAAGCCATGAACCAGGCTTTGGCTCGGATGAGGGGAACACAAACAGTACATGTCCGATGTTGTTATCGAACAGATGCGTCTTCTTGAGGTGGATGTCCTTGAATTCGCGGTAGTAGAACAAGTGCAGATCCTTAGTACCAGTTGCCGCAAACTTCAGGCGGCGCAGATTATCCGGTACGACCAGTTGGACTCGCCGGTGCTCCTTTCCGACCAAAGACTTTGCTGCCTCCCACGTGTTGTCGCCGACCATGTTCCAACCGAGCTCAAATATGCGCGTCACGTCACACGACCAATCACGGAGTCCGACATGCCGCAGGATACTGTTCCGATGCGTGGCCGCCATCACAGCTACCTGCGTACATTTCTATCGAAAGTACGTATAGGCCAGTGCCACACTGCGTGGTGTAATCCGACGATGTTGCGCGTCCTTGATCCACGCGCATTTCTCAGCGCTACTCCCTGGTCCTTGCCAGATGGCAATCACCCTCGCGGCCTCGAGCACGTAGTCAACCTTCTGGTCACGAGCAGCTTCTGGCGCGTCTGGAATCAGATGACGCACGAGTGTCTTCGAGCTGATCTTGCAGTTGGACGCGTTGATGTCCGGTAGATCCTTCACGCACAGCTGCTGCCCTTGACAGCGAAAACGTCCATGCAAACAGTCGAGCTCATTGGTGACATCGAACTCGCGTTGCGACCTGGAAACAACCACATCAGTCTTTGGACATATATCCTTGGTTTGGACACTTGTTACTCTCACTCTCCCTCCATCACGTCTCTTCCTACTAGTGGTTTTGGCCTTTACGGGTTCCGATGGTAGCTCATCCGGGCATACTCGTAACAAATCCATTTGGACACGCACTGGTTCTTCATTCGCACCGATACGTGACAACAAAGCAGATGTTTCATTCTCCTCTAACACCCTGAAGGGCCCTTCCCACTCATTCGTTAGCTTGGGATGCCTACTACTCCTTTTCTCCATGGGCAACTTCATGAATACCCGACTACCCATCTTAGGTAGTTTAGCATTATCCACCTTGTGATGTCCGTCATAGTACTTTTTCATGTCTTCACGGTACTTATCCATACGTTCCTTCACCTGTTCATGTATCAGCTGCAATCCCCGCATGAGCTCCCCCTTGTAGTCATCCAGATCGATCTGGTAACTCAGGATGCTGTTTTCGGGTATCACCGCGGAAGGAATGTACGGATCGAAGCCATGAAGCAAAAAGAACGGGCTTTCTCCCGTAGCCTCATGCGGAACCACATTGTACGCGTAGACCGCGTTAGGCAGCCAGACATTCCAAAAATCTGGGTATTCAATTTTCTTTTTCAATATTCTCTGGAGCGTACCGATAGCGCGTTCGCATGCTCCATTAGCTCGTGAATCGTAACCTTTCGTGGTTGACAGGTTCACTCCTGCCGACCTTGAAAGCTCTTCCATTACCCGATTTACGAACTCAGATCCCTGATCAGAATGAAGCTGACGCGGCCAGCGACCGTTTTCACATATCCAACGCTGGAATATGGCGGTGGCCACCGACTGAGCGCTCTTATCGGGGAGGGCATAGGCGCCAAGCCATTTCGAAAAATGGTCTACGATGACCAGCCCGAACTTCATGCCGTTTCCGCTTAATCCCATCTCTAGGAGGTCTACGCAAACCACTTCGAACGGCTTGGTCGCGGTGAAAGTTTTCAACGGTGGGACCAGTGCGGGCCTGGGATTTGCAACAAAACACTCCCGACACTCCTTTGCCCACTTCGAAACGTCTTTCACCATAACTTCCCAGAACACTCTTGACCGTAGCATGCGCAGGATCTTCCGCGCAGCAAAATGTCCTGCCAAGCTTCCACGGTGAGCCTCCTCGAACACTTTCTTTCGCTGCGATTTTGGTACCACTCGCACCCTCGAGCCATCCTCCTGGATTAGCTTCAAATCGCCGTCTTCCAGCACGAAATCGATAGTTTTTAACCGCTTTTCTAAGCGCGGTAGCCTGACTTCGCGATCCCATACGCTTGTTTCAACGCACCGAACGATTTCTTGGTAGTCAGGGTCCTCCCTCAACTCCTTTAACCAATCGCTATCCGCTGCGCTCTGTACCACGCATACGACCTTCTCATTTTCGCCGCATACTGGTTTCGTCTCTTCCGCTGACGAGCATACTCCGCGAGACAAAGCGTCTGCGACAGCATTCGCCGCCCACTTCACATATTCGATTGTCACCCTGTACTGTTGGACTTCCAGTGCCCAACGGAGGACCCTGCCGGACACATTTGTTCGTCGGAACAAGCACGTCAACGGCATGTGATCCGTCCTGACCACGACCTCTAGCCCATAAATGAAGTAGTGAAACTTTTTAAGCGCGAAAACTACTGCGAGGGCCTCGGTGTCCGTAACATGGTAGTTACGTTCTGCCTTCGTCAGGGATTTTGACGCAAAGTACACGGGATGCAGTGACGATCGTTCCCCTCCTGACACAGCACTGCGCCAACACCTTGTTGCGAGGCATCCGTGTATATTACGTACGGGTTCTTTCCAGCACGAGCGGCTTCGACATCAGGCTGAGCGAGGACCGGCGTGGCTGTCAGCACCTCTTTCAGTTTCCTGAATACCTCTTCCTGCTCATGCTCCCAACGCCATTGGACTTTTTGACTTGTTATTTCAAACAAGGGGCGACCAATCTTCGAAAAGTTCAACACAAACTTGCGGTAGTACCCGCATAAGCCTAGAAACGTCCGCAATTGAGCTACGTTACTAGGCCTCGGGTAATCCTTCACCTTTTCGATTTTGGCGGGGTCAACATGTACTCCCTGCGCATCGACTCGATGACCCAGAAATGCTATTTCACTCTCCATGAACACACACTTCTGGGGTTTCAACTTGAGTTTAGCCTCCCGCAGCGCTTTAAATACCTCCACCAAGACCTCAAAATGGCGTTCTTCGGTCTCAGTCGCTATCAGGATCTCGTCTATATAGACGAACACTTCCTGATCCTTTTTGTTGTCCAAGACTCGGTCCATGAGCCTCTGGAATTGTGCGGGGGACGTGCTCAATCCGAACGGAAGTACGGTGAACTCAAATAGTCCCTCTGCAGTCGTGAACGCGCTTTTGACCCGAGCATCTGCAGACAACGGGATCTGCCAGTAGCCCGCGCTAAGGTCCAGAGAGGTAAACACCGACTTCCCCTCAAACTCTGCAGCATCACATCTATATAGGGCAGGGGGTAAGCATCCTGAATGGTGTGTTTGTTTAGTTCCCGATAGTCAATACATAACCGTATTGAACCATCCTTTTTCCGAACAAGCACAACCGGGGACGCCCACGGTGAACTAGACTTTGTGATGATCCCTCTCTCTAGTAGACTTCTCAGAATCTCCTTGAGTTCACCCCTAGCTCCCAACGGCACGGGTCTTGTCCGTTGCCGAATTGGTTTTGTATCGCCGGTATCGATTTCGTGTGTGACCAGTGATGTCTGAGTCAACTCACTGTCCTCCACTGCGAAAATCTCATTATGACCTTCAATGATTTCCCACAGCTTAGGACTCAATCCCTTTTCTGTGCGATTCTGGGTGAGCACATTCTTCAAAGTGCATAACCTCTCATCACTCGAAGGCCGATTATTGGGAACGGTTAACATATCCGATGAAATATCCTGAACTTTGGTTTCCATCCAGTCAACCTCCGGTTTTTCCCACTTTCCCACAACAGAGCCTACACGCAATACACAAGGTTCTGTTCCACGATTGACAACAGGAATTTCAACTGTCCCGTCATCCTGACCTAGACAGATCCCTGAGTGTATGTTGCCCTCCGTGGACATCAGCAGCGACTCAGTTTGTGCCTCACACCCTGACAAACGGACCCACTCAGTAGCCCCTGGGGCCACATAAATCCGCTTTGCCACTCGGGCCACCCTAGGTTGGTCATCATCCTGGCCTGCCCCCTCTACCGGGTTAGCGTTGCATGTGGGTGACATCTCAGCCACCTCACCCTTCACTAATCGATACCCCAAATGTGGCAGGACATTTGTACCTAGTATGACTACATCATCATCATCTTTGGTGACGTACATCTTACAACGGACTTTCCTGCTGTCACCTTTGAGGTTAAGTACTATCTCCACGATGGTTACAAACGCCATCGGCGATCCCGAAGCATCGTACATCACCTTGGCTTCATCGATAGGGTATTCCTTCAAGGCCCCATCAATATCAAAACCATGCGCCTTAGCCCGCAAAAGCACTCCTGCTGGAAGAATTGACACCTCAGACCCCGTACCCAGAAGTCCCGCGCACTCTCTTCCCAGCACCTCCACCGCCGCAATCGACTTCTTTCCAAACAGAGGACACCTCGTGACATCTTTACGAGTTTCTCTGGATTTCTGAAGTTTCACTGCGGAGCAGACCACCTTACCGAGCCTAGCGGACAGTGACGTAGTTGTCTTACTCGTAGACGGTTTAGGCTTCTTGCAGTCTTTGGCAATGTGACCCTCCATCTGACAATTGAAACACTTAGGCTTTCCTTTACGAGTGTCCGTAGTCTTCGAACTTCCCACCTTTTCCTTGGTCAGTTCACTACTTCTCCTCTGACTAATTGCCGTATGTTTCTCCTCTGGGCCACCTCTCACATTTTTGAGCGTGATATTCCTACGCTCGATACGTTTTGCAGTCTCTTTTAGCTTCTCGTAAGCATCTGTCTCACTCTCTAGTGCCTCCAAGAGGTAGTAAGAGTCTTGCCAGTGGGCCAGTTGCTCATAGAGAATATGCGCCCTTTCAGTACCTAACGCTTCCTCTCGCAGCTCTGGGTATGCATGCCGCGTCAGCATCTCCAGCTCAGCGCAAAAATCAGAAACAGACTGCTTCTCGATCTTGCGTAACCGCTTCAGCTCACCCATCGCTACTATTTTCCTCGTTCTTTGCTCGGTCTTGCTTTCGCGCTTCATAGCACCTACCAATACATCATAGCCTTGCTCCCGCTCACGCCTGGGCAACGCCTCGTATTGGTTCTTTGCCTTACCAGCCAACTTAGCGCGGAACAGAACCACCCGCTCAGCATCCGTCCAATTATCCCTGGGATACTTAAGCTCGAACGCCTCAAGGAAATCCCGGAAGGTATAATGCTTATCGTCACCACGGTACTGCTTTACCTCCGGCAACGCCGCATACTTCATATAGTTCGCCATTTGAGTACCATCATTACCCTGTCCTAGCGCGCCAATGACACTCCCACCAGCTCCACCTACATCCCCATTTCCAGAAGAGAACACCGTACCTGTCCTTCTGATCTGGGAGCCATGTAGTGAAGTAGTTGTTGGCGGCCTGTGTAGCGTCGACACCGGCCCTCTCGCAGCTCTTCCTCCACCAGGCCGAAAGGCTTCAGTTTCAATCACTGCATTAGGATGACGACGCAATTGATTCAATAAATTCACATTTATTGATCTGCCCATTCTGGACTCACCGGGTATATTGTCCTGCACGTGGTCCACTTCCATTCCTTCGGGCTGTGCTTCGGCCATCTTCCGCTCGTTCTCGCGGAGTCGCTCGAGTTCGGCCTCGTTGTGCGCCCATTGCGCCTTCAGGGCCCGTAGTTGTTGCAGTTCAGCGGCCTGGGCACTCAGCTGCTCCTGAAACATGTCAATGTCTTTCTGCATAGCTGGCAATAGACTGAGTTTACGAATCAGCTTCTTTTGGGCTTCACCCCTAGGCCACCCTTCCTCAAGAGCCACCTTATCCACCACCTCACTGTCTAGCAACAGCTCCGCAAGTTTATCCACGAACGCCTCTCGGTTCTCACAACCCACACTTGCTACCACTGTCCGGGTCCACCGCTTTAACACCCTCTTTGCACACCTGCCGTAAATTTGCAAGACGATCCATCGCAGCGCTAGTAGCTTCCCTACCAACTGCGTCTATGACATCCCGGCTACCATCACCTATGCGAAGGCACGCCCACACCTCCCTATTCATTCTGAGGGAAATCTCTTTAATTAAACGAGAAAGATCATTACAAACCTCCATGGTCTGCGATCGCTCCTCCGGGCCACATAGACGCTGGAATTCCTCTTCCAGATCGTTTGTGTCGGCACGTTTCGGCTGGTCGGACATCGCGGTAGCCTGAGAACGTCCTGCAATCAGAACCGACTTAGCACTGCCACTCGAATGACCACCACTCAAGACTGAACGACCATCTGCGAGCTCACTTTCGCAAGATGCCATTATGTTCGTCTTCCAAGAATTTATGTAGTTTCCAGGCTTGACTAAGTCTCAAAAAAAATTTGTGCAGAGGTTTCCCCCTACCGAACAAAAATTCAATTTCAGGCAAGCCCGAAAACTACCACGATACTCGCCAAGTGCCAGACCCGGAAGCCTGCACTCTTTCAGTACCGCTACCCGTCGAGTTCCACCAACGGAGACCGTTAGTGTAGCCCAACGTCACAAAAAAAAATCGACGAACAAAAGAGCAACTTGAGAAAAATAAACTAATGCTATTTTTCTCACGAAAATCTACACAGGTTCACCTAGCTCAAGCCTACTCACCGGCTTGGCCCCCAACTTATGTTTCGACAAATGTAGTTACCCGAAAATGTGAGTAAGGTGATTAAAACTAGGAATTTAAGGATTCGAAAAACCCTGTGAACCAAGTAGATTACGCGATAGAAATAACAATAATTTATTATAACGAGCAAAATCACAAACAATATAGCAACAACATGAAATATGGAATCTTACTAAATGATCACTAGAAGCCACTGGTAACCGAAACGAGTGAAGTTGATTTTCCCAGGGGTCGTGTGCACAAGATGAGTTTCAGCTATGTCCCTACACAGCCTACTCCCCTAACCACTTTCCGAAATTTCCCGGGAAACCCTCTAAGAAATTCCGGCTAGAAACAGTTAACGGGTCACCCGCACCACTATACGGGGCCCCTCTCAACGCTTGCACTAGACGGGAGCGGCTGCACGGAGCAGGCGAATACAACGGCTGGCAGCACTAGCACAGAGGCGGGCTGGCAGCACTAGGCAGGGGCGAGCTGGCAGCGAAACGTCTACGGCGAGGTGGCAGCAGGGCGATGCCGGCGGCTGTCAGCAACTGGGGGACTGCCTAGAGACAGTGTACAAAGACGAGGCGCTCAACGCAGAGAATGGATGGCTGGCAGGAAGCGGGCAATCAATCGCGGCAGAGTCTCCTACCCTATACAGAAAGGAATTCTCTAGGAGGTGAGAGAACCCCCCAGAGAGACTGGCGAACGTCGAATAAATCTCCTGGTCGCTCATCAGCGGCCTCATCGACTTTGGCACAACACGCCACGGCCAACACGCCACGGCTCGGGCGGTGTCGATGGGCGGCGCCGTAGCGCAGCCGCACGCATCGAACCCCCCCTTGTCTGCTTGGCCTGCGACAGCTGTTTTCCCTTTATTCTCTGTTCTATATTCCCTGTTATCATCATCTTACAAAAGCCGACAGGTAAATCCCAGATCTGCCACATATAACCCACCTGGAAGGACATTAATCTGGAACATTTTTCTAAAATGCTTTGAGAGCCATCTAATTGGTGGAAATGAACGCCCAACCGAAAATCCGTGTAAGTTCAAAACACGGTCAGTCTGGACAAAGTATGGGGAATGCGCCTTCACCCAAATTTTGCCCCAGGGGTAGTTTTGGGCGCTGAACACATTTATGAAGTCAGTTTCCGAGTTTTCGGAAGGTTAATGCCTTTTTTGGAGGGTACAAAAAGCACAAAAAACGACCTTTTTAGGCTTGTAACTTTTTGAAACCTGCAGCTCGGGGCTGGATACTGCGCATTTTTACTCTTGAGCCACTAGAGATACTAACGATACTAGTCGTTTTGGCAGATGCGTTTACCACTCTAAACACTTCCCTTGTGAGCTCCTAAAAGGCGGCTCGTCTCGTGTAGACGGGCAGTTGGCCTTTCGAGGTCACTCTTGGGAGGTGGCTTCGGGTCACTCTCAGGAGGACAATTTCCGGCGGCCGAGGGGATCCCCCATGGCCCGCAGTGAGGAAGGCTTCCATATTGCGGACCATGCCGAGATGGTGTCTTTGTTGCGGCCTGTGACAGGATTAAGCTCCCTTCCCACAGGCTTCAACAAGGGCCCTATCCTCTCAAGAGGCTCCATTCTTTTGAGAAGAGGCGGGAATAAAAAAATTAGCAGTTGGGAAAATTTCGATAATTGCCCGGACAGCAACCGCAGTGCCATATACGACGGAATTTCGTTTCGAGCGGGACTGCGGTCGCTCGGAGAGCGACTGCTGTCGCCCGAGTAGATGGCTCATTTTCGCTCGGAGTGGAGAAACAGCGTCGCTCGAGTCGCTCTTCGGTCCTGCACCGAGCGATGGTTTGCCTGAGTAGGAGAGAAAAGTATCACAAACTCGTTTACTGATACTCCCAAGGGTGTAAATATTCAGAGATGGACCGACACAGAGCAAGGACGTCTCGAATCTTTGCGCGCGGAACATACCCAATTGGTAAGGGGTCACATGGGCGAAGCGGCCGTCCGCCCCATTCTTGGAGCAGTGCCGCCCAAAGTCAGCGATGCCCAGTCTGAGCTCGGTAGACGTACCAGGTGTACCATCGCCTCGTTATGCTGAGGTTTCCACCACGCGGATGCCCTGCATAGGATTGACAACAGTAACATGATCAACGCAATCCGGGCGAGTGCTTTGGGGGCGCGTGTAGGGCAGTGGCAAGAGGCGTCACTGACACGTACGCACTTGAGGTATCGATCCTCGCTCAAGTTTAACCGAGCCTTCTATTGCTCCGGGATCCGCAGTTTTCTCACCAGACTTGCCTGGAAGGATACAACCACTGACTTAAATATCGGCTGGCTCCCGCTACGATTTTGAATGGAAGTCGAAGATGTGGCGCATCCCGAAAGAATCGATCATCGCCGAGAACTTTATCTTTGGTGTCCACCTTAGATCTCGGTCGAACAACTTCGCACAGTCGTAGGAACTTCAGTCCTTGTAACCATTCCTTTTCTGCCAACGGTTACGGAAGATTGATAGTCTCCATAGTGTCGTAGCGATTAATGGAAGAGAGGTGCTGCCTCGCGCCTCGTTGACAATTGTGGTCACATTCGACAAGAGAAGGAAGGCTCCCCTCTTATTCAAGCCTAAAAGCTCCTTCGTCTAACTAGAATGCTTTCCATTATGCATGATCTCATCTTTTCGGTGGTAATTCGATTCTAATCGAGCATGGCCTATGGCTCGGTCTTTTTCATAGTCAAACAGCATGGCAGAGCTAGGCATTTCGAAGTCCTGCGTTATTCGAACCTTGAAGGCAGCGTTCATGATGATCATTCTCGGTGACCTTTCACAGTGGAATGATAGGCGAGAAGGATCCTAGGCTCCTAGTGCCGAAAGAACGGTAGAAAACGAGCCAGGAGTGGCAAAATAACGGCTGCAAGAAGCGCTTTGGAGTTCCAGAACCGCCCGTGCCCCATTTCCGCTCCCTCGATGTGAACAACTGAACACTCAGATTACAGAATTAATCAAGTCAAGGAAGTACTGATAAGTGAGCTGATCACGTGGTTGAACTGATAGGTATCATCCTTCATAGCGGTCAATTCCTCCACGCTCAAAAATCAACGTAAACAAGGGAGGGCCTATTTTGGCTCAAAAACGCGTCTTTCGTGTACTTTTTGAGCATACCTTGCTATATAGGGCACCAGACCTTTCGTAAACCGTGGAGATATCGGAAGTGAAATTTATCGTGAACATTGCCTTTAATGTTTCCTTATCGAAGCTCTGTTGAGGCGGTACTATTCGATATTGTCGGCTTGTTAGATTAGCATTCTAGAGCCTTACAATTTAGCAGTGAAAAAGAGGAAATTTTGAAAGCCCATAGATAATTGACTCCAAATCGAATCGGAATAGTGACAGTTTCTGACACTTGTTACGTGGAATCAGGAGATTCTGCAGCTTCCCTATAATAACGAAGAGCGTTGCATCTGTTTGTTGCTTTAGAACCGAGAATACCACCGTGCCTTCTGTTTCGTCGCTGCTCGGATCTGTTTCGCGCTTTGGGCAGCCGATCAAGTTTCACTACTGCGACGCTGCCACTGGTAGTGGAGTTCCTGGCTTGCTAGACTACTTGGTGGACTCCATCGTTCCGAGAAGACACTATCCATAATATCATTAGCCATTTCTTAACTATCAATGTGCTGTATGGGGCAATAGTTATTATCTGAGTGCATAGGTTTTTTTCATCGGTTTGTGAAGCTGTGATGCGTACAGAGTCAGTCCAAAAAACTGTAACTATAAATGTGAATATGTAATATAAAACAAGAAGATTGGCCATGGGCCACCTTATTCTTTGTATTCCCGATTTCCATGTCAGGTTTGTGTGCTCTATGTTATGAACATATTTCTTTTTTTGGAGGCTTCCTGCTAGTTTCTATCTATTTGTTCAAACTTTATAGATCATTTGGCTTATAAGGTGTAGTAAATATATCTTCTGGGAGTGTTCTTTTACATAAGCGCACACGCATGCGTTGTAACTCAGTGATTTTCACTCTGAAATAGAGTGGATATGGATAAACGGGCGCTTCGCCAATCATAGTACAGTGAATCAACGAGACTATCATTAGTGGCAACCTGCGTGGCACCACCGGTTAGCAGACTTTCCATCGCTAACGGCGATCTACTGCCGCCTTGCCCATTCACTATGTTGAATTGTACGAATAGTCCATAGGTTTTCCGTATCGAAATTAGTCTAGTGAATGGCGCGATCATTGTGGCGGGCCGTGGGGTTTTCAAGATGCATCCGGCCAGCGGGGGGTTTGATCGTGCGCGACGATTTACCGCCGCAGCACCGTCCATTCGCTAGACTAAATTCTACGAATAGACCATATGTCATCTGTCACCCCATCCAAGAGCAGCGATGTTGTCTTCCCCACAACAAGCGCAGCTACGGCATAGATGCTTGTGGCTTACTCTTCGACGTGTGGCTTACTCTTACTCTTTGGCAAGGCTGATTTGATTGATTCTATTGATTTGAACATCTATTAGAGCGTATGAAGGGCGTTTCAATTGTGTTTACTCAGCGAAGCGATTGGATGCCAGTATTGTCTTTTTTCTGAAAATAAGAATGGAATGTGTTCCAGGTGGACACTGCAGAAAAAGAATGTCATGGCTTGATCCATTATCATGGGTAATTCAACGTTTTCTCATCAGTCTTGCTCTTGGCTGATACTCCACTATAACTGAAACTCCCACAGGGTACTTTGCATGAACTCGTCAGCGTTCCAGGTACTTCACAGAAACTCGTCATCGTTCCAGGAGAAATGCTCGTTTCTGAATGCGCACTTTGTGGGCGTTCATACCGGTCATAAACGCTCCTGAAACTCATGATTTCTGTTAGTGTGGGCGTAACCGTGAATACTTTAGCACTCGAACGTTTGTATACTCAAAGATGATGAACTATTCCAGCTCCCGCATTATTGCTTCGAACATGAACGGCCATGCACTCTTAACGATAAATGCAGTGGGCATTCATACGATCAACTCAACACCTTGTGTTAATTAAAGGCAGTGTTCACGATAATCTTCAATCTTGAGATTATTCACTATATTGACTAAGTGGCCCCCGGGTAGAACTAAATTGACGAAGAAATTGAGAAAAACGCACCGGAAGTTCCCGAAATCCTTAAGTATCAGCCCGCCTTTTGAGTATCACAGGGAGTGTTTGTTGTGACAATGAAATCTTTTGCGGACCCGTCCTTTGCAATTCTCTACTCTCTATTGCTCCGTGCTTTCCTTCGGACCTTAACTAATACTGTTTGCCTAAAATATTCCTCCATTTCTGAGTAGCCCCATTTTATACCGGTGACAACCACCATGAACATGTTCATCCAACCGGACAACTAATCCATTTTATAGAATAATGTCACTGAAATACGACGTTTTAGTGCGCTTCTCGCCGTTTCTTCGTAATTTTGGTAACACTTGGAGGCCAAAGCATTGTTTTATGTGAAAAACTCTGGTACGAAAATCATCGTGAACACTGCCTTTAAGATAAAGGCAGTGTTCACTTGGAAATGGCAATCGAGTTTTCTCCGCAAATCGAAGGTCTGAGGCCCATTACAACACAGTGTTGATGAAACTGTCAAAAACGAGCAATAGATATCGAGCAATAGATAGCGATGACCTTATATGGCCCCAAAACTTGAATGAGCTATGCCCACCCCGCCCACTTCCTCAACAGCCACGGATGACGTGGGCGGGATGGGCATAGTGCATTCGAGTTCTGGGGCTGTGTGTTGCTAGTTTTAAGCCGTTTCTTCAAGATTGTTGTTACAGTGGGCCTAGGACCTTCCGATTTCCGGTGGAATCTCGAAGGCTGTCTTTATCGTGAACACTGCCTAGTTGTTGCTAGCTAAATCACACGAGGTCATTTAGCAAGGGTCCTCGTAGTGATGTGGCTTAGGCCTCTGAGTGAGTGGAAAACACTTCCTAGACACGTCCTTGAAGATGTGTAGAAAGATCAAATGTGACATCTTTCAGTGGCTTTTTGTAGACCACTAGGCAAGGATTTCTACTCGTGTGACTATCAGAAGTCATTGACACCTGGGGTGCAGCCGTGTGCAGCGATTACCCAGAAATCGACTTCATCCCACGACGTGACGCTTATGACCCACCGCCTTCAGACGTCTGCCTGGGATGGAGAGATTGTCTCCATGGATTCGTCATTATCTCACGCACCCGATCCATCATACATGCCCATATCAAAGATCCTGTCCACAAACATTTAATTTAGTACCCTGTTTGAAGGAATGAATGCCTGCCAGGCAGATGTTCAGAGACAAGCGCGACATTCTACTCCTCTACATATCTTCGGGGCTTGTTTTCAGATCACTTATTGCCATAGGACAAATAAAGAATTTTGCCGGTGGTTCAGCGTCCAAGGCGGCTAGGTTATTGAAAATGATATATTGAACTCGAGGTGTTGAGAAAACCTACTAGAAAATCACTCATACAACATCCCTAACACGGCGGTCCTGAACCACGATATTCCATGACGCAAAAGCTCAGTACGACCCTTTCGATGCTGCGTTCACGAAGCTTAGTTTTTGCAACTTTTCTGAACCACTGCGTGATTGGATTCGGCAATTCAAGCGCACTGTCGAAATTTAAAGCTGTATAGGTAGCTCTTTTCTAGCCATTTTCCGACATGCCTGCTGCAATGGACTCCGCAGCTTTCGCATTCCTGTCAAAACTCAGAGACTGTTTTAATCGTGGACACTGCCTTCAAGGCAATCCAACAATAACAATTGAGCGTTGCCGCTCAGCTTCATCAAAACCTCTTGACGGAACAAAATGATGTTGCGAACCCCGATCTCATAACTGGCTTTGGTCAAAACGTGAGATTCATTTCCACTCCTAGTTCGACGAAGTGACTCCCTCAGCTCCTCATTTTCGGCTCGCAACGTCACAACCTCGGTGTCACTTCGTGAGCGAGAAAAGTTGGTAACGGCTTTTTCTGCAGGAAGCGCACATCAATACGTGCAGGTTCCCTTTACTAGAAGTGTAGTTCATTTGCACCCTAACATCTCACTGAACACTGCGAAAAAGGTCAACATGCTGCGAAAGAAAAGCGCTCTATATATGGGAACTTCGCAGTGCGACAGTCAAGTACGTACGTCACATAAAAATAGATAACATAAAGTGTATCGCCAGGGTAGAATGCGGTTGTAAGGTCAATTTGCACTAAGTATACTGTTTCTGTTAATCAACCTTTCTCTCGTACCAGCTGTGAACTTTTACCGATAAATAGATCAAAACTGATTTAGAAAAATGATTGATAGTCAAGGATAACAGCCATACTTACTTACAAGGGAATGAACAGATCTGGTCGCCAGAACTACCCATGAAACCGAGTTTTCTGATCGACTACCTTCCGGGTATGCATAAAAACCCTATCCTAACTGCCCGGGTAATAGTAAAAGAAAAAGTTGTGGCGCAGAAGTTGCGAGTTCTGTAGGTTAAATAAAATTTATCTGCCGTAAAGGGTCTTTATCGTTCGAATTATCGAAAACGTGTCCCTCATTCTTGTTCAGCGCCTCAACGCTCTAGGGAGGAGCTTGAAGGATTTTTTCTTGGATTAGTAAAACACGGCTACATGCGTTATTCTAGCAGCCAGGTCTGGTTTTTCCCTAGTTAGGGAATGTCTGCAAGCGCACCACCGCTTCTTTCTCAATCCCTCCATCAACACTGGTCTTCGATTCTTGAAAAGAGTGCCCAAAGGTGCATAATGTTTGTGTGAATGTCTTCAACTCGAACACTTAAACAACATCTTATCTTGTTTGATGGGTGGATACCCTCGAAATACAATTGGAATCAGACTTGCTGCCCGTGCCAGGAAATCCCACTGTTTAATAACTGACGTACTAATCTTGGGTAGGCCATAAATTGGGATGATGGCTTATTGAGTACAGCTGTTGTCCTAATGCGGCTTGTTTATCCGCAGGATTCTAGGAAATGAAAGGCGTGACGAGGAAGTGAATGGATAACGCTCGCAGAAAGGGCATTTCTGCGAAATAATTTTCATGGAAAGGCGCTGATTTCTGGGAAAGCGCATGATTCACGCCTCTCTATTAGCCTGCTGCGGCAGCTAGAACGAGAGGAAGAAATAGCAGAGCCAGAATAGAATAGGCGGGCGTATCCATGGTGACGCCATTTTGGAGGGCGACGTTCTGGGCTGGCTGTCCAGCCAGTAGACTTCGTCAGTAGTGCATTGGTTTGGACGATGGACGAGCTCTCGGCCGCTAAGGACACCTTTCTCTACACCCAACATCCCAACTGGGAACTCATCGGTCAGTCACGTGTGAAGTGATTTACACATAAAATCGGCCAAAGTGACTAATTTTCAGATGAGGTGTCAATTCCGTTGTTAGAAAGTGGCCTAGCCCGTTTTTCCACACTACAAGCTGTTCTTCCCACGATTCTCTCCTTCGACGCATCCTCAGATGAGGCTTCCCAACGAAGTCGAAAACTGCTCAGAATATCACAGATTCAGATCGAGTACCTGCTGGTCAGTTTCCAATCTTCCGAAAACTTGAATTATACCTATCTTTGTAAGGTCGATCGCAGAAGCTGCAATGTGAAATGAACACCGTCTCCTCCCTTTCAAAAGTATCGCCTTCCCCCCTTATTTCTAACCGGGTTTTTTTCTGGTTTTGCGTTCTAGTCTACCAAAAGGCTCGTAAAGAAAACCCAACATACATTATTGTTACTCTATTTATCCCCCGCAACTTTCAGAATACGCCTCCTACCCTAGAAAGTTCTCCCTTGTTAGTCCAGGGGTGATTTGAGGCGCTGAAGAGAAGAATGGTTGATTACGGTAGGTAACAGTGAAAAATGACATTTTATTTATCGTGAACTACCCTTGCCTTCCGGAAAGCTGAAATGGACCTTATTTTCGTGTTCAGCAGCCCAAATTACCCGCATGGTCATAGTTTGGGTCGAAAACGTGTCACTTTCTGAAAATCTGGATAATAAAATCTTTTTTGTATATTTTTGATCATTCTATATGCATCGAGTGAAATTCTAAAATTTTTTAGATGTTTATCTTCATCCTTCCCACAATCCCCAATAGCTCGTTCTTCGAAACTTCCTTGTGAATTCGGGGTGGTCCCTAGATTTGCCCTTCTTTCTCATCGGGAGGATTTTGTTGGGTTACTGTACGCAGTACATTGTATTATAGTTTAGTCGAAGTTTCATAGTCTGAAATGAATGAAACCTCACCCACATATGGGTTGATTTGATGAATTGATGACAATTATAGTGCCCGATTTTATAATTCCTCCAAGAGCTATGTAAATTATGCCCGTCTCAAGAGTAAACTCTTAGAAATTTAAATAAAAAACGGTATTGTTCATCTCGTGTTCCCACCTATTCTCTGCAACTGCAAAGTTTGTGGGAGAAAACACGAAATTGCACTTCAACTAATTGCAGTGAGGAATTAATAATATGTACATATCTCACTTTTATGACTATCTAGCGCTTTATATTTAATCTTGCGATGAGCAAACCTTTATTTAGTTTTACAGGAGGCTTACTTTTATCGCTGATTGTAGCTTGGAGTATGGAAAGAATCTTGATAGCGACTTTTGAAGTAGTCTTGCTCATGAATTTTTTTTTCAGAAAAATATTACCCATTGAGGATTTTTGAGTGAACTACGTTTCTTGAGGTGCATACCGAATGCTGAGATATATTTCCTTCGATCGCAAAGCAAAACACTTTGACCAGGGCTAGTTTTCTGAGAGCTTTGGCCGAAAACAGTGGCGAAACAGCCGAGAACTATCGCACCAGGCACCGCAACGGCTCCTGGTGGGCTATTTTTCGGCTATCCGGGGCTGCCCGCGATAAGGCGGGACCTCTGGAGGCTGAGCGAGGTCCAGGTACCTCTAAATTGGGTGACTGACTGAACCGAAGGAGGTGTTGGCTTCTAAATCATGCCTCTGGAATGCGTCGTATACTCACCTGGAGAACATTATTTCTCGACTAATTCGCGGCCATTTCGCGGCGAGCTTAACTAAGCGGCTATTCCTGCCTATTTCGCGGCGAACATAATTTAGTGGCTATTTCGCGGCGAGCATTATATAGCGGTCATTTCGCTGCTACTACGCGGCTGAAACTCTTAGAGTTAAGGCTTTGCTTCAAGCTGAAGCTGGTTTCTCGTATCTCCTAATTCTGGTAAACATGCACATTAGCGGAGAGTTATAGGCTCAGATTCGCGAAGGTATCTCGTTGGCTTAGCTGTTTGAACAGTCGAATAACCCTTCATTAGGTAAAATAAACGGATTTCGTTCTGAGTTCATGAGCGATTCGGAACCGGAGAGAACATTCGGACTCGCTTCCGTAACCAGCGCTGCTGATTTAGTGATGTCGCTTTTATAACGCGATCTCAACCGTCTTGGCATCGCGTACAATGGCGCCCGAGGGTGGTAGCCTGTTTAGGGATAGGGCGAGCGGTTGCGTCAAGGCAGGCACCGAGTAAATTCCTGCAGAGGCAGGAGCTTAGCTGACTCGCCTTGTCATAACCTAGAAAATTAGTTTATTTATGCCGCAACGCGTCGCTTGCGCTGTCCGGATCTGCGCGCTGTGCTTGATCATTTCCGAGTTGGTTGAATCCGCGTTGTCAAGAAGACATCATAGCAGGCTCACAAAAGGTGTCTGCAATACTCAAGTCGCGGCGTTGCCCGCAGCGATGGAGTGATGCAAAATCGATCACATAAGACGACGCGGCGTGAAGGTGCAATATGGATCACATACCGCAGAGTGCTTTGCTGCCGCGGCGGCCTTAGGGATCGTTTATACCTCCGCAGCCAAGCGGCTTGGAGAAGTGCACTCTCTAATATCGATCGTACCGCGCCGCCTGTATTAGGCGTCGTTTATACTTCCGCCGCCGAGGGGCGCGGCACAAGGCATTTCTGTAATATTGATCACGCGGCACGGCGCGATCGATATCGTAGTATTGCACTTCGCCGCGCCGCTTGGCGGCGGAAGTATAAACGACCTCTCAAAGAATCACACTATGCCGCGCCGCTCGGCGGCGAGAGTATAAACGACCCCTAACGTAACTGCCAGCGAGCGACGATCGAGACGACGACGATAATGTTTGAAAACATTTTGGTCGCCGGGCCGAGCTGCCGGTCGGCGGCTACTCGTCGGTATACTTATGTCGAGTCGAGTCATCGAGTTATGGTATCGACTGAAACAGTCGACATCGAGTCATTCGACTACTCGATTATTCGAAATTTTGAAAAATCGGGTTACTCGAGAACTCGATTTTTCGAAATTTTCAAGAATCGAGTTAGTCGAAAACTCGATTATTCGAAAAGTGGGAATTTCGAGTTAATCGAAGACTCGATTATTCGATGAACCTTAATAGTCGAATAAATTCGATAGTCGACTGTTTCGAGCCAAAGAAATTGGTGATAAAGGGGGGACAGTCCCCAACGCAAACTTGTTCCATTCCCAACGAAAGCTGATGTCGATTTCCTAAAATGGGCGGGGCTGGTCCCTTCTAAGATGGACACCGGAAGAGACAAGGCTGAGTTATCCAAGGCTTTGGTCGGCCGTAATAGGAGGGGCAAAAAGGAATTTTACAGGGCATTGGTTGACTCTGTGAGGCCGATGGTAGAGTACAAGCTAGTATTTTTCTCCAAAAGCATCTTTGGTGTTCCCGGGTTTGCAGAGGGGACTCCAAGGACATCGCTTAAAGGCACTGTTCGCTATAAAAATCGCTTTTCTGTTTTTTCGCCTTACTTGAAACCGGTCCCGTTCTGATTTCAATGATAGTCTGGAATCGTACAAGACCTTCTGGGAATGGAGTTATGGTCCCTCAAAAATTGAGCTAGGAAACATGGTGGACGAGTTGTCCGAGGCTTGTAACTTCCGTCTTTTGCAGCCAATGCATGCGAGCTGACCTGAGTAAACAGAGATGTTGAGAATGAAGGGAATAACGGGCTTTTTGATCGGAAACCATAGCTCAACTCACGATTTAGAGGGTTCCTTTGTTCACATCGAGAGGCGGGAAGGGGCGGGACTTGCCCTTAGCGGCGAGGTTTGCCCACTTTTCTAAGCCGTTTTGCGGCTCCTGGGTAGCTATTCGTATCGTTCTTTCGACGCTGTTCTGCTTGTGAAAGCCACGAGAAGCGTTTGTCATGAAAAATTCTAGGATGAAGTTTATCGCGAACAGTGCCTTCAAAGGCAGCATTCACGATGAGAAAGTTGGCGATTTTCTTGCAGAAAACTAACGGTGCATTGGATAGCGATCCGTTCACGAAAGAAAAACGCGAAAAACCCGTCTACAAGTGCCCAAACGCGGCACCCCTAAAGTCCAGAGACTCCACCTCTTTTCCGGAGATCCCGCCCGCAGAGTATTCCTTTCTAAAAAAGCATCACTACTTAAACAGCCGGTCAGCAAAAGAAATGGCTTCGATAAGCCGATCGATAAGACAGGATAACGTTATCACATAGGAAGACTTCATTCCTTCACGTCGGTCAATCTTCACATTATCAAAAATGGGACGTCACACAAGAGATTATGCTTTGGCTGTGAAAAGTGCTTTATCGTCTCGTTTTCCAAGTCCTTATGATGCTGCTGTCACAGTAGGCTCTCGACCTATTATGATCTGTAAGAAACTGAACACCCATGATTTACCGTGAACACTGACTGGGATCATCCTTGTTGGGGTCCCCACACGAAGGGTGATCTCACCGCCACGGTCTACGGCCGGGGCACCCCCACTGCGAACCGTGGGACAGATGGAGGTGCGGTTTGCCGTTTGGAATGTACGATCAGGACATTACGTTGGACAAAAAGAGGTCATCGCCAGGGAACTGTCGAGGTCGAAGATATCGGTAGCAGCACTGTCTGAATTGAGGATTAGCGGTTGTGGAACAATGATTGTACAGGTGCCCGATACTGAAGAAAAGATGGTATTGTACTACTCCGGTGGCGAAGGACATCACGAAGGTGTTGGATTTATGTTGAACTGGCAAGCGTCTGGAAGCGTCATCTCGTTCGAGCCGATTTCGAGCAGGATCGCCGTTCTGACGTTAAAAGGAACTATTAAGACGCATGTCGTGGCTATCTACGCTCCGACGGAGCCTAGCTCTGATTCCGATAAGGACGCGTTCTACGCTCAACTGCAAGACGTACTGAATGCGATCCCAAAGACTGACCTAATCCTTGTCGCAGGTGACTTCAATGCACGTGTCGGAAATGACAGAATTGGCTGGGAAGGAGTATTGGGCAGATTTGGCGTTGGCGAGATGAATGAAAATGGTCTGCGTCTGCTCTCATTTGCAGCGTTTAATGGACTCATTGTCGGGAATAGTCACTTCCAGCACCGCAGGAAGCACCAACTGACTTGGAGAAATCCCTCTGGACGAGACGTAGCCACGTTGGACTATGTGCTGATGAGTTCACGTTTTAGGTCATCGCTGAAAGACGTCCGTGCTATGAGAGGTCCAGATTGTGGTACAGACCACTACCTTCTTCGTGCAGTTGTGCAGCTCCGCCTACACCGGACTACGCGAATGGAACCTCCTAAACATAAACTCGACTGGACACACCTCATGGTACCCGAGACGAAGGAGTTATTCCAAGTGGCACTTTCAAACCGCTTCGCATCATTGTCGGACAATGCATCGGTGGACGAGCAGGAGCGGCAAATAGCAGACGCCATCTTGGAATGTGCAAAACCACTTTGCCCTATTACTCGCAGGCGGATCCAGCCGTGGATAACAGACGAATCCTTGCTACTCATCGAAGAGAGGAAGCGAACAAAACTGACTGATTTTGATCGATACCGGCAACTCAGCAGAGAACTTCGTTGCAGGCTGAAAGCGGAAAGGGAGTCGTACTGGAATAAGGTGGCTGCTAATTTGGAGGAGTCCGCTAACAGGCATGACTATCGCACGCTCTATCGGACACTCAAGCGGCTTGGAAAGAAGACGAAACGCGTTAGCGATAGCATTAGGAATGCAGATGGATCGTTTGTGCGCTCTGTGGAAGTAAGTCTTCGTCGCTGGCGACAGTTCTTCAGTGAACTCTACAGTCATGAAGCGCCACAGGGACCGCTTCCCGAGCCACCATCAATCGATGCGCCAGAAGATTCTGATCTCGGCTCAGAGCCCACTGTGGAGGAACTGAAGACTGCTATCAAATCGCTGAAGAACGGCAGGGCATCAGGCGTTGACAATGTTGCTGCTGAGGCCATCAAAGCGGGTGGAAACGTGTTGCTACTTCAGCTTCATCGTCTAATAACTCTCATCTGGCAGTCCGAGAACATACCCGCTACTTGGAAACGTGCCATAATTATACCCATCCACAAGAAGGGCGACGCCAGGGACTGCAAAAATTACCGAGGGATCAGTCTGCTGTCAATCGTAGGCAAAGTCTTCATGAAGATTATCCAGAACAGGCTTCAACGTCATCGAGAACAGACCGGTCGTGAGGAACAAGCAGGGTTTCGGCCAGGGAGAAGCTGCAGTGATCAAGTTTTCGCTCTTCGACAACTTATGGAAGAGAGGATCCGCACTGGGGAGCGAATTGTCATCACTTTCATTGATTTCAAGTCTGCATTCGACTGTGTTCATTGGCCTGCGTTATGGAGAGCACTTGATAGTGAACATATACCAGACAAGATAGTTAACCTGCTCCAGAAAACGTATGAAGGTTCTTCCAGTTCGGTTCGCGTTGGAGATAAGCTGTCGGAAGAGTTTAAGGTTAAAGCTGGAGTTCGCCAAGGTGATGTTATATCGCCGTTGCTCTTCAATACTGTCGTCGACGCTATTATGAGGAAGGTCTTTGAGAACAGAAGAGGTGTTCAGTATGGCACTAATGGATACGTCTCGGATCTGATGTTTGCGGATGACAGTGCAGTGTTTGCGGATACCGATGAGGATGCAACGTACCTGATAAATAGAGTGGCGCATGTTGCAAGCTTTCACGGCCTAAGAATAAATCAGGAGAAGACAAAAGTGATGACATCGGATGGCTCGCCTGTAACTGTGCACTTCGAAGGGGCGGAACTTCAGCAGGTCAAGGAGTTCAAATACCTTGGATCAGTCGTGCAAGAACGGAAAGTTGCGGCCACAGCAGAGGTATGCAGCAGGATCGGGCAGGCATCCAGTGCGTTTGCATCGCTTGGTTGGTGTCTGTGGAAGAAAAACAATGTTTCACTGGAGACTAAAATGCGATTGTTTCGAGCGCTAATAATTCCGATTCTACTGTATGGTTCGGAAACATGGACTCTACTGAAGCCAGACCTTGTCAAGCTGGAAGTCTTCCAGTTGCGGTGCCTGCGACAGATTCTTGGGATCACGATTCGTGACCGTATTTGCAACGATCACATAAGAAGAAGCTGTATGGATCAACCGCTGGTTGAAGAGCAACTGAAGACCAGAAGATTACGGTGGTTTGGACATGTATGTCGAATGGATGCTGGCCGGCTCCCGTACAGTATGCTGTGGCGGAAGCGCCCGCCGTCGTGGAAGATCCAGAGAACGGCCCCGAAGAAGACGTGGCTCAAGCATATAGAAGAAGATCTAAAAACCCAACGGTGCAGTGTTCATTACGCTAAACTTATTGCTGCAAACCGTACTGAATGGAAGCGTATCGTTCAGGCCGCACGAGCTCCTATGGCACCTACAGCAGTGTATTGGTTGAGAGGGCATCCCGCTCCGCCAGACGCCAGCTAACGGGATGAGTGGGTGAGTGAGTGGATCTCTTGGGAAGTGATAAGTGACTCTAGGCCACCTCCCAAGTCCGTCTCAGAAGAGCCGACCGAGGCACACAGGAGCCTTATCCACCAGTAACACTGTTAATACCTAGGCCTAAACATGTAGATAATCCCGATATTTGGGGTCGCTGCCCCGTGTTTACTAGGACACAACTTGCAAAGGAGGGGCAATGCCGCTACCAAGTCTCTTCCAAAGATTAGGGGCTAGAGGATTCGTCACAGCTCCCACCTAAGCATGTGTTTAGTTCCTCGGGACGTGCCCGCGTATGTCGGGTTGGGGTCCCCTGAGTTCACCAGAAATATTTACCCGAAACAGCCCCAGATTCCTCTCTCCAACAATCGAATTTTCTTTTGGTCGATGAAAATTACCAATCGACTTTGAAAAGTAATGTTGGTTCTAACCGTCCTACTGTGTAAGATGACGTTTTTCATTGCAAGATATACTTTCAATCAAAGACTTGAAGCAGGTAAAGTGGTTCGGTTAAAACAGTCGAGATGAGGTGTCTCAGAAACTCAATTGTTGAAATTTGGAAAGTTTGAGTTAGTCTAGAACTTTGCTTTTCGATTAATCGAGGAATCGAGTCAAATCGACTACTCGATCAATCGAAAATCAGCGACCGACGAGTATACTTCGGCGACTCGAAAAATTTCGAGTTCCCGAATTATCCTCGTCGGTCGCTGCAACTTTGCAGAACCGTCAGATTCAATCCGATTAAGATTCGAATGTTTCTTTCCGGCTCCATATTCCTTATTGGACTCATAACGTCATCTTTCTTATTTCGGTGAAAATTACTAGACTCGACGCGAAGGTCGTGCACCCCTATAAGAACAGACTATAACTTATTTTACGCTCCTCTTCGTATTAAAATGTTCCTCCTATCAGTGTTTGTTGCTAAGCATCGTCCAAATTTTAGAGGGTTCCTAAACTTAGGAAGTTTTTCACAAAAAAATTTGATGCCTTCGCGCAACCTACATCGGTTATTTCGCTAGTCACTTGATTTTTCTTTTATTCCGTATCACGTGCTAGTTCAAAGACTCCTATGAACTTTATGTTATTACTTGAAAGCTTCGAAGTTCACATTTTCCTTAAAGGCAGCATAAACGCTCGCAATAGTTGTTTAGATAACTACATTAGTGGGGTCGTACGCACCCTAGAAGAGCCCTCACGAAGTGGGAAGAGTTGAAAACGAGTTAAAATTACCGTATTTGAGCCGTATTGAGTCACAAAATCATCCTTTCTCTGCCCACCAATACGGGCTCCGCCCCTCAATACAAATGTTCAATGCTCGATTACGGTCATTTTGACTCATTTTTTACGCTTCTAAGGTCGTAATGTCGTAATCGCTTCAGAAAGAGCGGTGCGAGTACATTAGGGCCGTTATCCCAACCAATTTGTCGCTAGCTCCGCTATTTCAGCCAATGCGGTACAACTC
Source organism: Aplectana chamaeleonis (assembly GCA_029168955.1). NCBI lineage: Eukaryota > Metazoa > Nematoda > Chromadorea > Rhabditida > Cosmocercidae > Aplectana > Aplectana chamaeleonis. The sequence continues at coordinate 30,534 of JAPDOI010001665.1, forward strand.
GTCCACTTCTGGGCCAATATAAAACGAACCGTTATATCTTCATTTCAGTTGATTTTTTTTCCGGTTTTTTCATTATCTCTGAATATTAGCAGCTTCAGAACTTCGATTCATTCCATAAAATTGATATCATTTTTGAGCGTGTATGCTGCCTTTAAAATAATGGAAAAACAAGTCAAACAGTACATAACAACTGGCGAGATAAGCGCAGTAAGTTACTTGAAGTTTTCAAATAGAGTCGCGTGAGCTAGAGTCGCACGTATGTATCCTCTGGTTCCGAGCTAAATTTACTCTGTTCGCTCGCGCGCTTGTGCGGAGCGAGGGTAGGAAAAGCGGCAAACTATGAGGAGAAGGAGACGCAGCGTACGCGCGCAGGCGCACGCGACGGAAATAAATTTCATTCGGAAACGGAGGATAGCTTATCCACAAGTTACTGAGAAAGTCAGACAGGAAGTATTGTGTTCATTTGCAGAAGTCTCAAAGTCAGTTGGTGGAACAAATACGAAAAATCGAGAGCGAGTTGGTATCCAGAAGAAAAGAAGTAAAACAGTTGAAGGCCAGCATTTTCAACGATGACGCACCTCTCTTCAAGGTGGGTTAATCTTACGTATATGTATGATGGCCTAAAAATTCCTAGTCTAGTCAGTGAGCTGCGCGCAGCTGCCATTCGCGACGTAGCACTGGTTCCCGGCGGTTTTTGACCCTACACAGTATAGTTGTACACGAACGAAATTTTCGAAAAATTTTCGAAAGATTTTTCGAAATTTTTTTCGTTCGTTTTCGTTCGTTCGAAATTTCGTCGAACGAAATTTTTGCAAATTTCGTTCGTTCGAATTTTTTTCGAACGAAACTTTTTCGATTTCCGTTCGTTCTAAATTTTTTCGAACGAAAAAATTTCAATTTTCGTTCGTTCGAAATTTTTTCGAACGAAAATTTTTCGATTTTCGTTCGTTCGAAATCCGATTTTTCGAAATCTTTTCGAAATTCGTTCGTTCGGAATTTTTTCGAACAAATTTCGAAATTTTTGACAAATTTCGAAAAAAATACGAAATTTCGAAAAAAATCGAAATTTCGATTTGTTTCGAATTTCGTTCGTTCGACCTCCGAAATTTCGAAAGTTTTTCGAAATTCCTTCGTTCGAAATTTTTTCGAACGAAATTTTTTTCAATTTTCGTTCGTTCGAAATTTTTTCGAACGAAAATTTTTAGATTTTCGTTCGTTCGAAATTTTTTCGAACGAAATTTTTTCAATTTTCGTTCGTTCAATTTTTTTTCGAACGAAATTTTTTCATTTTTCGTTCGTTCGAAATTTTTTCGAACGAAATTTTTTCATTTTTCGTTCGTTCGAAAAGATTTCGAACGAAAAAATTTCGAGTTTCGTTCGTTCGACATTTTTTTCGAAATTGTACAACTATACTACACAGGGAAACGGTTATTCGGAGAAGGAAAAGAGCTTGCCAATGCAATCGCGGAAGTAAGAAAAGGGTTATCCGACCCGTTCATGCTAACGTGAATATTGTGGAACGCTACGCATCAGCTCGCATTACTAATTTGAGCTTGCAGCGATCGCATTATGCTCCGTTCCACATTACTTTGTCAAGGTGATCGTTAACCTCTGACTAGAAGGCAACGCACACGAAAGCATTATACTTACCTATTGAGACCAGACTGTACATATGGTTTCCGTATTCGATTTAGTCTGACGCATGGTCCAGGCGGCTGGCCGTGCGTTGTTGACGGCATCACTTGCCAATGGGATTTCGATTCGCGCGCGGCGATCTACCGTCGCAGCCCCGTCCATTCACCAGACTAAATGTATTACGTGAACTCTACGTCTGTAAAACATAATATTCATGCCCTACAATGATTCTTACATATGTTTCTAACAAAACGGCTTCTAAAGTCTTGGATATCAGTATTATGCCTCCAGGATAACGTCACACCGGCGTCGCTTCGGTGCTAAACAAACCCCTGAAATGAAGATATTAAGGTCTTTGCGCGGATAGCCCTTAATAATCCTGGTGGTCCCTGAGAATTTGTACTGCAAGAAAAATTCTCAACCCGTTTCCGAATTTACACAAGTTCTTTGAAGTCCAAGCTGCAGGACCATTCTGTGAACATTCTACACAGTGATAGTCAGTAGTATTCAAGAACTCCGAGAAGAGGGTTTTTGTCATGGGAGAGGTGCTGGTCGGCCGCAGCTCTCCTGAGGATTTTATTACAAAGGGCCGGCGTCGAGAGGAATCCAGGTCCAGCACGGAAGTATCCATGTGCCACCTGCGGCGAGGATGTTACCTGGCATAAAACAAGTGTCCAGTGCTTCGGATGCCAAAGGTGGGTGCACTTCTCCTGTTCGGGCCTCAGTTCTGTGAGGCATCATGACTCATCCTTTCGTTGTGTTCTATGCTCTGCCCCCAACAACTCTGATTCCTCAATTACCAACCGCCCCCTCTCCATTGTTCACATTAATCTCAACGGCCTTCGCAACAAGTTATCTGAACTCTCTCTATTCGCACGTTCTCATCACCCGGATGTTATCATGGTTCAAGAAACCAAGCTCTCTCCATCTACCACTTATCCCCAACCTAACAATCCCGACTACACCGCCTATCACATGCCAAGGACAGCTCTTGGGGCGGAGTGTCTACTTTCGTTCAATCTGCCTTACCTTCTCATATTATCCCTAATACTCCTAAGGACGGTACTCTCTGAGTACATTCCTGTCCACCTTCCCCTCAAAACCTCTTTATCTCTATTTAACATATATATTCCTCCTATATCATCTTGTCCCACCTCTTATAATCCTATTCCCCTCCTTAAGCAGTTGTACGACTGCTCACTCTCCCCTTCAGCTGTCTTTGCGGGTGACTTCAATGCTCACACGTTCTGTTCCGCTCTTGATTCTGACGCCAGAGGGGAAGATGTCGAAGAATGGGCTGAGGAGTGTGACCTGGTTATCCTCAATGATGACCAGCCCACTCGTCTCCCTGCCAACGGCCGACCTTCTAGCCCAGACATCTCTCTTGTGTCATCCAATCTCTCTAATGCTTGCACGTGGTCCACATCCACAACTCTCTCCAGTGATCACATTCCCGTCTTTGTCTATATTGATCTCTCTGACTCTCTTGCCCCTTACTCTGGTTTTCGTCATCGTACTTATCTTAATTTAGGCCTAGCAGACTGGACCCTGTTCAGAGATGTTGCACTTCGCCATGCGGTCGACACTACCCATGGAATGGTGATGTTCATCAGAAAGAGCGCCATCTAACAAGTGCCATCCGCAAGGCCATGAAAGCAGCAATTCCTGAGGGTCGTGTCAAGACCTTTTTTCCAAATGTCAGCAGGGAAATACTGCAGAAGATAAGAACCAGAGATGAGAAGAGAGCCGCAGACCATCTAGACCCGGACATAGCTGTGCTGGATAACGAGATCAAGCAGGATCTGGATAAGAACAAGAAGGAATGCTGGGAGAAGTTCACTGAAAAGCTGAATTTCAAGGCTGACGGAACTACGACGTGGAAAGTGTTGAGGAAAATTTCCGGCAAGTCCGCTCCCTCGATGAGCTCCGCTATTGAGTTCGAGGAGAACGTCTTCAAATCAGGGAAAGCGGCTGCTTATGCGCTCGGCAAGAACTTCTTCATTACACGTGCCAAGCGAGGCGTGCAGAACAGAGTCACGGTTAGAGAACTGAGCCGGTTGCCGCTCATGAACGCTTCTGAGGCCTTTACTCTCACGCAAGTAGAGAAGGCTATCAAAGAAATGCGGAATTCGAAGGCTATCGGACCTGACGGTATCTCCCCAGCCATCCTGAAGAAGCTTCCCACGGAACTTCTACCGATGCTTGCAGATATCATTAACACTTCTTTCCGGACCTGCACTCTACCCCAAGCTTGGAAGACAGCCAATGTGATACCGTTGCCAAAGCCAGGCAAGTCCCAAAGCACGGCAATGGGCTTTCGACCAATAAGCCTGTTATCGCCCGTCGCTAAATTAGCTGAAAAGTTGATCGTGACGGACCTGGCTGATCAAAATGAGCGACAGCAGCATCAGCATGGGTTCAGGAAACTTCACTCCACTACTACAGCTCTATTGGAGATCGTGAGCTTTGCGGTCGATGGGTTCAACATGAGAAAGCCCCTGAGAACGGTGGCCGTCGCCCTCGACCTGAGCAAAGCGTTTGACTCTGTTAACTTGGGACTGCTGTCCGAGAAACTGCTCAAGTCGTCGCTACCATCATGGCAGAAGCGATGGATTGCAGCGTTCACTAAAGGCCGCCGTGCTAAGGTTCTGTTCCAGAATCATGTATCCGATAGCATTCCAATAGCAGCCGGTGTTCCGCAAGGCGGAGTGTTGTCCCCTGCCCTATTCAGCCTGTATCTTGAGGACATTCCCGAGCCTCCCAATGATGTAAGGATTGTTATGTATGCCGACGACATCACCATCATGTGCCAGGATCGTGACCTGCAGATAGCCGCTAACAAGATCAGCGCCTATCTCGTCGAGTTGAAGCTCTTCCTCGATAAAATGATGCTCACAGTCTCTGCCGCAAAATCCTCTGTTTCAGTGTTCACAACGAACACCAAGGAACACAGTGCCCATCCAGATGTCAAATGGGATGGTGACCTGTTGCCAGCAGCAAAATTCCCAAGCTGCTTGGCCTTATTCTTGATCCTCACTGAAGTTCCACAAAAACGCGGAACAGAAACCAACAGTCGTCAAGGCTATTCTCAATATCTTGAGAGCTCTTGGAAGAACATCATGGGGAAGCAGCCGAGAGACTGTATTGAGAACCTACAGAGCAATACTTCAGCCGGCTCTGGAATATGCGGCACCAGTATGGCAGCACCTGGTGTCTGACAGCTCCTGGAATAAGCTGCAGCGTGTACAGAATGCTGCGCTTAGTATTGCTACCGGTTGTGTAAGGAGCTCCCCGGTGGAGCATCTTCACGCGGAGGCCTGCATATTGCCGGTCAAGGAGCATTGTGAACTCCAGGCACAGCAGATGTATACTAATGCTCTTAGACAGCCGAATCATCCGTCAAAGAGAATCATGAAGCCCATAAGAGAGAGGTCGATTAGGACGCCGTTCGCCGATGCTCCTCGTAAAGTTGATGTACAGAGATGGGCCGACTCCAACATGGAAAGGCTTCGTCTTCTGCGTGAGGAGCACACGCAATTTGTTCGAGGATATCTAGCAAAGGCGGCTGTAAACCCTATCTTGGGAACGGTGCCGCCTCGGGTTTGCGAGTCCGAGTCTCAACTCGGCAGACGAGCCAGATGTGCTCTTGCATCGCTGCGCTGTGGTCACTCTATTCTGCTCATGTCTTACGTCAACAAGATCGACAGCAGCCGACCAGACGCATGCCCGGACTGTGGTGCTCCCGGACACGACACGGCGCACTTGTTCACTTGTTCATGTGCCCGAAGAGACCTACCTCCTTAACAACAATGGACCTTTGGACGAATCCTGTGAAGGCCGCCCAGTTCCTCAACCTATGACAAAAACCACTTTGAGGCTGCAGAAGAAGAAGAAGAAGAACTCGGAAAAGTATGTTCAGAAGTTTATCCTGAAAACCCGTTCATAGCTTTATGCAGAGAACAGTTCTACAATATTTGAAAATAGATTTTGAATCAGTCATCCAAACGGGAAAATTTTCATGTAGAGACGATATTGCTAGTATAAAATGTGTAAGACACCCACTAGTTTTCATGTGACGCACCATTTCAATGCAAAGATTCGCGTCGCAGCAATCACGAACCGGTCGATAAAGCCCCTTTCACAGTTTGCCAGACGACGCCGTCCGACAAGTTATAAGATAGAGCTGCGGCATCGGTGAGGGCCGCAGTGCGACGCCGGATGAACGACGTCGCACCGCGGCATTCCACGCCGGTGCGAAATCTCGTCTTCGATGGTGGTATGATCAATATTATCGGTTCCTCTATCACAGGCCTGGTGGGCGCCGCGCACGACGTCTGATAGTATGACCCGGCGTTGGACGTCAAATTAACTGTGGAAGGCGCTTAAGCCAATCCGTGACGCGATGCAACAACGAATCGAGATGCCTACAGGTCGCCTTCACTGTATCCGGTGAAGCGAAGCATAAACTACATAATAGGTTTAGTAAGGGGGTGTGTATACAAGTCTGTTGGTACCTGCTCGTTGGTGCCCCTGCTTCTACTGAACCCAGCAGACGTTTGAGTGTACACAGGGAACGTTCAAGCGATATAGCGTGCACAACTATATCGCGAAAGTATCCCGCACATTGCATAAAGGTGTCGCCGTCCGGCACACTAAGGCCTCTGGTCCATAACACCTTAGGATCCGTACCTAGGGAGTCATGGAGTCTTTGGCCACAAGCCACAATTTCGCCACCCTGAACTGTCGATCGCTGTCGAGTGATATCCAAAAAACTGCGCTATTCAGACTTCTGAGCTATTTCCATGCACCGTTTGCTGCTTTGCAGGAAACCTGCCTCAAGGATAGACCCGTCATCAGCGTCGGAGAGTACACCATCTACTGCGGTAACGCTGACGATAGGAGAGTGGGAGGCTGTGCAATAGCTGTAAGGAAGGATTTCAATGGTATGGTCAAGGAGTTCGGCTCAATGTCGTGTCGGAATGCATTCGTACGACTGCGGGATCACAGAGGATTCAATCTGTGGATAGTGAGTGCTCATGCGCCCACTGAAACCGCCGAAGACAATTCGAAGGATGCGTTTTATGAGGAACTCAATACGTTGCTGGCCAGGATACCTTGTCAACATGCTGTTGTCGTGGGGATTGACGCAAATGCGAAGATGGGACTTGATCAGGAATCCGAAGTACTCGGTAAATGGTTCTACCCAGTGGAGCAAACATCGGACAATGGCTACCGCCTTGTCGACTTTTGTGAACGCAGTGGTCTGATTATTGCATCGACATTCAAGAGGAATCATCGCCGCCATCAGCTTACGTGGCAGGGACCAACCCGGCTATCTCCAGAAGAGCAGCGGAAGCGGAAGATGACAACTTTGAAACTACAGCTTGACTATGTCCTGACGAGGAATATTCCAGTATCGGACATTCGAAGATCTAGAGCTGTGTGGGATGTCGCATTCGATTCGGATCACCGTCCTGTTCTGTTGAACTTCACTGCGAGGATTCATAAGAGGAAGCGAGGGGCTCAGCCTCTCCAGAGGATTGACATGACAAGTCTCAGAGATGAAGAGTGCAGAAGGAATTTCCGACAACGCGTTTCTATTCACATCGGAGTACGGACTAAGAAGAAACTTTGCGACGCGGATTCTTTTGTCAAATGCATCCAGGACGCTTCGAAAGAGGCACTCCCGGTTGTACAGCCTGAGAAGAAGTTCGCCTACGTCTCAGAAGAAACAACATCTACCTACAACAGAGTATGTGCTCTCCGAACTGCAGGAAACTTCGTGGAGGAGAAGCGTCTGAGGAGGAAGTTGCGTCGGCAGCTTCAAAGTGACCGCGAACGAGAGTGGACGTGTAGAGCTAAGGAGTTCGAGAAGGCTTGGGAGGAGAAGAATCCGAGGAAAGCCTACACGTTGCTGCGACAGTATAGCGGGAAGATGAAGAGATGTTCTCCTGTCTTGAACACTACCAATGGAGTTGCAGTTGGTGATGCGACGCTGCCAATATGGAAGGATTACTTCAGTTCACTACTGAATCGTCCAGCGCCATCAGTACCTGAGCTCCCGCATGTTCAGAGAGCACATTACGATGTCAGTGAGGAACCGCCGACTGAGTCTGAAGTTTTGGATTGTGTCCGGAAAATGAAGAATGGAAAGGCAGGTGGAGATGACAACATCACTGCTGAAATGCTGAAAGCTCTTCCTCCGTCTGGGATTCGTGAAATGACCAACACCATCCGTGCCATATGGATGAGCGAAAGGATACCCGATTCGTGGAGACATGCGATCATCGTACCTCTTCACAAGAAGCTATCCGTCACGGATCCTAAGAACTACAGAGGAATCTCTCTACTTCGTGTCATGTACAAGGTTTTAGAACGTATCATTCTCGAGCGACTTATCAAACATCGTGAAGGATCGACCAGAGATGAGCAAGCCGGTTTTCGACCTGGAAGATCGACCATCGACCAAGTGTTCGTCGTGAGAAGAGTAATTGAATCGTGGCAGCGGTTTTCGAAGCCATTACAGCTTGCTTTTTTGGACTTTGAAGCCGCGTTCGACTCTCCTCATCGTGATCGATTGCTCAATGCTCTGCGAGCAGATGGAGTCCCGGAAAAGTATGTTCGGTTAATCGAGGACATGAACAAAGGAACAACAGCAGCAGTTCGTACACCTGTCGGATTTACGTCAGCTTTCGAGGTGAAAACAGGAGTAAGGCAAGGAGCCGTTGCAGGACCTTTTTCTTCTCAACTTCGCCGTTGATGACATCATGCGTAGAGTTGCAGAACAGTTTCCTGCGGATGTGATCCTAACACCATCAGGACGCTCCTTGTCGACCTGGAGTACGCCGACGACATTGTGTTATTCGCTGAAAACAACGCAAAACTGCAAAGGATTGTGAACCTCGTTTCGAAGTATGCCGCAGCCTATGGACTTCGTCTTCGTCCCGACAAATGCAAGCAGATGTGGGTCTCTCAGAGGCCTTCAACTGGAGTTTGTGTGGACGGACAACGTATCGAACTGGTGGACGATTTCTGTTATTTGGGCTGTTTGCTGAAGAACGATGGTAGTTATGCAGCGGATATTCGACAACGATGTGCGAAAGCTACGTCTGCATTCAATTCTCTAACCAAGTGTTTGTGGTCTACCACCATCGCGAAGGAAGTCAAGTTGCGCGTCTACCTATCCGCTATTCGCCCTATCATGATGTACGGATCGGAGACGTGGGCAGCACCGAAAACGCAGATGGAAAGGTTGGATTGCACGGAGAGGAAGCTTTTAGGCGCTTGCTTGGATATTTCTGGCCGCGTGTATGCCATAACGAAGACCTTTACAAGGAAATCGACGCAGTACATCAACGCTTGACACGAGGGAGGTGCCAGCATCTCCTAACGCCATCTCAAGCAGCAATGGAAAGTCGACTTCGACTGCTCGGGCATATACTAAGAAGAACGCCGGATCGTCTCGTACAACACGCTTTAAAAATGCTTCCAAATCCTGTCTGGAAACGGCCACCTGGGCGTAGGCGAAAGTTCTGGACGGATGTGGTTAAAGAGGATTTAAAGTCACTCGGCATCGAAAGACAGTTCAGGCGCGATGTTTCGTTTCGCAGGAAATGGAATAGTGACAGCTGGATGGAATGTGTTCAAATTGTGGCTGAAGACCGTGAAAAATGGACACGGCTGACTACTAGGACGGCACACCTCGGTGAAGATGCGGAATGACCGCGTCAGGCGAAAGCCAACCGATTAAGTCAAGTAAGTAAGTCAGGTTTAGTAAGGTCTGCATTGAACTCTGGCTCCGTCCATACATGTCGGGAGCGCGCGCTCTCACTGTTCCGCGCTCCTCAACGCTCCCTATCGCTGATAGGTGCCCGTTGCACAGATAGAGACAAGCAAACACCTCCTGCCTCGTGTTGATGCGATCGACGACGGTTGACCTGGTGATCAATGAATCCAGCCGAATCCTTGGCTGCTCATGGACCACGGTCTGTGACAGCCATGCTCGCACTATGAGATAGGAGGGCATTTGTTTCGAAGTGGGCTCGAGACTAAATGCTTTAGCGATAGAGTAATAAGCTTGAGACTTGCTGATTCTTTCCCGGAGTGAGCGTGAGCGAGCGGCAGCCGGCGAGAGCGGGCGTGAGCGCGCGATAGCGAGAGCAAGCGCACGTGAGCGGTTGGCAAATTGTGTGTTGATGACAACCATCGATTTTATGGAATCGCACGCTCTCGCAACGTATGGACGCTGCCTCGTAGAGCGTTGCGAGAGCGTGCGTTCCCGCTGCTGTGCGCCTCTCAACGCTCCTTAACGCTGGAGTAGCCCGTGCCCGCAATCAAACACTGGCGAACACCGGGTGTGAGACGTTTAGGCTGATGGGCTAGAGCGCAGAGACAAGACTCCGCGGCGGCAACTCGTTCGCTAAACCTCATTCTTAGCGTTGCCTGTTTCAACGCGTATCTATCTGGGCATTGCACGAAGAACTTTTGTGTTTTGATGGTTCTTCCTTGGTTATGGAAACAATAGTTACATAAAGATCCGCTTTCTTTCAACACTTCTCGAGATGCCTATGAATGTACATACAGAAGATCTAAATAGGATAGCATAAGCTTTGTTGTAAACGAAAGTGAACCAAGGGAAGAACATACCAAATAACGATGAGTAATGAACCGAATCCATCAATAATTATAGTTGTTTTTTATTCAATGCAAACTATTGCGTTATCCTAGCCCTTCCACACATTGCAAGAAAGTTTATTGAGAGACGTAGGGCGTCTACGGATGTTGAACTGTAAAATCAACCTTTAGAAGGGCACTTCGCGTGACACGAAACGCTAATATAATTCAGTGTCAGCTCCTAGTTTGTATCGAAGCTGCTTGCTCCGAATTTTTGTATTGCGGTAGGTTAACGCGCGCGCAGAAAATTTCAATGATGGGAAATATTGAACGAGCCCTGCCGAAAATACTCCAAAACATACGAGAATGCATCCCGCACCACCTCTTCCAAGATAGATTGAAAACGATCAAGTTTGGAAGGCACACCATTTTGGCGTACGACAATCCTCGAAGTCTTCACTGCTACGGTTTTTTTCGTTCCGGAGGTCATTTTAAATGAGAAGATCTACATTTGCATCCCATGCACGAACCCATGGAATAATTGCTCGGTAAAGTTTGGTGGTACTCCATCGTCAAAAGAGTCAATCAATAAAATCTCTATAGTTTCCCTACTAAATAATTCTATTCATGTAGGGGTTTGGCGATAAGTTCTTGATTGACCCCAGCTTGCTAAAGAAATTGATTCTTCCTACATTCCTCACTTGCTTTACAACAGCGAAGTGCTCAAGGGACTCTCAAAATAGTGATTCAATCTATTTCAATGAGAAAACGTGCGGACGAGCTTGCCACTGTCTCCGTCCTCTGCGTCTCTGCCTCGTTCCTGCCTCGACCGGACTAAACGTCCGCCACCCGTGAACACCCCACCTCGTTTTGATTTTGATTGGCAATCTTCGACCGGGTGATTAACCGCACGAATCGGCGCAAAGGCTGATCATTTGCGTATTCTGTGGTGGAGTAGTGGACTACCAGGGCAACAGTCTTGCAACAGGTTTAACGTCTCCTACTTTAGGGATTGAGCAGTAAGCTTAAAACTTCCTGCTTCCTTCTTTGCGCTGGCGCAAACGCGGGAGAGCGAGCGGGCGTGAACGCTCAGGGGCGCGCGAGAGGGAGCGCTTGTTAGCGGCAAGCAAAATTTATGCCCCTGATGAGCATCGATTTTGCGTAATCGCACGCTCTCTCGGCGTATGTATGGACGCCGCCTGAAGTCGAGCACTGCCTGCAGGTCACAATCGTCATTCGGTTGATCGCACTTTATCTAAAGAGGAAGAAAAAACAAGAAAACCCTAGAATTTTACTCGATAACGATTCCTTCCGCCTGAAGGACAACAGCCGAAAGCGCACATTCCTGGATAGTAGGCTCTCATTGAGATCGTGAATCATGTTTGAAGCCGTTGTTTCAACTTTGTTTTCTTCTGAGCACAACTATGAATCTATAGTAATACATACAACTATTCATGCATTCCTTCTTTTTTACCCTTGAAGACTATTTTCTGCCTTCGCAGTGCATATTGTCAAGGACTAGACTAAGCTTTGGGTCCCTCTAAGAAGATTAAAAACGGAAACATGACGAAAATTGGCCACGAAGTGGATGAAAATCTCGTGGACCAGCCTACCCATTGGATTGCCCCTCCCACGTCTTATAACAGTTGTCCACCGTTCACTTCGCCAGAGGAACAGTTACCGAATTCTGATTACCCTTTATCCCAACAGTTTCTAACATCCAGGCATATGCATTAAACCATCTTATTTGTAAAGCATTTTCCTTACAAGAAACATAAAACAAAATCAACTACTCGAGAATTTCGAAGCGCAAAACCATTTCCGACGTTTCGATTTCCTTACCCGTTGGCGGAAATCGAAATTCCGCCCATCCTTGATTACGAGTACCACCCTGAAATCAAGGATTGACTCAAGCGCACTCTTTCTCCTTCTGCATGGTACAGCATATCCAGAGGCGAGACCAAATTGACCCCAATGTCTGTTCTCTTACAGAAAATTTGGAACGGGAGATTTTTACAGATTTTCTCATGGAATAAAAAACAAATTGAAAGTGCAAAACTCTGCCTTCATGTGGTCGAGCCATTTTCATATTCCAAAAATGGTTATGCTGATTACAGTAATCTTGAAGACGAAATCTCACCTTCGGCGATAGAGTTTGGACCTCAAGATCAGTGGATATCTTTTCAATGTACATGAACACTAATGCATTTTTGTGATTGAACACACCCTTCTGATCAAACCACAGGTCGAAACAGGTCAGATTCCTGCTATCATGACCCTCTGATCAGTTTTTAAGCGCTAATAGGGATTGAGACACGTATTATTTCTATTCCGGTCCCAAACTGTGCTCAGGGTTTTTCATCTTTGAAAAAGAGCGAACTGGAACCTCATCTCTCTCATTCATAGGTATTCATTTCAGTGTTCGCCATGTGGCAAGGTATTCGTGAACCAGGATTTTCTGGCAAGCCATTTGAAGCGACGACATAGTGCGGACAAGAGTGAGGACGGTAGTGAGCGGGGCTAGATATGCAATGAATCTAACCATTTATTGTTCAATGTGAACCTTTTTCTGTAGGTAGACGTTTTGCAGAAGCAGACCCTCATACTGTCTTGGAAGACTACTAATTCAGTCCTCCTTGAATTAAAGAGGGGCAGATTGTGCGACACGACATTGTCTCTGGTTTAGGAGAGGAATCATTGATCAATATCATCAGAATACGAGATCTAGTTCTTCTGCATCTATATAAGCTCTGATCCATCCGTAGTGACCTGTCGATTTTGATTATCACCAGCAGCGGAGCGGTGAGCCTCGGTGAGATATAACTAGTGATAAGGAGGTTCCGACGAAAAAGCCATCGCCCCGTGCTGTGATAATGGAAAACAGGAGGTCACTTGAACTGAAACAGAGTCTACCTCATTGTTTGTGTTCTTTTATGAAGAACCGCTTCTGAATCAGAATAGTTAGTTTAAAGGCAGAGTTCACAATAGAAACATTTTTTGAGCTCTCTTCATGAGAATGTAGGTCTGGTAATTACAAAAGCAAAAATTTGTGACAAAAAGGTTTACATTGCAGGGAAAACGCAGAAAAGCAAGCGAGGAGGGCTGATTACTGGTGTGGGCCAGCCCCCCCCCCACAAAAACAAAACGGCGGTTTTGTTGAATGCTTGCTTCTTTTATTTCGCTCTTAAAGTCGCCAGTAGTTTTCAAAGATGCTCAGCAATCACTATAGAAGGAAAATAGAAGACGGCAAAACAGGCTTTTATAGAAATCTCAATATTGGGGGCGGGAGAACACCAAGCAATAACTTGTTCTCAAGTGTTTTTTCTAAATTTTTACTTATTTTCATTTTTCTGATGGCCGCATCTGCCTTTCCATCATGATAGCAAAACGACCGATTTCATCGAGAACTCTGCCTTTGAAAGGTATATCTGGCTACCACAAATGAAAAATCTATGTGAAAAGTCTGAGGAGTCTCCGAGGAACGAGTTAATGCTGGGTGCCCCCATTTAACGAGATATGTATCTAAAATGCTTGTTTTGCCGTCTTTTGTTTTGCTCCCAAAGTAGTTGCTGGACGTTTTGGGAGACTACTAACTACATTGAGAGCAAAATAAAAGACGTCAAAATACGCATTCATGAAACTCTCGAAAGTTGCGGGCGGGCGGGCATCCACCAGTTAGCCGTTCTACTTTTTTTGTGCGTTTTTTCTGCAACTTTTCGCTTATTTTCACTTTTGTGATGGCCAGACCTGCATTCTCATAAAGAGAGCTCAACGATCGTTTTCATCGCAAACCTTGCCTTTCAAGCGAAACATGATTCTGTATCGATTTCGTTGCGTATTGTTCCTTGTTCAGTACATTTATAGTAAAGAATAAATGGATGGGTGTTACATTATGTTATATACGAGGTGTTATATTGTTATCGCCAGCAATTGTTCACAACACAGGGTATACTAGAGGGGTTGGAATAGGTGCGAAATACTAGAAAGCGTAGTTCATAATTCTGTGGGTTAGAATATGTACTGTATGGCGCTGATGGAGAAAATCATTCCGAGCACCGTTCCCCACAGAGCCTTGGAGAATTGGAGAGCTCCGTCAGGCGAAACGCTGACAGTTTCATTTGTATCCTTCAATGAGAAAGAACCAATGCTCTGCATCCGACGGCCATCACGATTGTTTCCCCTTGAAAATTCAAGAACGAAGTTTGTCGTAAACAGTGCCTTCAAGTAAAAGCTTCGTGAAAAGCCAATTTCTTTAAAAAAGGTTCTTGACCGGACTTCTTGCAACCCTTTACCCTACTCAGAAAGTTACACAGGTGTGATAGCGGGCGAGTGGTTAGCCGAAAAACACCCACCCTGCGGTCCAGCCGCCATTGTCCTAGGATGATCCCGGCAGGAATATAACGCTCTAATGCTGCCCGCGATCCGACCGACAACTCCACAAGGTCCTGCCATCCGACCCAAACTTCAATGGCTGTCGTCGGCTTGACCGACGCCTCAACATTCTCCCGCGATCAGCCCTATGAGGCCTTCGAGCGGCGTCGATGCTACCTATCTGAGCGGTGTTACCATCTAAACAGTCTCCACCCAGAATACAAACTTCCAGATTGCTTGCTCGAATACCATTTTGTGGCAAGTTTTTTAAGCTTTCAAAGACGTGAGCCTTCTCGCATAGGCCATAAAATTTCAATATTACAACCACTTTACCACTAGCTCAGCCACTTCAACCGAGAGTGCATGCTGCGGTGTAACTCGTCCACTTTTGCTCCTTGGAAAAATGATCCAATATTCTTTTATTTGCATCCAGTTGTCGATTTTTTCGTTAGTTCCCCATAGTACCAGATCCAAACCTTCGATTTATATCATAAAAAGCATACTTTTCTTGAGCGTGTATGGAATCTTAGACACTTACGTTTGCATAGAACCTAAATCGCCTTTGCTCGACTCAGATAAGCCACCAGCGTGACTTTCACATCAAGAAATGCTGAGAGTTGGTGGGACAATACCTGCGAAATGAGACGCGATGAGCCAGCAGCACAGCACTGCGAAACAAATTATACAAAGTTTTAGTAGAGAAAGTAGTTAAAGGCACGGACCAACCTAGGAATAGTTTCTCTGCTTTCTTTTCTGCTAGGGTGCAAGGAATTTCACGCTTTTCACAATACTGTTTCAAGAATCGCCCAGTACCCACCAAGAGCGGACGAGAATTTAGTGGACGAGTTGTCTCGAGCCTGTTTTGCCTCGTCATTCGCAACCTTCGCGCTGGAGCCGATCACAATATAAAGCCAAACCAAGAACACATGGAAGGCCAGAGATTTTGCTCAGAAACCATCTCGCGTCTTGTCCCTATTGAGATGCCGGTGAACGCAACCCGTGTTTTCCTCCCTGGGGGCGTGGGTAGCTTTTTCCTAGCCTTCTCTCGCTTCTTTGAGCGAGCTGAGATTTTACGCCTGGCAGAGTTCCTATTTACGGAGGCCAGACTGATATCAAAAATTACCCCTGCGGTTGGACCTTGTCTTTGATGGCGTCGTGCACACCTCTCTAGCCAGATGAACCTATCGAGGCGCACATCTTCGCTAGTCAGAAAACCAGAAAATTAGTAGGGTAGAAAAATAGAATAAACTTTTTTTTCAGGCTCTCATTGTGAGAGTGGGGGTGGGGCTGTGAAAATTTCAGAACGCTCGCGACTTGGAATGTAACAACAAAAAAATGATGTTTTTCCTACTTTCGGGGATTTAGAGGAGAAAGGAACTGTTTCAAAACCTATTACTTGCATCGTGTCAACTTTTTTGTTCACATGAGCGTCCGTTATCCAACTTCTCCAGAACAAGCAACCTGTCGTCCCTAGTGTGAATGGACAACACGTGGACCTGGATCTCGTTAATCTCTCGGAACCAGTCCAAAGCACGGAGAAAAGGCATGCGGGTGACGGGTCACATGTGGGTCGTCTGTGGTGTCACTATCGCGACATCGTTGCGATGCGCGCGAAATTCGTGGCGCGACTATTCATCGCCGTCGTTGCCGTCGTCGCTCTCGCTGCTACCACCCATCACATTCGTCTGATTGGTACGTTAATAGCTTGAATTTTTTGTTGTAGACCTTTCTTGATTGCTCACCGGGAGCGACTTAGCTCAGAAACAGCATTCCCGTTAGGTACTAGCCAACCTTTTAGACCCAAGAATGCTGCGGTTTTTTCGGCCAGATTGGCTATGGAAGCACTTCGGTCAATATGGTCATTAATTCATGAAGAAGCACATTCCAATTAGGTGTACTTCTGAGGATGATTTCAAATTCAGTTTTTGGCTGCTGCTACAGGGATCTCCGAACCGGGTAACGAAGAAGTTTTCTCAGTCTTTCGAAAAAGTAAGGGTATCCATCAGGCAATTCTTGAGGCATTCAGAAAAATTATTCTGACACACGACCGAACCGCTGGTCATAATTGGCTACATATAAGCACGATTTCGTGTGCATCGGGAACGGCGTAATTGTGGCTAACATAGCAAATTTCAATCTACCAGAGTGTGCAGTAATAATCCGAGACATAGGATAACTAAAATCTAATTCCAATTTCATGTTCAGCTCTCCAAACGACCTTCTTTGGCGGAGTTTGCAGAAAAAAATCCGAACGCTTAAGGGCTACTCCCATAGACGTGGATCTACACCCCAGCACTCCAAATACTACTAATGATCGACCTTTAATTGTCAGCAGCACAAGCTGCCGACGCATTCTGGGTTTCGATTGTCTTCATTCGCAACAAGTGCTGCTGATATCGAATGTTTGTACTTCAGTGATTCCGGAATTTTCAAAAGTACGTCTCACATAAGGTGAGGTATGCCGCTTCCATAAGTGGGACTGTTTCTAGCACACAGAGGTAAATTCTTCGTGGAAGCGTTTAGCAAGACGGACAACCTAGTCAGTGACCGCAACAAGGAGATCATTCTCGCCACGGTCTGCAATGGGGAGGCCTTATTCGAATTGGGTCATAGTCCAAATTAGCCTCCAGGAAATGACTTGAGGGTGACGTTCATGACCAGTCACAAACTGCCTACTGAGAGGAGGATCCTCACATAGTGGTCAACCGCCTGATTAGCACGATTTCACGTGATCATTCGCAGCACATTAGAAAGACGTGCTACCAGGTTCACCCGTGATGGGGAAATTGATGAAGGTTGAGCTAGACAACGAAGGTAGCAGCAGCACGCCAAAAGAGCATGCTGCTCCGGCGGACTACTTCGTGATGAGCACTTCTGATGGGGTAAGGTTTTAGACAAATCTGAAACACACTTGAAGGATTCTTGTCTTCAGACCGCGTGACGGTTCGGCTCGTTCTCCCAACCTGCCGGTCGGCTTCTGTTCCTCTCCTGGCCGCTGCTGTTGCTGCCCCGGCTCCTCCACTTCGCCAGAACAGCAATACCACTTGCCCGGAGATCGGGAAGACGAGCCGCACTGTCAAGCGGCTCCAATTCCTATTCGGAACGGATGTGGGCCGAGAATTGCCTGTGTAGATAGACATTCTACGCTGAGGTCATTGTTGGAAAACTGGAAAAAGTGGACCACACATTCGCTGCTCAGTACCCTGCATTGACGTTGGGCCAAAATTTCTGGAGTGCAACAGGTGGATGTGAAAAACAGAATCTATCGCCATAATTTCGCCACAATTTCATGTCTGGATATGTTTTTAGTGTCATCTCAGCAAGACGAGGGCAAGACGACTACTAGCAGGGCAGCGAAAAAGAGCTCCCAATTAATCGAGAAATCGGTGTTGATTGGTTATGGCGACACCGATCCACTCTTTATCTTCTCTGCATTCAGTCATCCTGAGAGAATTACCATTATTCTTGCGTCTTATGGATACTTTATGTAAGCTCTCGGCTTCGTGCATATATTTGCTTCGACAGGAATCTCGAATTTCACAACGTTCCAATTATAGGCGTCGATTATTCTGTCGTCTGTTCGATGCGGAAATGCGTGAGATTCTTCCAGCAAGTCAATCACTGGTGTTTCCAGAATATAGTGTGCGTTGCCCGGCAAGCGACAGTGCTCGATTTGTCGCACTGTCCCTTAATGCTGATGATCGTGTGCCTTTGAGCGAAATGCATCGGATACATATTCCAGATGGAGGTAATTATTTGTTACTTGAGCAAGTCTCTTCTATATGGGTTGCGCGTTGGCCACTGTTGAGTCTCGAATCGTAGCCAAGGGGATCGTGAAAATTGCTACCGCTTTTCAGGCGTGTCAGGTGGCTTCCACCTATATGCTCCTCATTTGCAAGCATTGGCATTTCGCATCTGCACTAGGGCGTAGTACATAATTATACGAAAATCTCAGAAATCGTCTCTGACTAGGGCTTGCTCTAGACTATGTACTCGCGAGATTTAATAGCAGTGTTTTGACAGATATAGGTGTGATACAGAACATAAGTAATCCCTCTCGAAACTGCCATTTGACCTGCGTGGCCTGCCCTAAAAAAGGTATGTTTGGCAAATGTGCGTCAAACTTGTGTTTTCCCCCTCAGATAACCTTAACGGAGAGGTTTTGAGCCAACTGATCAAACCATCGTATAACTATTTCGCAGTAACATGCTCTATCGCAAATTGTTTCCTCGACCTCAGATTCGTATCGAAGGCAGTGTTCACGATGATTTTCTATTCCGAGTTTCCCACTCAAAACAAAGCGTTGGCTACCGAGCGTTTTAAAATCACGAAGAAGCGACAAAGAACGCACAGAAAGATCTAACTTCAATGATAGAATTTTTTGGCCTTAAAAAGTTGTCCTGTAGGATGAGCGAGTTCTCAGCGGTAGAGAACGGTGAATGATGAGGTCAAACAAAGATGGCAAACTTTTCTAAGCAAAACAGTAATAGTTAGAATCGAAGAATTGTGCTATCCCTGAGCCTCATAGTGTTTCACAATACAGTACAGTGGAGGCTGCAAAATTTATTGAAAGTTTCGAAAAAGGCTTCGACCTTACTTGGTGGCCAGGCCTCTCGGCCAGCTATTCAGGTTTGATAAAGGCGCTAAGCGCCGAAAGCTCACCTGTGAGAAGGAAGTTTCAAGAACTTTGGAAAGTTTCGTTTTGGAAACTTTTGGATTTTTCGAAACTTTCAATAAATTTTGCAGCCTCCACTGTACTGTATTGTGAAAGTAATAGTTAGGGTCAAAGGGAAGACTTGGGCTGCATAGAGTTGAGAATGTCAAAGTAAAAATTCACAAGAAATTTTATTGTCACAACAGAGTTCCTCTGAGAGTACGGGGACGCAGTGAGAGTACAACATTTCGTGTACTTCTGTTTTCAATTTCTTGGCCATTTCGATTCTACCCGAGGAGCGAGTAATCGATTTACCGGGTAATCTCAACGTTGAAGATTATCGTGAACACTGCCTCAAAGCACTCCAAATAACCTCCAGACAAAAAACTTCTGAAATAGACAAAAGTCGCCTGTGGACCCCAAGATTTCTCCATGATAGGAAGCTTCTTATAGAATCAGTCACAATTCTTCGAAAACCAACAAATGGACTTCAGATTCGTAATCAGCACCCAAAACAACCTCTAGTAGTAATTTCTGAGCCCAATCCGGAGCAATTTTTGTGAACAACCTTAAAGTTGATTTTCAGTCCGTGCGTAGTTTCCTAAGGCCGCAGCGAGCTCGTGTGCATCGCCATCGGTCAAAACAAGATCAATGGATGACATCACGAGCGAGCGTGTTCAGGGCGGTGCGGTCAGCCCCGAGGCAGATACTCACGGTCAACAAGATAGGTACTCTTTTCTCATTGCGAAACTAAAGCACTCTTCCCCGGGAACTCCGAAACATTTAGGGAACTTCGAGGGCAGATTACTCAAGCTCTGTCTCACATCTACAACTGTCAACACACTGTTTTGTGTTAATTCGAGATTTAGAGGGTGCGTACTAGAGAGTGTACTAAACTTCAAGTGTTGCGTTTTCAGGTCAAAAATCTTTCCTCAGCGTGTGTTTGGCTCCGTTATGGGGTAACTCCCCAAAATGGCTGATGCTACTTGAGTTTGTCGAATACTACAAATCACAGGTTAATCATTTCCACATTCCTGATGTTTCTCTTCTCCAATTATTGAGCAGTTTAGGGTGCTGAGCGCTTCTATATTTACAAACAGACCACTGACAATCTTACTCAGTCTGTACTTGACAGCTACGAACAAGAAGACGCAGTTACTGTAGTAGATATTGGTGAGGAGACAAATTGTCTAAAAAGACACAGATGTCGCCACGAGGTGCAACTTCAGGTGAGCTGCAGCTAACGTTGTATGACATAAGCAACTCTTGCAGAATTCAGCCATACCTTCCCGCAACATGCATAGTTTTAGGACTGCGTATTCCGAACACGTGGACGAACCTCTTGGGTGGCTACAGTGGACCTTGACGAACGAATCAGTATCAATGACGGCAAGGCAATCACAGAATACATCAAGTGAGCTCAAAGGCAGTGTTCACGATTAAATGAATGGGCGTGCTGGATGTTCATTGCTTTTGATTATGGAAGATGATCAGAAATTCTTAAAGGCAGTGTTCACGATAAAAAACCGTATTCCAACCGTATTACAGTAGTTTCGATGTTTTTGAGTAGGTAAGTGCACTAAGAAGATGATAATAGAGAAAACTCTTCACAGAACACTCAAGTACCGGAGAAATACTATTTTAAAAAATCTCTGAAAAAATTTAGTAAAGCCTCTCTGTGTTTCGAGAGACTGCAAACAACGCAAAGAACCTGACGTCGGGGAAATGGTTTCGCGCCTCAAAATTATAGGGTAAGTGGCTGTGTTTTCTGGACCGCAACTTCTTTGGAAAAAGAGAAGCTACTGAACATGCTTGCTCGTTAGAACCTTTCACGATAAAGAATATTCGGAATATCGGTGCCAGTTCCTCTGGTGAAACGAATGCAGGACAACTGTTATTGGACGTGGGCGGGGTGACCCAATG
Organism: Aplectana chamaeleonis; assembly: GCA_029168955.1. Taxonomy (NCBI): domain Eukaryota; kingdom Metazoa; phylum Nematoda; class Chromadorea; order Rhabditida; family Cosmocercidae; genus Aplectana; species Aplectana chamaeleonis. Next base: position 51,730 of record JAPDOI010001665.1, read on the forward strand.
GGTTGGCTGGATCACAAGATTTTCACCCACTTCCCGGCCGTTCTTCTTCGCAGTTTCGTTCTCAATCTTGTTAGAAGGACCAAAAGCTTGCATTTTAGCCGAAAAACGGGCAGTTTGTTGACCGTGAACACTGCCTTTGATTAAAAGTTATGACCACCTGAAAACTGCTGTGGAATCGATTTAGCTCTTTTCATAGAATGTTGATGCAATAGTCAAACAACATGGAAAACAATTATGGTACAAACTCCACATGCAGGAAAACTTCAAAAACGGCAGTGACCCGGTCTCCTAACGCAGAAAAACTTCAAAAACGATTTTTGCGCAAAATTCAATGCTACAGTGTGTTCGGAATGGTTTTTCTTTGCAAATAAAGGTCTTTTAGTGGCTCATTTGACCTTTTTGTTCACTAAAAAGGCCAAGACATACGAAAACATGAAAAGTAATATATGGTTTTCTGTGCGTACCTTTAGGACTCTATCACTTCAGAACGGTACATTTTTGATGCGCCAAACTTCACGAGTGAGGTCTACAGAGACAATTCATGCAATTGAGCCCGGAAATGTGAAATGGTGTCCGTCACAAACCGTTTCCGCCCTTAATCTTCGGTACAGACTTAGATTCCTTACTGGGAGGACATTCTTCGCAAACTTTGTCGGCGTTGCCCTATCACATCAGCTTTGGCGGACGCCTGCCGCACCGGTGATAGGCCAACGGCAAAGGCATGGGCGGACAACCTCCTCCCAGCACAAGGTCTAAATGAGAGCCTAATCTCTATTTGTGCGCAAATTGAACTACGTAGCTACACTCCCAAGTTCCCCTTCAATGAATGGGTTACGAACGATTATTTGAGATCTGTCGGCGCACCAGAGTACGGCGAACTGCGATTTCGCTGTCGATGGGTGTTGCGATCGAAAGAAATCCCAAGCGATCCACATCAATGGAGACTAGAGGGCTCAAGGCTTCCGATGGCAGAATGGCGCAACACAAGCCATGTTGCACCACTGAATCACACCACGAAGAGCGTAGTGCAACCTGAGAAGGTACATAAGCATTCATGCGAGAGTGATCTAATCTTTTCTATACTGCCATGCCCAGCTTAGCAAGATAGAGAATCCTTCCAGGTAGAAAGCATGAGTGTGCATCAAGTCCTTCGTTTCTCTCTTGGCGCCAATGTTTTCCTCGTGCCACCAAACGACGCGATTGTAAGGTAAGGTGTCTTCACAGAGAGCTGTATATTTTGATGTAAAACTCGCCGGTAGCTTAGTAACCTGTTTTTCGAACTTTCAGACATTATCGTTTGACCAAAGGATGGAATTACTTTCTGAAGGAGGCCGAGTCCTTTGGCTCCTTCGAAGACACCTACATGGCCGACGACCTGCTTGAAACTATTCGCAAAAACCTCAACCAAAGGATGAATGACTTGCCTCCAAAAACGTGAGCAACTTCTTTTACGGGTCAAATAACCTTAATAAACTTTTTCAATGAGTTTACCATGTTCTGTAGAATTAATCCTTTTTTTATAAAAGACTCTCAACAAATCAACAAGTTCCTAGGTACAAACAGCAATTATAGTTGATCAAACTGAAAACATTTTCAAATAAAACAGAACAGATTTCATAACAATAACAAAAACGAACAATTAACAGTGAGGATACATAATGAAGTACGGGCTACTTATGTGAAGCCTTCACAAATATTCTCGCCAAATTTGGATTGAAGCAGGCGTACGACCCGATCACACTGCTCCTCCACATTTCGGTTCTCATCTAAATCCGGATATAGTTCATTATCAACAAACAGTTAAAGAGAATCAATATAAGGCACCTTCAAGAAGCTCGCTCAGGAAAGGCATGACCATGGGCAAGTGAGGCGCTACACCATCTCCTATTTTGTCGAACATCGCCTCAACGACAAGCAGAGCACGATAGCGGATCTGAATTATTAGGTGATGACCACGGGACAGTTTTTCTTTTCAAGAGGCTTGTGAAAAAAAACGGGTGTCAGTATCACGAGAGCCGAATTTCAATTTTTCTAACCATTTCAGACCTGGCTTAAAAATAGTATTTCCGATAATAACGGTCCCTATGCTTCCACCAAAAATCAAAAGTTCCTAGGTTCATTACAAGACGAACGTGTGAAATAGCTAAAAAGGAGCCATAAATAGCTCTACGCGGCCCCAAAACTTGGTTGTGCTATTCCCGCCCCGTCCATTTCCTCAATGGCCAACAAGGGAGTGGGCGAAGTGGGCATAGCACATCCAAGGTTGTAAAGGGCTATTTATGACCTATTTCAGGCTTTTTTCGGCACTATTGTTGCAGTAAGCCACCGAATTTTCATTTATCGGAGAGAACTCGAAGACCGTTTCAACCATGAAAACTGCGAAAACAGACTGCTTTCAGGGCCCATCACAGCGTCAGACACGAATTGGGAAGCCTTACTAAATTCTTCGAGCAATCTGGACAAAGCTACATAATTGAAATATTCGAAAACGGAATCACGAGAAAAATCATTCTCGGGTTTTTGGTAGAAAGTACGAGAAGAAGTGATACCTACAAGGTCCACCCACATATAAGGTATATGTATGTTTATAAAAAAAGCAGAACAGTCGCTGAAAAAAATCCGAAAAGTCGTAAGGAAGCTTGGAAAATTATTGACTATTATAGCACGATCTTCAGCCACGTTTAAGGCTGCTCGCTAGCATGGTCGTCCTCCAAAATACTACGATTTCTAAACCCGTCACCAGGCAGTAACCAAGAGGTAAGGCGCTCTACTAGCATGTCTCGTCTGCCCATGGGAAATCAGACGATACGCGACGCAACAGCTCGCGCTGCCCGCAACTAGGCTACCAATTCTCGGTACCGACTGTACCTTAAAAAAAGATATAAAAATAACGATACAAAACGGCGTATCTGAGCTGTGTTCGATATTGAGAGGTCGAAAAAAGTTCGCGACCCTGTCAAATTTCTGCCCACCCCAGGGGTTCCAACTCGGGATGTGTTGCAAAAGATTTTAAGAAATGGGCAAACGGCAATCGGCAAAATCCTGTGGAAAAGGCCCGCACACGACAAACGGCAATTGCCGCACATTCCTGGTTCCAACTTCGTGGGGGAAAATCAGGGAACAATTCACACTTTCACAAGTTAGAATTCATAAAAATTTTAGGTGAGGCCTAGCTCGCTCATTTGAGTTCGGGCGGAGAGAGCAGCGGAGCGGTCTGTCCTGGGAAACTATAGCGGTGATGAGGAGATTTTCTTCTTCTTCTTCTTCTGCAGCCTCAAAGTGGTTTTTGTCATAGGTTGAGGAACTGGGCGGCCTTCACAGGATTCGTCCAAAGGTCCATTGTGGTTAAGGAGGTAGGTCTCTTCGGGCACATGAACAAGTGCGCCGTGTCGTGTCCGGGAGCACCACAGTCCGGGAATGCGTCTGGTCGGCTGCTGTCGATTTTGTTGACGTGAGACATGAGCAGAATAGAGTGACCACAGCGCAGCGATGCAAGAGCACATCCGGCTCGTCTGCCGAGTTGAGACTCGGACTCGCAAACCCGAGGCGGCACCGTTCCCAAGATAGGGTTCACAGCCGCCTTCGCTAGATATCCTCGAACAAACTGGGTGTGCTCCTCACGCAGAAGACGAAGCCTTTCCATGTTGGAGTTGGCCCATCTCTGTACAACAACTTTACGAGGAGCATCGTCGAACGGCGTCCTAATCGACCTCTCTCTTATGGGCTTCATGATTCTCTTCGACGGATGATTCGGCTGTCTCAGAACATTATTATACATCTACTGTGCCTGGAGTTCACAATGCTCCTTGACCGGCAATATGCAGGCCTCCGCGTGAAGATGCTCCACCGGGGAGCTCCTTGCACAACCGGTAGCAATTCTAAGCCCAGCATTCTGTACACGCTGCAGCTTATTCCAGGAGCTGTCAGACACCAGGTGCTGCCACACTGGTGCCGCATATTCCAGAGCCGGCTGAAGTATTGCTCTGTAGGTTCTCAATATAGTCTCTCGGCTGCTTCCCCATGATGTTCCTCCGAGAGCTCTCAAGATATTAAGCCTAGCCTTGACGAATGTTTGTTTCTGTTCCGCGTTTTTGTGGAACTTCAGTGACGGATCAAGAATAAGGCCAAGCAGCTTGGGGAATTTTGCTGCTGGCAACAGGTCACCATCCCATTTGACATCTGGATGGGCACTGTGTTCCTTGGTGTTTCTTGTGAACACTGAAACAGAGGATTTTGCGGCAGAGACTGTGAGCATCATATTATCGAGGAAGAGCTTCAACTCGACGAGATAGGCGCTGATCTTGTTAGCGGCTATTTGCAGGTCACGGTCCTGGCACATGATGGTGAAGTCGTCGGCATACATAACAATCTTTACATCATTGGGAGGCTCGGGAATGTCCTCAAGATACAGGCTGAATAGGGCAGGGGACAACACTCCGCCTTGCGGAACACCGGCTGCTATTGGAATGCTATCGGATACATGATTCTGGAACAGAACCTTAGCCCGGCGGCCTTTAGTGAACGCTGCAATTCATCGCTTCTGCCATGATGGTAGCGAAGACTTGAGCAGTTTTTCGGACAGCAGTCCCAAGTTAACAGAGTCAAACGCTTTGCTCAGGTCGAGGACGACGGCCACCGTTCTCAGGGGCCTTCTCATGTTGAACCCATCGAACGCAAAGCTCACGATCTCCAATAGAGCAGTAGTAGTAGAGTGAAGTTTCCTGAACCCATGCTGACGCCGCTGTCGCTTATTTTGATCAGCCAGGTCCGTCACGATCAACTTTTCAGCTAATTTAGCGACGGGCGATAACAGGCTTATTGGTCGAAAGCCCTTTTCCGTGCTTTGGGACTTGCCTGGCTTTGGCAACGGTATCACATTGGCTGTCTTCCAAGCTTGGGGTAGAGTGCAGGTCCGGAAAGAAGTGTTAATGATATCTGCAAGCATCGGTAGAAGTTCCGTAGGAAGCTTCTTCAGGATGGCTGGGGAGATACCGTCAGGTCCGATAGCCTTCGAATTCCGCATTTCTTTGATAGCCTTCTCTACTTGTGTGAGAGTAAAGGCCTCAGAAGCGTTCATGAGCGGCAACCGGCTCAGCTCTCTAACCGTGACTCTGTTTTGCACGCCTCGCTTGGTGCGTGTGATGAAAAAGTTCTTGCCGAGTGCGTAAGCAGCCGCTTTCCCTGATTTGAAGATGTTCTCCTCGAACTCAATAGCGGAGCTCATCGGGGGAGCGGATTTTCCGGAAATTTTCCTCAACACTTTCCACGTCGTAGTTCCGTCCGCCTTGAAATTCAGCTTTTCAGTGAACTTCTCCCAGCATTCCTTCTTGTTCTTATCCAGATCCTGCTTGATCTCATTATCTAGCACAGCAATCTCCGGGTCTAGATGATCTGCGGCTCTCTTCTCATCTTTAGTTCTTATCTTCTGCAGTATTTCCCTGCTGACATTTGGAAACAAGGTCTTGACACGACCCTCAGGAATTGCGGCTTTCATGGCCTTGCGGATGGCACTTGTTAGATGGCGCTCTTTCTGATGAACATCACCATTCCATGGGTAGTCGACCGCATAGCGGAGTGCAACATCCCTGAACAGGGTCCAGTCTGCTAGGCCTAAATTAAGATAAGTACGATGACGAAAACCAGAGTAAGGGGCAAGAGAGTCAGAGAGATCAATATATACAAAGACGGGAATGTGATCACTGGAGAGAGTTGTGGATGTGGACCACGTGCAAGCATTAGAGAGATTGGATGACACAAGAGAGATATCTGGGCTAGAACCACACTCCTCAGCCCATTCTTCGACATCTTCCCCTCCGGCGTCAGAATCAAGAGCGGAACAGAACGTGTGAGCATTGAAGTCACCCGCAAAGACAGCTGAAGGGGAGAGTGAGCAGTCGTACAACTGCTTAAGGAGGGGAATAGGATTATAAGAGGGGGGCAAGATGATATAGGAGGACTATAGATGTTGAATAGAGATAAAGGGGTTTTGAGGGGGAGGTGGACAGGAATGTACTCGAGAGTACCGTCCTTAGGAGTATTAGGGATAATATGAGAAGGTAAGGCAGATTGCACGAAAGTAAACACTCCGCCCCCAAGAGCTGTCCTTGGCATGTGATAGGCGGTGTAGCCCGGAATGTTTGGTTGGGGATAAGTGGGAGATGGAGAGAGCTTGGTTTCTTGAACCATGATAACATACGGGTGATGAGAACGTGCGAATAGAGAGAGTTCAGATAACTTGTTGCGAAGGCCGTTGAGATTAATGTGAACAATGGAGAGGGGGCGGTTGGTAATTGAGGAATCAGAGTTGTTGGGGGCAGAGCATAGAACACAACGAAAGGATGAGTCATGATGCCTCACAGAACAGGCCCGAACAGGAGAAGTGCACCCACCTTTGGCATCCGAAGCACTGGACACTTGTTTTATGCCAGGTAACATCCTCGCCGCAGGTGGCACATGGATACTTCTGTGCTGGTCCAGGATTCCTCAGACGCCGGCCCTTTGTAATAAAATCCTCAGGAGCGGCCGACCAGCACCTCTCCCATGACAAAAACCCTCTTCTCGGAGGGGTTGACGTCGGTTTGCACGGAGGCGATCTTCTTTCCTCCACACTGCCACGGCACGAACGTACGGCATCTCGGCAGCAGGAGATTTCGACATCGTAAGACCGATAAAACTTACTTCTCCCGGCCAGAAATCGGGGGGAAAGGCGATTTTCAATGTGGCCAAAAATCCTAGGACGGCGCCCTTTACGGTTCTATTATCGAATAAAATTTCAGCGTCACCACCGGTTTCATATCGCCTAACCTCGCAGTTGCAGTTTTTGGAGAACACTAACGTTGTGTCCCTCGACTACATTTCGTGCAAAGGGTTTCCAATTTTTTTCAAGTTCTGCTATCTCCCTGAAAAATCAATGTCCTCTAGCAGATGCTAGAACTTTGAATTTGCATCCAGCTTCAGTTTTAAATTTTGATAATTCTGATGCTAATGCTATTAAAAAAATTTGAAGGTCGGCTCGCACTTCTTTGACATATGCACTCTGTAACGAAATTCGAATCACCTTTGCTCTGTTATTTCTTGTTTTCAGCAACAGCTTCTCCAAAATATCAGGGAATATATCCGGATGGTTATCTGCTATCCTGTACAGAGCATTCGACAAATGAGGCACACATCTCTTCTCATGTCCACTCAATTTGCTGTTCACAACTTCATTGACCAATGGTTCTACCAGGCTCTCTGCTCGATCTCTGGAAATAATGACAGTGACCCGAGCATATGAAAGACGGTGTGAAAAGCCAACTAACTGTGTGAAGAACTCTCGATGGCGCGCGCAGTTGTCAACAAAGTCGATAGTTTCAGTTACCATCGCATCTGCCTCCAACCCATCAGCCGTATCCTTCTTACCGTAAAGTAGCAGCAGAGATGGATCTGCAAACGAAACAAATTTCAGAATTCAATGCAACGAAGGACGACAAAAAACTCACCAGCTATGACAGTAGCGTTGCAGGCTCCTAAGATTTTACCTGTCATCTCCACTAGTCTTCCAAAATATGGCAATGCTAGAGAGTTGAAAGAGTCATAGAAGCTGAAAATTCACATTTCTTGACGAAAATCACAAAAAGAAATCCTGAATGCTTCCCGTCAAGACAGCACGGAAAAACGACGAAACCGTAGGACAACTCCTTTCCACAGAAAAACTGAAAATTACCAATTAGCAAACGAGAAAACAGTGACAAGACGTCCGCGCTCGGCTATTGTCGCTGAGGTTTTCAATCCTTGTTCAGCCCAGTCGATTAAGCCATTCATTACAGATCGAAGAGTGTTTTCAGTCAAGACCTCGGCCATGGCTAACAATGACTTGAACACACTCTGTTCCACATTTCGGATTTTCGTAAACACCTGAACAAAAACATTTAGCGATATGAACTATACAAAACTTCCAATGCATAAAAACAGTGTGTTCACCATAGAAATCATTCCTAACTGTTATTCATGAGAAGTAAATTAGTGGTTCCTTGTAGGCACGAGAAATCATTGGAACGAGCAGGGAAACGTGTGAGTCAGGAAAGCCCCCTTCTGTGTTTAGCGCACCCGTAATGGAATGGCTCCTGATCCGAGGAAAGAACATAGATTTCCCAGATCGCTCTTCAGGCCAGAAGCCAGCTACACCAACGGTAAGTCCCGCGATTTACAGTCGGCAGGGACACCCACTGACTGTTTAGGTTCTTCATGACGGTATAGTTTGCGTTGACGCTAGTTGCACCGTCAAGCGGGAACCAAAACAGTCAGTGCGTATAGGGCTCACTGTAAGGTGAAATTTCACCCTGAGCTCTGCACCCCTCCAAGCTAAATGAAACTATATCGCCACTGCGGTCACTCTTTAACAATAGTTTTATCCTTGATGAATTCAGTATAAGAAGATCAGCACTGGAGTTCTCAATGGTAACGAGCGGTAATTAATGGGGTCAGTCGAGAATGGAGGAATATGCTATTATGTTAAGCAGCATTAACTATGTCCAAAAAAAAATAACGGAGCATCAGAGGGTAGAGAATTTCAAACAGCAGTTTCACAAAAGATTTCGTTGTCGCAAGAAACAGTTCTTCTGAGAGTGAAGAGGCGGGATAAGAGAACAATTTCTCATATACTTGTGGCGCGTTTTTCCCGATTTCTTCGTCATTTCTGCTCTACCCGGAGAAGAGGTTATCGTTTTAGCAATAATCCCGAAATTGAAGATTATCGTGAACACTGCCTTCAAGTCAAGCCGGCCATGTCCTACGATGGTCACATTCCAACCTTTTCCTTCGCTGGAAACGCAAACAGGAATTTTATCCTTAGCACTGCCTTTGAAATAACACGCCAACCGTTCATCCCTCAGGGCGAGCTTTTTACTCAAAATGCTTGTCGAAGGGATTGTGGGAATTTACACTAATCTTAAATTTTTTTTGCCAAAATACCTAGGGAGGCCAAGTACTTCCACTTCGATGGAAAACCAGTAGCCATTTTTACAGTGAACAATGTCTTCAATTACCTCAGTGTTTCTTTCACCGCTACGAAACTCGAGACTCTTCAGGAAGACGTTTGTCAGCAACGCATCTCTGCATTGAGTGATGGCGCCACGATTCTTTTGATCAAAGTATCCAGCCAGTAGAGTGAACAGCGCAATGAGAGGCTTCTGTAAGTTTCTTAAAAATTGCACGGCGATGCAGATATTACAGAATAACCCAAGAGACTAAAAATGAACCTCCTCGTTGGAAATCTGAACAACCGCTTTTGCGAAATGCTCAGGTACTACACGGAACTCGACCTTCAGTAGAGCGGAGCGAATGAGACCAAGCCTTGAAATCAACAACGGTCCTTCTGATACGTGTGAAAATTGTTCGACAAGAGCGAATACCAATGCTACCTATGACGTATAGCGCTCTTCGGGTTTTGCAATGGTTGAGACTTGTCAACTATGGGCATGGAAGGTGTACCGGCCTCGTCTGTCGACTCCGAATACCTTCAAAAAAAAAAAAAAGATTATTTATACCGTTTGGAATAAACCGCCGAATAATAAAGCTGAAGTATGATGCCAGACGTGTCTAGCTTCAGTATATTGCATTTCATTCTTCTTGTCAGGACAACATTCGATAACGTGCTCTGAAACCACGGTCCAAGTTCGTGGACAAAAATTGCTATTCTGGCCCGCCTTATGTAGCAACTCTGCCAAACGCGAAATTTCAGCTCTCCAAAATAAGCGAAAAAACCTCGAGCATCTATTCCGTCTGCCCCGAATGAGCACCCATTCCCTCCGCCCGACTCCGCGTTTTCGATTTCAGAAGGAATGAGATCAGGGCGTTCCATGGTGACGTGTAATTAGGCCCCTGTCAGACTTCGTCGAAAAACCTGCTGAGTCCGAATGAGTGCGGGGCGGAAAAACCGTCCTTGATCGTCTGCAACCGACTGAGTCCGGTTGCCCCCAGCGCCAACGAGTTCCTCTGCAAAACACGCAATCGATAGTCTAGTGACGATTATCACCTCAGCTGTGAATAGGGACGTGTTTGGTGGCTAATTTTTCTTGTTTTCAACATTTCTTTGTCTTCAACTCGTAAACCATTTTTAAAAATCATCATTGGACAGATGATTCTTTTTTGCATGAAATGAATCTGATTTTGTATCAGCAGTAGGTGGGGCAGAGCGCAGAGGACGAGAGTTGAGGGGATGCGGCGGGACTCGGCAGGTCGCAGTCGGCCGAAGAAAATGCACCCAAATCACGTGAGTAACTCCTATATCGACCGGGTGGGGTGAGGTTGGGACGCAGCGGGACTCAGTCGGTGCACTGGCTCCGCCTTGGTACGCATGAGAACCATCAGTATCGACCGGGGGGATTGCGGTGGGCACCAGACGGTCGCAGTCGGACTCAGTGAGTTGATTTGTTTTGCACCCGTCTCCCACGAATTCGGTGCGCATCGACCCGGTGGGACTCATAAGATCTACCGACTATGACGGGGGCCTTAGACAATGCGGCCGCCCTCCCCTTCAGCTTGGAATTCATGGCGACCCCTCGCTTCCATCCCCAGGTGGTTCGCGAGTATAACTGACATCTTTGACTTAATCGGTTGGCTTTTGCCTGACGCGGTCATTCCGCATCTTCACCGAGGTGTGCCGTCCTAGTAAGCAGCCGTGTCGATTTGTCACGGTCCTCAGCCACAAATTGAACACAATCCATCCATTGATCACTATTCCACTTCCTGCGGAGTAGGAGTAAAACATCGCGCCTGAATTGCCTTTCAATGCCGAGTGATTTCAAATCCTCCTTCACCACATCCGTCCGAAACTTTCGCCTACGTCCACGCGGCCGTTTCCAGACAGGACTTGGAAGCATCCTTAGAGCGTGTTGAACAAGACGATCTGGCGGTCTTCTTAAAATATGCCCAAACAGACGAAGACGACCTTCCGTTGCCGCTTGAGATGGCATTGGGAGATGTTGGCACCTCCCTCGTGTCAAACGTAGATGTAAGGCTTCAATCTCGTTGTAGAGATCTTCGTTGTGGCACATCCGCGGCCAGAAATATCCGAGCAAACGTCTAAACAGCTTCCTCTCCGTGCAATCCAACCTTTCCATCAGCGTCTTCGGTGCTGCCCACGTCTCCGATCCGTACATCATGATAGGGCGAATAGCGGATAAGTAGACGCGCAACTTGACTTCCTTCGCGATGGGGGTAGACCACAAACACTTGGTTAGAGAATTGAATGCAGACGTAGCTTTCGCACATCGTTGTTGAATATACATAACTACCATCGTTCTTCAGCAAACTGCCCAAATAACAGAAATCGTCCACCAGTTCGATATGTTGTCCGTACACACAAACTCCCGTAGAAGGCCTCTGAGAGACCCACATCTGCTTGCATTTGTCCGGACGAAGACGAAGTCCATAGGCTGCGGCATACTTCGAAACGAGGTTCACAATCCTTTGCAGTTTTGCGTTGTTTTCAGCGAATAACACAATGTCATCGGCGTACTCCAGGTCGACAAGGGAGCGTCCTGATGGTGTTAGAATCACGTCCGCAGGAAACTGTTCTGCAACTCTACGCATGATGTCAGCAACGGCAAAGTTGAATAGGAAAGGTCCTGCTACAGCTCCTTGCCTTACTCCTGTTCTCACCTCGAAAGCTGCCGTAAATCCGACAGGCGTACGAACTGCCGCTGTTGCTCCTTTGTTCATGTCCTCGATTAGTCGAACATACTTTTACGGGACTCCATCGGCTCGCAGAGCGTTGAGCAATCGATCACGATGAGGAGAGTCGAATGCGGCTTCAAAGTCCAAAAAAGCAAGCTTTAATGGCTTCGAATACCGCTGCCACGATTCGATTACTCTTCTCACAACGAACACTTGGTCTATGGTCGATCTTCCAGGTCGAAAACCGGCTTGCTCCTCTCTGGTCGTTTCCTCACGATGTTTGATGAGTCGCTCGAGAATGATACGTTCTAAAAACTTGTACATGACACGAAAGAGAGAGATTCCTCTGTAGTTCTTAGGATCCGTGACGGATAGCTTCTTGTGAAGAGGTACGATGATCGCATGTCTCCACGAATCGGGTATCCTTTCGCTCATCCATATGGCACAGATGGTGTTGGTCATTTCACGAATCCCAGACGGAGGAAGAGCTTTCAGCATTTCAGCAGTGATGATGTCATCTCCACCTGCCTTTCCATTCTTCATTTCCCGGACTTAATTCGAAACTTCAGCCTCAGTCGGCGGTTCCTCACTGACATCGTAATGTGCTCTCTGAACATGCGGCAGCTCTGGTACTGACGGCGCTGGACGATTCAGTAGTGAACTGAAGTAATCCTTCCATAATGGCAGCGTCGCATCACCAACTGCAAATCCATTGGTAGTTTTGAGGACAGCAGAACATCTCTTCATCCTGCCGCTATACTGTCGTAACAACGTGTAGGCTTTCCTCGGATTCTTCTCCTCCCAAGCCTTCTCAAACTCCTTAGCTCTACACGTCCAGTCTCGTTTGCGGTCATTTTGAAGCTGCCGACGCAACTTCCTCCTAAGACGTTTCTCCTCCACGAAGTTTCCTGCAGTTCGGAGAGCACATACTATGTTGTAAGTAGATGTTGTTTCCTCTGAAACGTAGGCGAGCTTCTTCCTGGGCTGTACAACCGGGAGTGCCTCTTTCGAAGCGTCCTGGATGCACTTGACGAAAGAGTCCGCGTCGCAAAGTTTCTTCTTAGTCCGTACTCCAATATGAACAGAAACGCGTCGTCGGAATTTCCTTCTGCATTCTTCATCCCTGAGACTTGTCATACCAATCCTCTGGAGAGGCTTAGCCCCTCGCTTCCTCTTATGAATCCTCGCAGTGAAGTTCAACAGAACTGGACGGTGATCCGAATCGAATGCGACATTCCACACAGCTCTAGATCTTCGAATGTCCGATACTGGAATATTCCTCGTCAGAACATAGTCGAGCTGTAGTTTCAAAAATGTCATCTTCCGCTTCCGCTGCTCTTCCAGAGATAGCTGGGTTGGTCCCTGCCACGTAAGCTGATGGCGGCGATGATTCCTCTTGAATGTCGATGCAATAATCAGACCACTGTGTTCACACAAGTCGACAAGGCGGTAGCCATTGTCCGATGTTTGCTCCACTGGGAAGAACCATTTACCGAGTACTTCGGATTCCTGATCAAGTCCCATCTTCGCGTTTGCGTCGATTCCCAACACAACAGCATGTTGACAAGGTATCCTGGCTAGCAACGTATTGAGTTCCTCGAAGAAGGCATCCTTGGAATTGTCTTCGGCGGTTTCGGTGGGCGAATGAGCACTCACTATCCACAGATTGAATCCTCTGTGATCCCGCAGTCGCACAAATGCATTCCTACACGACGTTGAGCCGAATTCCTCGATCATACCATTGTAGTCCTTCCTTACAGCTATCGCACAGCCTCCCACTCTCCTATCATCAGCGTCACCACAGTAGATGACGTACTCTCCGACGCTGATGACTGGTCTATCCTTGAGGCGAGTTTCCTGCAAAGCAGCAAACGGTGCATGGAAGTAGCTCAGAAGATTGGACAACGCAGATTGTTGGATATCACTCGACAATGACCGGCAATTCAGGGTGGCGAAATTGTGGCTTGTGGCCAAAGACTCCATGAACTCCCTAGGTACGGATCCTACAGTGTTATGGACCAGAGGCCTTAGTGTGCCGGACGGCAACACCTTTATACAATGTGCGGGATACTTTCGCGATATAGTTGTGCACGCTATATCGCTCGAACGTTTCCTGTGTACACTCAAACGTCTGCTGGGTTCAGTAGAAGCAGGGGCACCAACGAGCAGGTACCAACAGACTTGTATATACACCCCCATAACTGACATATGAACGATAAATTCAGTGAAAATTTTCAATTCGATGAAAAGATTTAAAGAATAAAAGATTTTTAAAAAAATCAAAACTAAACAATACGACCTCAGAGTCGTCCGCTAACCTTTTACAGTTATATTTTACAACCAATTTTGGATGGTGACAGGACGAGAACCTGCGAACCCCACGACGGGGAATACAGCTACGCTCCACCTACCCTCGACGAGACGAGCGATGAATTTTGATCAAAAGCTATGTTCTTCCATTTATTATCGCTTAGCCTTATATTTCGGTCTGCTACAGGGCAACGCCTGCTAATGACTTGAAGAAGGACAGGACCCAGATAACTCGTCCTCAGTGTTCTCGCCGATCAAATTCGCAATATTTGGAAGGCCTTACCTCTGTTCGCAATGGGCTCTGGGCAATTCTGAAGATACCACTGTGATCAGCTTCAAATTCTCTACAAGACAAGCACGGAATGGGATAGCGATTCTGGGGTTTGACTCTGCCTTTAAAGGCTCCGCAGGGTCGTACCGCATATACTTAGTATCCAAATCGCTCCTTTTCAGATATCCGACCGGATATCCGAGATTCGGATAATCTGATATCCGAAAATTCGAAAAAACGCATTATCTGAATCAAACCATTATCCGAAAGGCCAAAAATTCGGATGAAATCGGATGAATTTCGGATAAAATCGGATAAAGTTCGGGTAAAATTTCGGATCAAATCGGATAATTTTTGGATAAAATCGGATAAAATTGACCTAGGTCAAGCCCATTTTCCGTACTGCCCTCTATTTAGTACATCAACCCAGGGTTTTCCTCCTTCCGGAATCGGAAGAGTTGTTGCGGCGCCGAAAGATGGGGGTGGTCGGTGGTCAAGTGATATGATCAAGTGGCTAGTTATTCAGTGTAGAAGTTTTTTATAGTCGCTTTGCATACTTTTTACTTGATAGTTGTCCTGAAAAACTTGTGGGTGTATAATACTGTGCCTCCCAACGACGATTGAGTAATTGAAAATTTGTTCTCATATTTTTATAAGTATGCATATATGTATGAAGATTGATGTTTATATGTGAACATGCTGCGAATGCAATAAAGGACTACTGTTTGTTCAATTAAAGATGTTTACGAAGGCTTGCCATGAATACCTGATTTATTGTTCACCGTTTTGCCACAACTTTGTTCCAAAAATATCCAAAATTATCCGACCGGATATCCGTATCCGAATCATAAGAAAAATGACATTATCTGAATCGATCCGTTATCCGTTAATTCGAAAAAGCGCATTATCAAAATCGAACCAGTATCCGGAAAATTTAAATCGGCATTATCCGAACCGATCCATTATCCGAAAAATTATCTTCGGATAACAAGTATAGTACCGCAGCGGCAGGTCAGTGTTGGAGAGTGACGGGCGTCACGCAGCGGGCGAGGACCGCAACGTGCCGGGCGAGAGCAGCGACGCGGGTGCCTCGCAGAGTGTTTTCGTCGCCGCTGAAGCCGCTTGATAGCGACGGCGAGGAATGGTCTGGACCGTTTCTTTTGTCGGCGAGGAGCGCCGTCATCGATCCTTTCAATGCATTTTTTCCATACTTTAGTCATCCATGTGAACATTTTACATTTTTACTCTCATTTGAGATAGTGATTGCACGTTTCTATACTTTTTCATGCGAACCATTCTATTTCACTTCCAAAATAATTGATTTCATTTCAGTCAGGGGTGTGCAGAAAATTCTTTTCGGTAAACTTTTTACCAAAACTTTTCACCGAATTTTTTTCGGTAAATACGGTAAAAACGGAAAATTCGGTAAAAATTCTGACTTCGACTTTGGGACACATTCCATACGATAGCACAAATGACCAACAATATTTATGTATCATTTTCAATAGTGCATGAGGATAGTGCAAATAATGAGCGAGTTTTCCATATTAAACTGAGCTCAACGGCTGAACACGATCAGCGCGACGTTGATTCTGAGAAAAAGTAACTTTTCAAAAATTTCTGTCGTCAAGTTCTTTCTGTAGTCACTCAAAATCAAGCCAGCTGAGGAAAACATTCCTTCCTTCTCAACTGTGCCAGGAGGCGGGCGAAAGTACTTATTGGTCAGTGAGGAAAGGTGCGGTTACGATGATTTCATAATGGAGTCGTTCCAGAACTGCAGTGGATTTAGTGTTGTATCCGGGGGCTTCGAAAAGAATTTTTCCAATTCCTGGAATGACTTCTTCGGGACTCTGCTGCATTGCAAGCCTGTTGACATTTCCGAATAAAATATGAATTTCTCGGAGTAGTATCTCGATGAGAAGAAGCACGTGACACAAAAGGTGAAGCTAAGTTGTTAGAGGTAGGGAATACCTACCATCCGAACATAAATGCCCTAGTTCTCGTGTAAATGGCGTCTTCCTAGCGTCATCCACCCGATTTTTTTCCCTCGTGGTCCTGTGTATCATTCATTTCACAATGCTTTGTCGGAATAGGTTTGATAGCAACTCCTTCATTAGGAAGGGTACAATGAGCTTTTTAGATGTTGATAAAGAAGTGCCTCCACTTTTCGTTTTTATTCCTTGAGGCTACTGCAAATGGTTGGTTTGTTTTCGTACGTACTGTTCTTTTTTTTTTCGACGCACCTTAGCGTGTATGCCAAATAAAGAAATAAATAAATACCGTTGCAAGATTTGAAAAGTAAGCCGAAGGGTTGAAAAGAATAACAAAAAGACGGGTGAAGGAGGATATCGCGTCAAAGGTCTGCCATACCAGAAGCAAACCCGTGAAATACGAGTAAGAAGTAGGCCGATTGGGCTACAAACACCCAATTTTTTTCGGTAAAAATTTCGGTAAATTTTGAGAAAAATTCGGTAAATCGAAATTTACCGAAAAACACCGGTAAATCCGGAAAATCGGTAAATCGGTAGACGGAAAATGCACACTCCTGATTTCAGTTTCCACTTTTTTTGAGGGATAATATCGATTCTCCGAGGAAATTCAAATTTTGGCGCGGAATGAATGAGGCTGTACGTCATTGAGGTAAATGAAGAACGACGGCAGGCATAGCTGCCATTCTGCAAGGCAATGAAGTGCACAGCCGCGTCAGGGTTTGGCTACGCGTCAATCCTCTCAGACGGTGACGTGCCGCCGGGCGGTGCAACTGTGCAGAGCCCTTTAGTTACCGCCATATATTACGCTTTCCGCCGCGTTTTTTTGTGACAACTATTCCTTTTCGGGTGCGTCAGCCCAGTGAAGGTGTCCATTCATGATAGTTGTCTTGCCGTCTCCGACGCATCCGACCGGTGTATAACTATGGCCATACGCTGTAACGAGAAGGTGGCGTAATTTTTGGGAACCAGCACATTTTGACGGGTTCACTGGCAGACCCAGTGCTTATAACCACTTTATATCAGCGGGAGAGCAGTAGCTTGTATAGTTCGGTGCATTTTGCTGAATACAGGCACATTGACGAAGACTGAAGAAAGACTATGAAACTCCGTTAGCCGTAGGTATAGACTCATAGAGACGCAACCTGAGAGAAAATACACCTAGCAGAGGAACGATTCCGCGTCGATTACGCTGAGGCACTAGCAGACGATTATTTCCCACCATATTTTTTTGTTGCACAAAATTCTTACTTAGAAAAAAAAAACAAACCGTCCGCTCAGTCGGCAGTATTGAGTAAGGATATCGGGCAGAAACTGCGACACAAACGGAGAAAATTGGTCCATAATGCGTTGAACGCAAGTCAAAGCAGATATCTAAAAGATTACGGGAAATTCAAACTCTTTCTAGCTAATAATCGCATCCAAGAGCTAAAATTAATCACCAGCAACGTAGAACTGCCAAGTTTTCTACCACTCAGCGATTGTTGCCTCTGACGCTGGCGCTTCGAAATCTCTTCAGACGAACATTGTGAGGGCTGGTTGCTCTGATACATATGTACAATGGGAAGGGATACCCTAACAAAAGAAAAACTTCGGGACTTTCTTACCTTTTCATTAGCAATGCAATCGGCCAAAATGCTCAAGCATGTTTTCAGTAATGGAACCGCCGACACCATAGTGGCCTTCATGTTCTGTGACCTAAAACGGGGAGATCACCTTATTGAGCAAATTTCAGAGAATCAAGCAGCCACAAAAATCCGCCTTATTAGCTCTCCAGAAAGAAGAAGAACATTTCCAACCAAGCATTCGTCCAGCGCTTGATACTCGGCCGCCTAAAAGCGATGCGTTAAAAACAATCCTGTAGAGCACGACTAGAAAAAATAGAAAAAAAACTTGTCGCTCACAATATCTGTACATTTCGCCATTGTATCAGAGAGCACTGACACGTCCGAGTGGCCACCAAGACGCTTCGCCACGAGCTTCAAGGTGAAAGCAGCATTTTGGCACAAGACAATCTGAACGAATTGAACAAAATTAGGATTTTGACTCAGTGTACCATAGCACCAGGGTAAGGCGTAGCGGTGTGATCGGCCAGTGAGAGGTGCGCCCCCCCCCCTCCTCCAGCTTTAGATCCGGTGCGGCCCACCTCTCACCGAGGTTGTAACTTTAGACCCTTGTGCGAACCAATTTGAGAGTCTCTTCCGAACAATGCTTCCAAACCATTTTTCAGCAAAAACGAACGTTATAGATCAAGTCACACCGGCCGTAATCGGCTTAAAATGGTCGGATCGACCGGGGACTCGGCCGACAGTTTTTTTATGGTCTCCTTCGAAATAAACACCGCAACAGCCTACTCCAGAAAAATTATTTTTTCGACCTCCCCTGACGTGTAAGTCCAAACAGCGGTTTTCTGCTTTTTCAGCGCCCCGAATGACACACTCATAGTCGACTGCTTGGCTTCTGAAAGGACTAACTAAATAGTTTTCTTACTTTTCTATCTGATAAAGCTCTGAAAACTGATCTAGAGGCCTTCATCGCAAGAATCACACGGTGTGATGAGGCCTGTTTTTAAGGCTCAAATCACACCGTCACAACTACAGCCGTCACACCGGTCGCAATCGGCTCAAAATGGTCGGATCGACCTGGGACTCGGCCGACAGCTTTTTTTTATGGTCCCCTTCGAAATAAACACCGCAACAGCCTAATCCAGAAAAATTATTTTTTCGACATCCCCTGACGTGTAAGTCCAGCCAGCGGTTTTTTGCTTTTTCAGCGCCCCGAATGACACACACATAGTCGACTGCTTGGCTTCTGAAAGGACTATCAGTATCTCCGATTTGACTGAAATCTTGACTAGGGGTTAAATTCAGGGCGCTGAAGACGAATCTAGCGTCCATTTCACAACTTTCGGCCTGCTACCTCAGTTATAAGATGGTTTGTGAAAGACGTAGTTCATGTCAATTTTTTAAATGTCGATTTTACTGTTCGATTCAATGGCGTGTATCTTCGAGCCATACCTTTTTTACTTACTATGGACAAAAAAGTGGTGAAATGGGCCCGCGAAGTAGTGCCTGCTCTCAAGAAAGCGGGAAACCAAAGGACTTCTAAGAATTCATGCAAAGCCTGTGAGGAGTTTCAACAACCACGTTCTGAGTTCAGAAACCCAGAAAAATCCCGAAATTCTATCTTATTTGTCGGTCAACATATTGGGATCACTCAGAGAACTAACACGTTGGCGAATAAGGAAATTGCTTCGGTTAGCGACCAGGTTGCAAAACTGTGCGGAATGTTTCGGGATGAGAATGTGGTTCTGCGTTTCGGATCGAGATTGCAACGCGTTGATGTTGCAGGACCTAAATCATCCAATGCTTCGATTGAGACAATGGTGTGAGAGACAACACTAGCAAGACAACACTCTCTATTGCTGCAAACTTTCCTACAGCAAACTTTGCGACAGTCGTCAGACCGCGAGGATTGGCGTACTAGATCTATTAGATGAGGATCCAGGTCAGAATCGATCCCAGTAGAACGAAGAAAGCGACATACTCGCCCTTAATTTTGGACAGTGCCTAGAATACAGAACCAACAGAGCAGGGCAAGGTACACAGAGGCCCCCTCCCATGGCGACAGCCAAGGGAGGGTGAAGACTGTCTTCGACACAGCTCACTTTGACTATGACAAGGTGTTCTGTCTTAAAAAAAAACTATCTACAGATTTTTTGAACGTGCAGAAATGGATTTATATCACTTCGCCAGACGATGAGATGACACAACTATACAACCCTACAGAGCCCAACAAAACCTTGCGTGTTTCCTAGACCATGAGAAGGAAGGCTTGAAGCGAGCCACCGGGGCTGCAATAACATCTACTGTCATAGTCTACACTAAATCTAGAAAGGCATTTAATTTTGCCAAAGAATTTCCACTCGTAATTGCACAATGAAGACAGGAATAGTTGCTTGTGGAGCTCATTACGAAGCTAGAAGAGCCTACAGCTGTGATTAAGCAGATCGCTGTTAACATGAAACACGATCTGTTGAAGTCATCGACGAAAACCTCCCGATCTCACCTCTAACAGATGATCAGGCCGGGAATGGAATAGAATAGATAGTCTTTTTATTGAGAATTGCATCTCCTGTCAATCGTTCATTAACTATTGTGGAAGTTCAGAATAAGTTCGCATGTGGCACCTTGCATGTCTCACGGAAACGCTTAGAGGCATCGTTCGCGCTGGAATTCATTTTTAATTTTTCAGGCTCAATTCCATAATTGAGCCCGGCAGACCACACTGGTAAACTTTGGCGCGTCAAAAACGTTGGACAATGAGGTTGGAAGGCGTCAAAGATGAAGATCCGCCACCAAATCTCACCAGTCATCTAGCACTTTTTCCTAGAATATTGGTGCGACCGTAAAACAACATGAAAAATAGTTACGGCACGAACTCCACATGCGGGAAAACTCCGAAAACGACAGTGACGAGGCCTCCAAAAAGCAGGAAAACTTCAAAAAGGATTTTGGCGCGAAATTCAAATTCGTATTTACAATGTATTCCTATTGACTTTTCTTTACAAATGAAGGTTTTTCATGGGCCCCTTCGACATTTTCGTTCACTAGAGAGGTCAAGATACACAAAAACATGAAAAAATAATATACGGTTTTCTGCGCGCACGATGCCTTTAACTTCATTAGATTCCCAAACACAGCAAGCTGGCCTCTCGATGAGTCTTTGAACATTCTTTATTAAACGTCTTATTTCTCTTTCTTGAAGCAGTTGTGGTGGGGCTTCCGTTATGACCGGTAGGATGCCAGGTATCTACGGATTCTTGAAAGAACATATATAACCAGCAACAAAGTTTCGGGACCCGCAAGAAATGATCTGCTGATGACTGCGGAGCTCACAAATTGACCCTTGTAATCACGACGCAGGACGATATGCAATGAACCTCAGGCAGCGTTCATACGTGGCGGGAGCGTGCGTTTCCGCTGTTGTGCGCCTCTGGACGCTCCTCAACGCCGGAGCAGCCCGTGCCCGCAAATTAACACATGCAAACACCCCCTACCTATGTACCTTGTGTTGATACGATTAAAATTGTTTGATCTGGTGATCAATCACTCGAGTCGCCGCAACGGCTGATAATTTGCCACGATTTTCGACTTCCGTGGTCGGATTATGGAAAACAAGGGCAGTCGTTTCCCTACAGGTTTAATGCCACCTGCTTTAGTGAAGGAGCAGTAAGCTTGAAACTTGCTGCTTTCTTCGTGGTGTGGGCGCAAGGGCGCGAGAGCGAGGGCGCGCGAGAAGGAGCGCCTGTGAGCGGCTAGCGAATTGTGTGCCCTCGATGACCATCGATTTTGCGTAATCGCACGCTCTCGCCACATATGGACGCTGCCTCACCCAAATACTTTTTATGAAGGAGTACTTCCTATTTGGTTCACCAACCAGGATTAATAGGAGATTTACCTAACGATCTGTAGCACACGTAATTAATTTCGGGTTCCCTCAAATGACGATGCTCCATCGTGTCTGATGGGCTGCAAGTTTTCACTCATAAGTACACAACATTCTCGCCAGTTACCTGGTGCTGCTTGTAAGTCTCAGACGGCTGAAACAGAATTTAGATGTCACACCGCAGAGGCTTAAGCAAGAAAATGTCACATAAAGGTAATAAATGACGCCAGTACATCTATTATCGTGGAACACGTGAACGCGAACCTCCACCACTTCGCTACATTTTTTGAAACTCTTCCAAACGAAGAGAGCCTTTCAGTAGATTTCACACTCAATTGCGAGGTCTGAAAAAGAAGTGCAGCACCGAGTAAATTTTCTGCAAACGTTTTGTTGCATTTTTTGCTAGCACAGAGCGCCCCATCGCCACAACTCACTTCAAAATTGACGGAATGAATTTTCAGAATTTTCATGTTCCTCTTAGTGAGGCGAACGCGATGGCACGTGAAAACTCTTTCTGACCCCGGTGTTTCATCGTAATATTTGTATTTCTTTCTGTGATCCCCAATGACCACAGATCGAAACATGTAAGATTTCTCTTGTGATGACCGCCTGATCAGTTCACAATGAGGGATTTTTATGTGGAAACATACAATTTTTGATTGATGTCTGGTATTGACTCAGTTATTTCGCACCACTTTTTTTACTCATTGAAAGCTGTTCAAAAATGGCATAAAATTGAATTCATAGGACTCTGATACGAGTTGTGGCTATGTGGCGCTTTGTGCGAACGAAATGGCCGCAAATCGCCGGTTTTGCGAAAAAAATCTGCTCGGTACGGTAGGAGGGAAAGGGCCTGCGGCCCCCCCTACCCGGCGTCTGAGGCTGCGGCCCCCCTCTGTGATCGTCACACCGTACGCCTGAGCCTGCATAGCAAAGTTCTATATCATACGTGTTCGAGATTCGATCGCTCCTTGACAATCCATTTGTTGAGAACAGCTGCCATTCTTTCAAGATGCTCAACACTGATGCCTCCCTTCGTGAAGAAAAACCCATCATGAACCAATTTTGAATTAGCCAGTTGAAGAGCCTGAACAAACGACTTGAAGCGCCTACTACGCAGGCTAGTCATTTATCGGCAGCATCCACGCTCGTAAAAGTGATTGAGATAACAACGGAACTTGAATGGTATGCCTCAGAACACAACGCCTACGCATTTTGAAGCGTAAAAAACGACCCGCAATGCCGCTAAACGAGTAAGAAATTGGTCCCGCCCCTGTATCTGCCCGCCTTCTGTATTTGCTGTTCTCCTCCAAAACAGGGGTACTGGGCCATTCCAACCGTTGTCGATGAATGTCGGTGGTAGAATAAGCACAATGAGTACACAACATACATCAATGACGGTGGTAATGGCCCAGCACCCCTGTTTCAGGAGACGCAAATACGAGGGGCGGAGACATACAGAGGCGAGGCCAACTTCTACTCATGTAGCGGCATTGTTGGTCGTTTTTGACGCTTCAAAATGCGAAGGCGTTGTGTTCTGTGCAATACCATTCTATTTCCGTTACTATGTCAATCGCGTTTACGAGCGTGTATGCTGCCTTTAAGAACGATGAGAAACACTTATAGCGTACTCACCTTCTCGCGCATTCTCCAATCAGTCTTGTCGTCCTCCAGTAAATCGGTAATTATTCTCGCTGCCACACCTCCTGGCATCAAGTGGCGCATCTAAAGACGAAAATATAAAACGCAGAGCTCATCTAGATCAGGACAGTATAAATGATTGTTCTAATCCGATTCTCGGATCCAAAAAAACCGTTCCACTTCAAGGGCTGCATACGCGCACACGAAAATGGGTGAAATAACATATTGAAAAGACCCGCACGGTTTCTACTACGACGCCAACGTTGTTGGTAAGCAGGAAACAAGCCTGGATGACCTTGTTCAATACTTCTCAAGTTACCGGTCAATTCAAAGATGGCGCAGTAGACCACTACCCTTCGGTTGACATTTGATTACGGATGAACAGACCGGTGAGTAGACATTTTATATCGTTTTCGATCAGACTTTTCATCAAATTGATTACCGTTTGATAGCGCTATTCCAACTGATTACCGGTTGCTTTCTCAAGTCGCTTTTATTTGTGTTATTCGTAGTTGGCGAAAGTTCGCCAGTTGCTCAACAGGTGGATGACAACTGGCATTTAACTGGTCAATGGCAATTACTAGGCCGACAGTTGACATACATTCGTCATGTCACAGCCAGCGCGGACGGCTGGCGAATATGTGACAGTTGCCTAACAGCTGGGTGGTAACTGGCATTTAGCTGGCAATCGACAATTACGAGGCTGACAGCTGGCTGATCTTTGGCATCTCAATTAGTACGAGCGGCGCTCCGCTGGCGAAAATGGCCAGTTGGCCGAAAGCTGCGTGATAACTTGCCTTTAAGTGGCACTTGCAAACAAAGCTCAAATTTACCGGGCGCTTGAAAGCGCAGTTATCCACCAATTGGCACTCGGTTGGTGCCTAACGGCCCGGTGGCATTCACTTGTCGCCGAGTCGTCACATTGCTGGCACTCGAGAGAGTGTATGACTCCTCACGTTTCAGCATGTTATAGTTTGATCACTGATTACATTAATAAGCACAGCAGGCATAAAAGGCGAGTCAGTTCAAATGAGTGCCCACTCGGCAGTTTGATGCCGGCCCTGGATGGTGACCTGAAGTCACTCTACAGTAGCCAGCATACTTTTTTGCAGCTGGAGGGAAATTGAGGGGGGGGGTGGGGTGCTTCACCTCAAACCTTTGCGTAGAAGATCTCCTACGCAACGATCTGCGGTGAGGAACCCACCACGATTCATCAGTCTGCCAAGAGACTGGCGAACCGCATTCAAGTGATTTCTCAGTTACGGAAGTGCCAGGTAGTAGCCAATAGGCAGGGTTCTGGCGGACGGCCGTCTAAAGGCTGGCGGAGACACCGGGAATAGTTTTTGCTCGCCAGGTTAATGCTGGCGGTCCGGCAATCTCTTTGTCTGAGAATGAGATAACATAAAAGCGACTCAGTATTTCATAAGTAGGGTCAACGAGGCTGGTTTCCGGCGTTTCCTTAGCGTTGGCG
Organism: Aplectana chamaeleonis; assembly: GCA_029168955.1. Lineage (NCBI taxonomy): Eukaryota > Metazoa > Nematoda > Chromadorea > Rhabditida > Cosmocercidae > Aplectana > Aplectana chamaeleonis. The sequence continues at coordinate 76,517 of JAPDOI010001665.1, forward strand.
CTGCAGTAGAAGCCGAGCGAATTTATTTGCGTAGCTACCTCAATCATATTTACGAGCATGCATGCTGCCTTTAGAGAGCAACAGCACTAGAATCTAACAAAACGTTGATGTAGTGAACGTTAAGAAAGAGGAAAGCCATAACAATCCCGGGCGTTCACTGGATTGGATGTGGAGCTAAGAGCAGTAGATAAATTTCTCAGCGACTATGCAGCTTTCAAGAGATCGTTCCACTTTTGCTTTGAACGGGGTAGAGCTCGTAGATTTTCGTATCTCAATACCATCTTGTGGAGGGACATTCTTCTTCTTCTCTGCAGCCACAGAGAGGGTCCTGTCATAGATTGAGGAACTGAGCCACAAGCGTCGGATTCGTCCACAGATCTACTGTCGTTAACGAGGTCGGTCTGCTCGGGCAGTTGAAAAGGTGCGCAGAAGTATGCCCTTTTTTACCACAATCTGGGCACTCGTCAGGTCTACTGCTATCGATCTTATGTGAATAAGACATAAGCATGGGGGAACGCCCGCAGCGCAACGAGGCGAGGGTGCACCTGGCACGCCTACCGAGTTCCATCTCGGTTTCGCTGACCTCAGGCGGCACGACTCCAAGAATGGAGTTTACGGCGGAATTGCATAAGTGATCCTTGACGAATTGGGTATGCTCAGCACGTAAAAGACGGAGGCGTTCTTGCTGTGCGTTGGTCCATCTCTGTATATTGATTTTCGTGGGAGCATCAGCAAACGGCTTTCTTATACCTCTCTCTCTCACGGGGTCTAACACTCTTCGCGACGGATGATTTGGCTGCTTCAGAATGTTTATGTACAGCTATTCTGCGTGGAGTTGGCAATGGTCCTTAACTGGCAGGATGAGAGCTTCGGTGTGTAGGTGCTCTACTGGAGAGCTTTTAGAACAACCTGTTGCGGGGATCCAAGATGTTCAACCTACGCGTGGTGGTTCTGTGGAGTCGACGTTATGGAGACTCATCAAACGGACATCAGTCACTCCATGTGGAGTTTTTTCGTATTGGGAGTGTAGTTGGCTGGCTGCTACACTCCTCTGTATTCTACTTCTACGAGCTGGCATCAAGAGGAATTCGGGACCGCGCAGCACGACACCGCGATATCCCTGCCGTCACTGCGGACTATCTGCTCAACATGCAAGCATTCAACGTGGTGGTTGCCTTGGCTGGGTGCACCTCAAATGTTCGGGATTGTCCAGCTATGATGACTACACTCATGCTTACTGTTGTATGTCTTGCTCTGTAAATCCTCCTAGGGTTCCTCAGCATAGTCTTTCTTCTTCTTCTTCTTTGCAGCCACAGAGAGGGGTTCTGTCGTAGGTTCAGAAACTCGGCCACTAGCACTGGGTTCGTCCACAGATCCATTGTCGTCAATGTAGTCGGTCTTTTCGGGCAATTGAACAGGTGCGCAGTAGTATGCCCTTGACTACCGCAATCAGGACACTCGTCAGGTTTGCTGTTGTCAATCCTATGCAAGTATGACATAAGCATGGGGGAGTGTCCACAGCGTAACGATGCAAGGGTGCACCTGGCACGCCTGCCAAGTTCCATCTCTGTCTCGGAGACCTTTGGAGGTGCGACTCCCAGGATGGGGTTTATGGCAACTCTGCTCAAGTGTTCGTTCACGAATCGGGTATGCTCCGCGCGCAAGAGACGGAGGCGTTCTTGTTGTGCTTCAGTCCATCTCTGCACATCTACTTTCGACGGAGCATCAGCGAAAGGCTTTCTGATACATCTCTCTCTCACCGGGTTTAGTACTCTTCGCGAAGGATGATTCGGCTGCTTCACGATGTTAATGTACATTTGTTGCGCCTGGAGTTGGCAGTGGTCTCTAACTGGCAATATGCGAGCTTCGGCATGTAAGTGCTCTATTGGAGAGCTTTTGGAACAGCCTGTTGCAATTCGCAGAGCACAATTTTGGACGCGCTGCAGCTTGGACCAAGAGGTGTCCGACACGATGTGCTGCCAGACTGGCGCAGCATACTCCAAGGCGGGTTGCACAATAGCCTTATACGTGGTCAGGATCGTTTCTTTATTGCATCCCCAGGACGTTCCACCGAGAGCACGCAGGACGTTGAGTCTTGTTTTCACTGTGGCTTGCTTCTGCTCAGTGTTCTTATGAAACTTCAACGAAGGATCCAACACGAGTCCAAGCAGCTTGGGGAATCGGGTGGCCTGCAATTGAGTTTCGTCCCATTTAACCATAGGATGGGCACTGTGCTCTGCATTATCAGTGGAAAAGACGGTGACGGACGATTTGGAGGCAGAGACTGTGAGCATTTTGCGATCGAAGAAACATTTCAACTCGATCAAGTAGTCATTGATCTTACTGGTGGCTGCCTTAATGTCGCGATCTCGGCACAGAATAGTAATATCATCCGCGTATGCAACGACCTTGATGTCTTGAGGGGGAACGGGCAGATCTTCTAGATATAAACTGAAAAGTGCAGGCGATAAAACTCCTCCTTGAGGGACACCAGCGGCGATGGGGATGCTATTGGAAACATGTCCCTGGAATAGCACATTTGCCCGACGTCCTTTAGTGAAGGCAGTTATCCACCGCTTCTGCCATGGCTTGATGGTAGACTTCAACAGACTCTCTGATAGTAGACCTAGATTGACAGTGTCAAATGCCTTTGTTAAGTCGAGGGCCACACCAACAGTACGTTGGGGTTTGATGGCATTGAAGCCGTCCAGCACATAGCTCACAATTTCCAACAAGGCCGTAGTGGTGGAATGTAATTTACGGAAACCATGTTGGTGCTGCTGTTGGCTGTTGTGCTCGGCAAGCTCCTCCACAACCAGTTTTTCGGCAATTTTGGCGATGGGTGAGAGCAGACTGAACCGCCGGTACCCTTTAGCCGTGGATGGTGACTTTCCCGGCTTCGGCAGTGGAATAACACGAGTGTCGGTGTCTTCAGGACACCGACAAATTGTACATACACATAGCCGTTAGTTAGTTCGTATTATGTTCAACTAATCATCTAATTCGTCAACTTAATCAAGAAGAAAGAAGAAGGGAAGAGTCAAATGAAGGTGAGAAAGGAAGAAAAGGAAGAAGTGAAATGGGGGAGAGGGAGAAATGACACAAAACAAGCTACTCAATAGCCTATGGGTAAGCAAACGCGCTCCATTCCACCCCTAAAGGGCGAGCCGCATGGGCGGCCGCGCGCATGGCTGCCGACTATTTCAAAACCTCCCTTGCTATTGTCATCACTTTTAGGCCCATGGCCGGTGGCAGGGGGGGTTTTTTTCTCCTTAGTGTCATTTTTTCTCTATCTCATCTCTCTCCCCCTTCTTGCCGCATTATCAATTTTATTATTATGTGGTTTAATTACCCAAGTTTGAGGTCCGTGCTAAGGATCGGGCCACGGCCGAAGAAAGAAACTGGACCACCATACGCAGCGAGGCGACCGCAAGGATCGAGACACAAGGAATCGTGAGTAAATTCAAAATTTCCTTAATTTCCATCCTGAGCACGGAAATGGTGCATCGGCCGGTCTAAAAATACCCTTTGGAAGATCGAAAACGCCGAGGCAGGATTTTTGTCAGCCAAACTTGGGTTATTTTTTGCCAGAAGAGCCCGGAAAAGAAAGAGGGCGAAGAAAAAGAGAAGAAGTCAGAATTTCTGATATCGTTTATTGATTTTTGGGAAAATCAATAAACCTTTCGTCTCGACTTCTACGAAACAAGCAAGGCCAAAAGAAAGGGCCGGGAATTCTCATTGAAAGAAAAAGAAGAGCCGAGGGAAATAAATTTCCGAAGGGAAATTTCGACAAAGTCCCGAAGAAGGAAATTTTTCAAAAAAAAAAAATTTTTTTTGCCTCATTTGTTCTTGTGTGTCGTTCGTCATTCCTGGTAACCTCCCCGCTGTTGGAGAGGAGTGTGTGATATAACCAGGCAGGAAATCTGCTGGTGTGTGATAATTTTTTTGGTGTTTGTTGTTGTTTGGGGGCAAGTTAACTTATTTAACTTTAAACAGAACATAACCAAACACAACACACGACACATACACACAGTACACACACGAAGAAAGAAGAAAAAGAAAAATTAGCCCATTTCGCTCGGAAAAAAAAATGACGCACAGAGTAGCCACAGCCAAAGGAAAAGTAACCAGGATGAAGAAAGCCCTGGAAGACCGATGGATGGAAGGGGCGAAATTACGTGACACATGGGAAGAAGGCCAAGGGACGGACAATCTACAAGAAATAAAAAGAGTCAGGCTAGCTGTGGGAAAGATGGGAATAGCTCTGAATGGTCACGCCAGGACACTCGATGACGCGCTGACTGGACTAACGGAAGCCTTCGAGATGTTGAGCGAAGAAGATAAAAGAGTGGAAAAGGACGATGTAGTCGAGCGAAGCGACATGGCTCAGGAACTACTAGAGAAGACGGAGGTACTGATCGAGAACCTGAAGGGAGTAGAATTCGAGTTGAAACAAACCATCAAGGATAGTGAGGACAGGTTGAGAACAGGAGGTCAGTACTACGAAGAAGTCGGAAGATCATACGAGCCGAATCTAGCCAGACCAGGAAGACTGCTAACAGCACTCCCAAAAATTAGTATCCCGACATTCTCAGGAAAGCTGACGGATTGGGATCATTTCTGGGGACTGTTTCATACGATGATAGAAGAGCAGGATATTCCACAATTGACAAAATTCTCGTACCTACTGTCAGTACTAGCCGGCGAACCGAAGGAAGCGATCAAGCGATTCCCATTCGAAGAAGGCAGCTACGCGATGGCAGTGGATTGGCTGAAGAAAAAATATGGGAGGAAGGACGTCGTGGTGGACAAACTGTTCAGAGAAGTCGAGGAACTACAGTCAAGGGGCCAGTCGACAGGAGCCCAAAGGAAGCTGTTAGATGAAGTATCCACACTGATGGCACTTCTACGAAGCAAAGGGCAGAATGTGGATCACCGATGGCTCCTGACCGTAGTATTCAGGAAGTTCGAGACGGGAATTCAGAAGAAGGCACTTGAGAAACGAGCAACATTGCTGTCCATAGAGGAATGGACGTGGAACAGGTTGTACAATGACCTGGAAGACATAATCAGCCAAGAAGAGCAGATCCTGAGGGCACATGAAGTCATCAATAGGGTGGATAAGAAAGAACAGCCGCAGGGGAAGCATACCAACTTGGCTCAAGTCAACACAGCGTGCATTTACTGCAAGCGAGTGAATCACGTATCGTCGGAGTGCAGAACCGTACCACTGGAGGGACGGTTGAACTTTTTAGCCAACAGTGGGCTATGCGTGAATTGCGGAAAGCCGAACCATGCAGCGAAGGATTGCCGAGCCCGCAACTGCTACAAATGTGGACGTCGACATCATTCATCCGCATGCAAAGAAGGCAATCAAGCGAGGAGAACTCCTACACAAGTCGAATCGAGGAATCAAACGAGACCACAGGTCCAAAGAACCCAAGACGCCATCCAAAGAAGTGGCTACAGAGAGGTTAAAAGAGAAGAGGCACCAAGGAACACTACAGCTTCCAATAGCCGAACTCGATTTCAAGGGCAGGGCAGTTCGATCAACAGTATCAACTGCGAAACTCAGATGCAACTCGACGACAAAGGTGAGGAACCTCGAACCAGGGTAGAAGAGCATCATACTATTAACAATGTTGCGCCTAAGGAACAAACAAGCCAAAAAGCAGCATTGCTCACGGGAAAGGCGAGAATATGCGGGCCAAAGAAAGCAGCGGAAGTCAGAATACTACTCGACACCGGGTCGGAACTATCATTTATTGATAGCAACCTGATAAAAGAGCTGGAGCTGCCTCAGTTAGGGACGAAGGTCCTGAGATTGAGGGTGTTTGGTAACGATCAATCGGAGCAAATTCAATGCCCAGTGACAGAAGTGCAGCTACAGGATCGTCTAGGTAACCAGAAGAAAGTCAAGCTATACGGTAATAGAGTAATGACAAGCCGATGCAGTATTCCCAAACTGAGTGAAGAAGACAAGAAGTTCATTTGCGACTATGGAGTAAGCCTGATGGACGAAGAAGAAACACGGGAAACTCCAGGAATACTGTTAGGATGCGACGTCTTGTGGGAGTTTGTCCAAGGACCAAAAATGAAGTTACCATCGGGACTGTACGTGGTATCAACCTCATTTGGGTACACACTGTCAGGAAGACAGACACTCGACAAGGAGGAAGAAGGAATAGGAGTTCTTCAGACGACAGTCGACACGGAAACCTATACGACGGTCGAGACGGAGAAGGAACTCTGGGACAAATACATGACCATAGATTCGTCAGGAATTGGGGAGTATGCTGGACCAGAGAAGGTTGAAAAAGAGCTGGTTAATGACCAGGTATGGAAGAACTTCTGTGATACGACAGTTAAGAAGAAGGATGGATACTACGTGAGGCTTCCATGGAAGCAAGAACATGAACTACTCCCGGACAACTATTCGATAGCGCTAGCGCGTTTGTGGGGTACATACAAGAAATATGGAAACGACCTGGAAATGCTCAAGAAATATGACGAGATATTCAAGGATCAGCTAGCCAAGAACATCATAGAGGAGGTAAATCCGGGCGATAGGCAATCAGAGAAGATTCATTACCTATCCCACCAGGTGGTGATCACCCCATCAAAAGAAACGACAAAGATCAGGATAGTTTTCGACGCGTCGGCACATTACCCAGGGAAACCGTGTCTCAACGATGTTCTCCATCAAGGACCTCTAATCCTTCCAAGACTACTGGGAATGATGTGGAGGTTCAGAACGGGAAGGATCGCGATGATCTCAGATGTGGAAAAAGCCTTCTTGCAAGTGCGATTACACAATGCCGATAGGAACTCGACAAGATGTCTGTGGTTGAGAGACATCAGAAGACCACCGGACAAAGAGAACATTGTAATGTACAGATTCACACGGGTAGCCTTCGGACTAAACGCATCACCGTTCTTGCTATCGGCAACAATTCGACTACATCTGGAGAAGGAGCAGAACAAGGAGCTGGCAGAAGAAATCAACACCAACCTGTATGTAGACAACTTGTTCCTGCTAGCAAACACGATACAAGAAGCAAAAGAGAAGTATAGACGCTCCAAGTCTACCTTCAACGAGTTGAACATGAATCTGCGAGAATTCATGTCGAACAGTGAAGAAGTGATAGAGTCGATACCAGAGAAAGATAGATCGACGAATGAGAAGCCTAAGGTACTAGGAATAAAATGGGATGCGAAAGAAGACACGTTGTCCATGAAATGTGCGATAATCCAGACAAAGAAGATTACGAAAAGGACTGTGCTGAAACAGCTGGCATCGGTATACGATCCGATGGGTTGGCTAGCACCTTTGCTGATAAGAATGAAGTGGTTCTTCCAAGAGCTGTGGAAGAAGGAATACTCATGGGACGCCGTATTGAACAGTGAAGACAAAGCAGCCTGGGAAAAAATCACCGAAGAAGTAAAGGATTTCCAGTGCGAAATGCCAAGAAGAATCACGGAAACAGGAGTGCAACACAGGGTAATGATATGCGTGGATGCAAGTACCAAGGCTATGGCAGCAGTCGCATACTTGGTGAACAACAAGGGAGCTGCGTTAATGGCAGCACGCACGAAACTGCCATCACTGAAACAGCAGCATACGATCCCAAAACTCGAATTGAATGCGTGTACAATAGGAGTAAGGCTAGGGCTCAACCTAGTGGAAGAATTCAGAAGTACCGTGGCAATACGAGATGTCATAATACTCACGGATAGCGAGATAGTCATAAAATGGCTGAAAAGACCAGAGGAAAAGAGTTCCAGTGGAGTATTGGTGACGAACAGAATAGCGGAAATCAGGAAGATTACAACGAAACTCCTAGAGTACGAGATTCAGCTACTCATCGGGTTCACCAGCACGAAGTTGAACCCAGCGGATGTAGCTACAAGAGGGGCGACAGCAAGAGAGCTCGAGCACCACAAGTGGTGGAAAGGAGCCCCCTACTTCAAAGAAGAGCTCATGGATTGGCCAGCAGAGACACGATTATTCTCAGCGCCCTCAATGGAACAACGAGCCGTATCTGTGGGTGCAGTGGCGGAAGATTCAGCGGAGAACACAGGAATAATCGACTGGCAAAGATTCAGCTCGCTAAAGAAGATAGTGCGAGTAATGGCATATGTCATGAGATTTGTAAAAGGATCAGTGAAAAGAATCCGAAGTGAGCGGAGAACAGAAATTCTACAGTCACTTCGGGGCCAGGAACAATCAGAGAGCAGCACATCATCATTAACACTCACAGGAGAAGAAATGAGAGCAGCTCGGGAAAAAGTGTTGAAGATCCATCAGTACGAAGAAGTAACGGGAGAGCTGATAGGAAGACTGAGGAATCTCAATGTGAGGGAAGACGAAAGAGATGGTTTTCAAAGATGCTTCGGAAGATTTGGGAATAGCAATATGACAGAAGAAGAAAAGAATCCAATACTCATAGCACCGAACACGAAGCTGGCAGGAATGGTAATCCAGGAAGCGCATGGAAAACTGCACTGCTCGGTAGCACATACGATGAGCAGAGTAAGAGAACGATATTGGATTCCGAAACTAAGAAGGCAAACTACCAAGATTGTGAGAGCCTGTGTCAAATGCCAGAAGTTCAACAATCTACCGTATAGTTACCCTATGTCGATGGACCTACCAGAAAGAAGAGTAATAAGAACGAGACCCTTCCAACATGTAGGCTTGGACTACTACGGTCCACTACACGTCAAGGAGGGAGAAGCTGAAAGGAAGACGTATGGATGCATACTGACATGTACAGCGACGAGGCTAGTGCATTTGGAGTTGGTATCGGACAACACCACAGTATCCTTTCTAAGAGCGATGAGGAGGTTCATCGCAAGAAGAGGCACGCCGGAGACAATCACCTCAGACAATGCACCGACGTTCATACTAGGAGCAGAAATAATGGGAGAAGTCTCAGAAGAACAGATACAGGAAGTACAAGAGTTTGTAGGGAATCAGGAAATCAGATGGATAAGAATCACACCGTATGCACCGTGGAAAGGAGGGTTCTACGAGCGACTGATACAATCCATCAAAAGATCGCTACACAAGACATTGGCCACGTCAACAGTAAATGAAGAAGAACTGAGGACGATCTTGACAGAAATCGAGTCCACGATCAACTCAAGGCCGCTGACGTATCAGGAATCGGACTTCGCAGAAGGATCAACGATTAGACCGATCGATTTCATCCAGAAGGACATTATAATTACTCGATCGTACACATTTCACGATGATCCAGACTACAGAACTCCCCAAGAAGAGAACCAGTTGCGAACAAGAACAGAGACATTGGAGGGCTTACGCAGTTCGGTAAAGAAGTTGGAAAAATTCTGGAAAATATGGAGCGATCAGTACGTGAAGGGGTTGCGGGAAGCTCACAAGATCCGACTGAATAATTGCAAAAGCTCAAGAATCCCACGCCGGGGGGAGCTCGTGTTGATCACTGACGCGATTACACCACGAAACTCTTGGAAGACAGGCCGGATTCTGGATGTGGTACGGAGCAGAGACGGTGAGATACGTGAGGTGGAAGTAAAGCAGTCTTCAGGGGGAACCGTGAAGCGACCCCCTAACCTCCTGATACCATTGGAATTGGGGTATGAGGAAGGAGAAGAGGAAGACTCTGCCGAGGTAGCAGAGTCTAATCCAGAGGAAACCCTAATCCAAATTTCACCAAATACAGAACAGACAATGGCTGAGACACATAACTTGCGCCAGAGAAAAGCGCGAAAATTCCCATACGATCCTGAGGAGTATGAAATTTATTGCGTGCATACAGAAGAAAGTGACAGAAACCTAGTTCCGACATCAGTAACACCCTCAAAAGAAGAACAAATCCAAACTCCAGTGAATAGTATCCATGTCATGTCAAGTTATTTTCATGGTCCATTACAGGTTATGGAGCAGCTGCACGAGGTAGACGAAATACTGAGCCAGAATTCCAACGGTCCGGAAGAAGATGAATATGAGGAAGTCGACACAGTCGAAGGCGATGATGGTAGTGATGGACCGGAGGAAGGCGAAGTGATGACAGCAGAGAAGAATGATGAGAGAGATGTTCAGCCAGCTGAACCAGATCCCAAGACAGTGGAGGTGGAGAAGGATATAGAGGAAGTCAGAGGAGGGCTGGAAGGTCTGATGAATGACTTCAGAATCGAGAGCCGGAACTGGATGAAGGATGTCAAAGTAACGCAAAAGGATATCTACAGTCGATTGAGTTCAATTGACGTATCAGTGAATCCATGTTGCGCGGAAGAACCGCCGGTAACTTTTTCGCAAGTGAAGTTCATTCTGGACAGCACCCTGGAAAAGATAGACGAAGTGTCACGTCATCTGAATGAGAGGATTGATAGTTTAGAGTGTACAGAGGCAGTGCACTACGATGGATTATGCCGCAGGTTGGATGTCATTCATCAGGAGATCCTTAAGGCGGTAAGGAGAGAAAACACTCCAGCGGCAGTACCCACGAGTTCACAGATCACAGATCGTTTGCTGATGCCACCACCACCGCCGCCACCACCACCACCGCCGCCGCCGCCACCTCAGCCCCCGACACTGCAGCCACGACCCCCCCTATCTCCGTCGCCTCGTGAAATCGAGGAAGCCAGGAGGATTAGGGAGGGGAAAGGGGAACCGGTTCATGGAGGTGATGAGTTGGTAGTAGGAGTAATGAAAGAGAAAAGGAAACCAGCTAGGTACCGATCTCCACCCAGACAACGTCGAAGTCGTTCCCCAGCACACAGGGGAGAGGGTAGCCACTCCTCACGAAAAAGACGTCAACCATCTGGAGAAGAGGTGATGCTGGCACAGTCAAGGCTGAGGGGACTAGCCGAATGTGAAGAAAGGGAGATAGGAAATTCGAAGGAGAAAGTTGTAAACAAGTATAACCTCGTCATCACCTGTCTCTTTTGTAAGCAGGTCGGCCGGCACCGCACCGATGCCTGCCCATATGTACCCACGGTGGAGAAGAGACGGAGGCTGGTAGCCGAAGAGAACCTGTGCCTAAGATGCCTACTGGTCAAGGATGAAGTATGTGTGGGTCGATGTGCGGCCATACTATGCAATTATTGCCAGTCCGTGAAACACAACACGGCTGTCTGTGCCCTTCCAGAGGAAAGGGCAGAGCTCATCGAGATCCTGAAGGAAGCCGGCCGCGATTAATCGCGGCCGGCCGGAATGTCGGTGTCTTCAGGACACCGACAAATTGTACATACACATAGCCGTTAGTTAGTTCGTATTATGTTCAACTAATCATCTAATTCGTCAATTTAATCAAGAAGAAAGAAGAAGGGAAGATTCAAACGAAGGTGAGAAAGGAAGAAAAGGAAGAAGTGAAATGGGGGAGAGGGAGAGAATGACACAAAACAAGCTACTCAATAGCCTATGGGTAAGCAAACGCGCTCCATTCCACCCCTAAAGGGCGAGCCGCATGGGCGGCCGCGCGCATGGCTGCCGGCTATTTCAAAACCTCCCTTGCTATTGTCATCACTTTTGGGCCCATGGCCGGTTGCAGGGGGGGTTTTTTCTCCTTAATGTCATTTTTTCTCTATCTCATCTCTCTCCCCCTTCTTGCCGCATTATCATTTTTATTATTATGTGGTTTAATTACCCAAGTTTGAGGTCCGTGCTAAGGATCGGGCCACGGCCGAAGAAAGAAACTGGACCACCATACGCAGCGAGGCGACCGCAAGGATCGAGACACAAGGAATCGTGAGTAAATTCAAAATTTCCTTAATTTCCATCCTGAGCACGGAAAACGAGCCACTTTCCAATTTTGGGGTAAAATGCATGTACGAAACGATGTATTTATGACGTCAGCAATAAAGGGCAGTAGTTCACTGGGCAGTCTCTTCAGGACTGCAGGGCTCAAACCGTCTGGCCCTAATGCCTTCGAGTTGCTCATCTCCTTTATCGCCTTCTCGACCTGTGCAGGCGTGACTGCATCATCTACATCCATGAGAGGCAACTTACAGAGTTCCCGTACAGTTATTCTGTTCTGTTTCTCTCTTTTGGTTCTAGTGATGAAAAAATGCTTCCCAAGAGCATTTGCGGCCTCCTTCCCTGATTTGAAGACTCCATCTTCAAACTCAATCGTGGAATTGTCGGCGGAGGTGAACTTTCCGGAGATCCTTTTCAAGGCCTTCCACGTTGCTGCTGCATCATTTCTGAAGTTCATCTTCTCAGTGAACTTTTTCCCAAGTTTCCTTCTTGTGCCTGTCAAGGTCGTTCCTGATCTCATCATCCAGCGCAGCGATGTCTGAGTCAAGATGATTTGCGGCTCTCTTTGCGTCCCTTGTCCTTATCCTCTGCAGTGTTTCCCTGGTGACATTGGGAAAGAAGGTCTTAACGCGGCCTTCAGGGATCGCAGCTTTCATAGCCTTCAAGATAGCATCAGATAGGTGGCGCTCCTTCTGGTGTACATCGCCATTCCACGGATAATCAGCCGCTTGGCGGAGCGCAACCTCCCTGAACAGGCTCCAGTCTGCAAGGCCTAAATTAAGATAAGAACGATGACGAACACCTGTATAGGGAGCAAGAGAGTTAGAGAGATCAATATCGACAAAGACAGGGATGTGATCGCTGGAAAGAGTTGTGGATGTCGACCAAGAGCAGGCATTAGAGAGATTGGAAGAGACGAGGGAGATGTCTGGGCTAGATGATCGGCCGTTGGCAGGGAGACGAGTGGGCTGGCCATCGTTTAAGATAACCAGAATCACTCCTCCGCCCATTCTTCGACGTCACCTCCTCTAGCATCAGAATCAAGCGACGAGCAGAACGTGTGCGCATTGAAGTCACCCGCAAAGACAATTGAGGGAGAAAGAGAGCAGTCATACAGCTGCTTGAGAAGGGGGATAGGATTGTATGTTGAGGGACAAGAGGAAGAAGGAGGGATATATATATTAAAAAGAGAAAGTGGTGTTTTAAGAGGTAGATGGATGGGGATGTACTCGAGAGTGCCATCCACTGGAGTGTTTGGAATAATGTGAGAGGGAAGAGAGGACAGAACAAAAGTAGAGACTCCGCCTCCTTGAGATGACCTGGGAGTATGATATGCAGTATAGCCCGGGATGTTTGGATGTCTAGAGGTAGCAGAGGGAGAGAGTTTGGTCTCCTGGACCATGATAACATCCGGGTGATGAGTACGGGCAAAGAGAGATAATTCAGAAAGCTTGGTCCGAAGGCCGTTTAGATTGATGTGTACAATAGATAGGGGCGGTTGGTAGATGAGGAATTTGAGTTACTGGAGGCGGAGCACACAATACAACGAAAGGAAGAATCGTGGTGCCTCACAGAACTGAGACCCGAACAAGAGAAGTGCACCCACCTTTCGCATCCAAAACATTGGACGCTGGTTCCATACCAATTCACATCTCTGCCGCATGTGGCACATGGGTACTTCTTCTTCTTCGCGGGTCCTGGATTCCTTTCGACGCCGGCCATTTGTAGAAGAATCCTCAGGAGAGCTGCAGCCAGCCAGCACCTCTCCCATGACAAAAACCCTCTCCGCGGAGGGATTGACGTCGGTTTGCACGGAGGTGATCTTCTTTCCTCCACACTGCCACGGCACGAACGTACGACATCTCGGCAGCAGCATAGTTTGCATTTATCAACTCAATATCAATGGCCTACGTGCCAAAATTGCTGAACTCACAGTGTATATAGATCGCACTGAACCTGATGTCATTCTCCTGCAGGAAACCAAGCTTAGCGCATCTTCCCCCTCCCTTCCCCGTCTCCCTGGTAATTTGTCTTATCATGTTCCACGTACGTCTTACGGTGGTGATGTTTCAACATTATGTTCATATTGTATTACAAAATGGTCCCCTTGATATTGTCAACGTCTACATACCCCCATCCACGTCCTGTCCTAACGCGTTTGACCCCTCAGATTACTTACATACTGTTCATACTGCCTTGTCATCTAGTTCGGTTGTAGTAGCTGGTGATTTCAATGCTCATTCTCCTTCGTGGTTCTCTCCTCTAGAGCCTGACAATAGAGGTGAGCTCATTGAATTATTCGCTGATGATTGTAATCTTGTGCCTATCAATGAGGATTCTCCCACTCGTTTTCCGGCAGTGGGTAGGCCTTCATCACCTTTGTATCATCCTCGCTAGCTATCCTCTGTAACTGGCCTACCGCTGGCCAGTGATCATGTTCCCATAATTACGTCATTGGATTTGTCACTTAATAGCTTGCTTGCTCCGTTTTCTGGCTCTCGTTGTTAGTATTATTCCAATTATCGTAAGGCTAACTGGGACCTATTCAAAGAGGTGTTGCTCAGCCAGGCGGCCGACTACCCGAGAAACGGAACAGTCCACGATAAAGAGAAGTTTATCGTCAGTGCCATCGAACGTTCCTCCAAAGCAGCTATTCCTACTGGACGTGTAAGGACTTTTCACTCGAATGTGCCCAGTGAAGTCCTAGACCTGATCACGATGAGAGACGATAAGCGAAGATCGGACCCCAGTGATCCTACGATACAACAGCTATCGCACAACATCACCGAGCTGCTAAATCAGCACAAGCAGCAGCGCTGGAAAGAGCTAACCGAGTCTATTGATTTTGCCGCGGATGCCAGAAAAACTTGGACAACACTGAAACGAATTTCTGGCAAGAAGTTGAGCACGGATCGTAATATGCTCGAGTTTCCGTCTGGTAGTTCGAGCACGGATACAAGGCAGCTTGTCTGCTCGGCAAACTTTTCACATCGACCTCATCGCCTCGTGATATGGAAAGCAGACGAACAATGCGAGCAATCAGGAAGCTCAATCGACTGGATGTCCCTGCTATTTCTCCTTCCGCCATTGACAAGATCATCAAATCGATGAAAAATTCGCGTGCGGAGGGACCCGACGGAATATCGGCTGTGCATCTCAAGCATCTTCCTGATCCCTATTATAAACTGCTCTCAGATCTCATTTATTCGTCATTCAGTTCTGGTGTTATTCCGGCGCGCTGGAAACAAGTTGTCGTCATTCCCATCGCCAAACCAGGCAAGCCATCGGATAAGGCTCGACGGACATCTGTCGTCTTCGGTCCCTTTGAAAGCCGGTGTCCCGCAAGGCGGGGTGTTGTCCCCTAGCCTGTTTTCGCTACTTCTGTCTGATATCCCTGAGCCACCAACTGATATTCATCTGTGCCTGTACGCCGATGACATCACTATCGTTTGCACGGACTCAGTTATTGACCGAGCCACTGCCACCATGAACAACTACTTACGGACCCTGGCTATGTATCTCAAATCAAAGTTGCTGACTGTTTCTGCCTCCAAGTCAAGTGTCACACTATGTACAACGGCTACTATCGAACATCGGCTTCATCCCAAGGTCATCTGGGATGGCCACGAGCTGCCACTGTCTAAGCATCCTCGACTACTGGGAGTCTTCCTGGATCCCTCAATTCGTTTTCATGAGAATACGCGCATACGTGCTGCCTCAGCCAACTCGCGCAACAACATTCTTCGCGCTCTGGCTGGAACTACCTGGGGCAGCACGAAGGAAGTGCTTCATATGACATATAGGGCCATGGTGCAGCCGGTCTTGGAATATGGTGCCCCTATATGGACCAGACATCTCTCTGAATCCTCCTGGTGCAGGTTGCAGAGAACACAGAATACTGCCCTGAGGCTTATTACTGGATGTCACAAGTCTACGCCTATTCCGCATCTTCATCAGGAAACCGGCCTACTTCCCGTGAAAGAGCACTGCTTACTCCAGCCTCAGCAATTTCTAATAAGTATCGTCAAGAGCCCGACCCATCCAAATCACCAACTTCTGTCGTCCGGCCCCCACCCAAGAAGCATGCGCACGCCGCTAAATGCTTCTCTGTCTGCTGTCGATCAACAACGCTATGCCACATCCGAGCTCTCGCGCAGAAGACTCCAGATGGCTGAGCATACGCGGTTTGTGACAGAGTACCTGTCTGGTGCTCAGCACAGCTTAATTTTTGGTGGCGTGCCCCCGCGAGTCGACGAACGCGAAGCTGGACTGCCGAGACATACCCGAACAATCCTCGCTGGTCTGCGATGCGGTCACTCCACATATCTAAAGGCCTAAGCTCATCGGATTGACCTGTCAGCCCCTGATAGATGCCCTGATTGTGAATGTGCTGGACATGATTCATTGCATCTATTTTCATGTCCGGCCAGGCCTACCACCTTGTCTGCTCGAGATCTATGGTACAAGCCGTGTCAGGTGGCTAGCTTCCTGCGCCTCTGATGTGATGCTCTGTTCATGGCTGACAAGAAGATGCCTGTTGCGATTCGCAGTGCTCCAATTTGGATGCGCTGCAGCTTGGACCAGGATGTGTCCGACACGATATGCTGCCAGACTGGTGCAGCATACTCGAGGGCGGGCTATACGATGGCCTTGTACGTGGTTAGGATCGATTCTTTACTGCATCCCCAGGACGTTCCGCCGAGAGCACGTAGGATGTTAGGTCTCGTTTTCACTGCAGCTTGCTTCTGCTCAGTGATCTTATGAAACTTCAACGAAGGATCCAACACGAGTCCGAGTAGCTTAGGGAAACGGGCGGCCGGCAAGCGAGTTTCGTCCGATTTCACCATGGGATGAGCTCCGTGCTCCGCAGGATCAGCGGAAAAGCCAGTGACGGTTTCGAATTTCCTGGCTCTTATATGGGTTTCCTAGTCAAATGAAAATTCCTACAGTGAAGAATTGATATTTCGAATCCTTCAAGTGTCTTTAAATATTGTTTATAATTAAATTAGACGTGCAATGTCCCTCGTGCGATGAGCTGCCGAGATGTCGTACGTTAGTGCCGTGGCAGTGTGGAGGAAAGAAGACCACCTCCGTGCAAACCGACGTCAATCCCTCCGCGGATAGGGTTTTGTAATGGGAGACGTGCTGGCTGGCCGCAGCTCTCCTGAAGATCCTACTGCAAAGAGCCGGTGCCGAGAGGAACCCAGGACTCGCGAAGAAGAAGATGAAGTGCCCATGTGCCACATGCGACAGAGATGTCACTTGGAATGGAACCAGCGTCCAATGTTTTGGATGCCAAAGGTGGGTGCACTTCTCTTGTTCGGATCTCAGTTCTGTGAGGCACCACGATTCTTCCTTTCGTTGTATTGTGTGCTACGCCTCCAGTAACTCCAATTCCTCATCTACCAACTGCCGAAGCCGGGTAAATCACCATCCAAGGCAAAAGGTTACAGGCCAATCAGTCTTCTCTCACCTATTGCCAGAGTTGCGGAAAAATTGGCTGTGGAGGAGCTTGCCGAACATAATAGCAAACAAAAGCATCAACATGGTTTCCGTAAGCTACATTCCACCACTACGGCCCTGCTGGAAATTGAGAGCTATGTTTTGAACGGTTTCAGTGCCTACAAACCTCAGCGAACCGCAGGTGTAGCCCTCGACCTAACGAAGGCTTTTGACACTGTGAACTTGGGCATATTGGAGGAGAGCCTGTTTAGGTCTACCATTCCGCCCTGGCAGAAGCGGTGGATAACCGCATTCACCAAAGGACGTCGGGCAAATGTGCTATTTCAAGGACACGTCTCCAATAGCACCCCGATCGCCGCCGGCGTACCTAAAGGAGGAAATCTATCGCCTGCTCTTTTCAGTCTGTACATTGGACATCTACCCGTTCCATCCCAAGACATCAAGGTCGTTGTATACACGGATGATATTACTACCCTATGCCGGGATCGTGACATAAATGTAGCTGCCAGTAAGATCAATGACAACTTGATCGAGTGGAGGGACATCGCACGTCTAATTTAATTATAAACAATATTGAAGGACACTTGAAGGATTCGAAATATGAATTCTTCACTCTAGGAATTTTCATTTCACTTGGAAACCCATTACAGAGCCACGAAATTCGAAATCGGAATTAATTTTTCAAACAGAAACATATCTAACATGTTTAGTGCCGGATCTCGGTAATCTCCAGTTTTTTGCCCACTTCAAAAAAGTCTAAGGATATCAGAACAAGTACCCTCAGAACCTATTGAGTTCAGCTCATTCCGCTCCATTACGTAGATTTTGAAACGTTTGAAAATCAGTAAATTTTTCTATTTTCTCATACAATCAACGCCTCGTGTAGAGCAGTGGCAAGAAGCGCCACAGTGATGCACACGGTCAAGTGAACGATACTCGCCCGAAGTCAACCACTCTTTCTATCTCTCCGCGGCAGGAAAATTGATACCAAACGCGCCTGGGAGGATAAGGACACTGCCTTAGACATCAATGGTCCCGTCAAGTCATTTTATAGGCCAAATACGCATTAAAACCCTCCTCAATTCTGGGTGGAACTTAAAAGCGTGGCGCATATCCAGAGATTGATCAACGCCGATAACATTATTCTTTAATCCATGCAGCCGCTGCAATTACCCAGACGCTTCCAAAACCGACTGAAGGTGGCTGGCTATAAGTTTATGTTGATTATAGAATAGCTGAAAAACCAACCTCCAAGCAACATTTCAAAATCAAAAAAAAGGTGCCAGACGGCTGGGCACTCAACTCAGAGTCGATTGAAAAACGCTGCCAAGAGCCTTTCTCATCTACTTCTCAACCTCTTGTGGTGTTTACAATTTACGTTGTTGAAAAGTGAGGGTCACATCGCATATTATAAAACCCACCTTTTCAGAAACCATCTCGGCTCTTCCCGACAACGCAATCCAATAACGAAGAGTTTGTTGTTCCTCTGCTTCGTTAGCGATGGAACGCTCCTTGGCAATGAACTCATCCAATTCCACCGACGACGTCATCAGCCTCTTGCCAACTGGAAGCATCGCCTGATAGAGGACCTCGTTATCCATTTCCGCGAGCTGAAACGTTAGCAAATCTAAAGATTTTCGAATTTCCATGCCCAATACAAATAAGAAAATCATAAGAACCAGAAACGAACCTTTTCATATAACTTCCTGTTACTCAAAACCCTAACAACCAGACCCATTACCACAAATCGGAAGTGTCGCAGTTTCGGTAGCGAGTACTTAGATCTTAACGCAATCATTAATCAACATAACTGTGTGCAACCACAGCCAGAAAATTTCAGATGTACCTGTCAAAAACGGCTTGATCTAAAGCCTCCTCTTGCGACGTCGGCGGCAGATCACCTCCAAGTCTCACAACAAAATTGACGAGATCTATCGCGACAGAGAACTAAAACCATGAATCCCGACTTGTGAGTTTGCAAGAAGCGCTATCCAGCCAAATACCTGATGCACTGGATTAAGCCCTCCACAAAGTTCAAGTGCGAAATCTTCAAATGCATCCTGCTCAGCTGATCTCTTGCTGGCATCGACAGCTGATCGTTGCCATCTTGCACAAAAGCTAAAATAGTTGGATACGGGCAGGAAGTGACTTTTCTGGTATTAATATCTATTTGCCTATAAAACTCACTGCTCCAGCAAAACCCCAGTGACTATCCAGACATTGATATGCGTGACTGCGCGCGCTATAGCATGAGCCATACGTGCGCGTCGATGGGCCGGAATATCACAAGTAGACGCAGCCAAAATCTTTGCAACACTAACTAGCCGAAAACGCATCTCAGTGGGTAGAGACTAGAATAGGACAAGAATAATAAGAAAACAACCACATTTAAAACAACAAGTCCGGGAAGGAAAAGTAAACTACCTTGCCATCTTCTGCACACACTGCTCGGAATAAGGCTTCAATAGTGTCCTCAATTATACCCAACGTCAGTTCGTTGTCTTTCCGGAACAACCCGCTTCCCATAAATGTGAAAACTGACATTACATGCGTTGTAACGGTAGTCTGAAAAAAGTCCTTCAGTAAAAAACAAAAACTGTAAAAGAGGGTTGCGCGGCAGAAATGAATAAAAGGCCCACAAGCCCTTTGCTGTGCTGAATGAAGGAATTAATGATCTGAATCTGTTCATTTCTGACTCCCACAGAAGCAAATTTGGATCAGATCTATAAGGGGGGGGGGGATTCGGCGCGTGATTGCCTACGGCCGCAGATAGCTCGCGTGTCACGCCATCGATCAATAAATGGAAGGGGTCAGGAGGGAGCTTGCTGTGGGCAGTAGGCACAATGGCAGCCACTCATGGACAAAACGACAGCTGACTGGTCACTCCATAAAGCCAGAGGCACAGCCAAAAATGCTGTTATGCACAGATCCCTCACTGATAATTGAGATTCGCGCGTCCAGTCTTTCAGATAAAATTGCGCTCACTACAGCAGGGATGTATCAATATGGCTTGCGGACTGAGTACACAAAAAGGGACAAGTTTAGGACGAGGTTGACCAGCTAGACGTTACATGAACGGCGGTGACCCGCTGCATTTACATCGCCGCTAGAACGCCGCGTCTCGCTAGCCAAACTCGTCCAAAGCTCCTCAATGTTCGTGCACTCAGTTCACAACAGGGCTGTGCGGAACAGTTCCGTTTCCGATTCCGTATTTCCGGTGTTTTTTAGGCTGTTCCGTTCCGCTTCCGTTTCCGAGTTTTTGGGTCCGGAAACGGAATAAATCAGTGAAACACGATATATGATAGTGGGTCTAGGCAAGGATTTTTGAAGGGTTCATGCGGCGCTGAAAACTGCATCTGACCTCTAGTGTTCAAGTGGATATCTGAGCTCGGCTGATTCATTCACGAAGTCTGGGGTCTGCGATTGGAACTCTATAAAATGATGACACGAAATGGGCGTGGCAGGAATCAGAACGCCTTTTGAGAATTATTCTGAAAAATATGAAGCTTTTTTCTCTGAGATTCAATGATTTCGTGAAGATTTTCTTCCTGATTCCACTTCTTCGCTTTTTTAACCCCACGAAAGCAACAAAAATCGAAAGTTTTTTTTTGAACGAGCAGCCTGTATTCTATAAAGGAGTCGCGGTGGAGACAGGTGGAGGTGACCACGGGCAGCGGCGAGGCTCGTTTGAGGAAGAGCATAAGAGAAGTTTCTCATTTCATTTCAGTTTTTCATTTTTCATTTCAGAGAAGCTGCCGAGATGTCGTACGTTCGTGCCGTGGCAGTGTGGAGGAAAGAAGATCGCCTCCGTGCAAACCGACGTCAACCCCTCCGAGAAGAGGGTTTTTGTCATGGGAGAGGTGCTGGTCGGCCGCATCTCTCCTAAGGATTTTACTACAAAGGGCCGGCGTCGAGAGGAATCCAGGTCCAGCGCAGAAGTACCTATGCGCCACGTGCGGCAAGGATGTCAACTGGAGACATACCAGCGTCCAGTGCTTCGGATGCCAAAGGTGGGTGCACTTCTCCTGTTCGGGCCTCAGTTCTGTGAGGCATCATGACTCATCCTTTCGTTGTGTTCCATGCTCTGCCCCCAGCAACTCTGATTCCTCAATTACCAACCGCCCCCTCTCCATTGTTCACATTAATCTCAACGGCCTTCGCAACAAGTTATCTGAACTCTCTCTATTCGCACGTTCTCATCACCCGGATGTTATCATGGTTCAAGAAACCAAGCTCTCTCCATCTACCACTTATCCCCAACCTAACATTCCGGGCTACACCGCCTATCACATGCCAAGGACAGCTCTTGGGGGCGGAGTGTCTACTTTCGTTCAATCTGCCTTACCTTCTCATATTATCCCTAATACTCCTAAGGACGGTACTCTCGAGTACATTCCTGTCCACCTCCCCCTCAAAACCCCTTTATCTCTATTTAACATCTACATTCCTCCTATATCATCTTGTCCCCCCTCTTATAATCCTATTCCCCTCCTTGAGCAGTTGTACGACTGCTCACTCTCCCTTTCAGCTGTCTTTGCGGGTGACTTTAATGCTCACACGTTCTGTTCCGCTCTTGATTCTGACGCCAGAGGGGAAGATGTCGAAGAGTGGGCTGAGGAGTGTGACCTGGTTATCCTCAATGATGACCAGCCCACTCGTCTCCCTGCCAACGGCCGACCTTCTAGCCCAGATATCTCTCTTGTGTCATCCAATCTTTCTAATGCTTGCACGTGGTCCACATCCACAACTCTCTCCAGTGATCACATTCCCGTCTTTGTATATATTGATCTCTCTGACTCTCTTGCCCCTTACTCTGGTTTTCGTCATCGTACTTATCTTAATTTAGGCCTAGCAGACTGGACCCTGTTCAGGGATGTTGCACTCCGCTATGCGGTCGACTACCCATAAAATGGTGATGTTCATCAGAAAGAGCGCCATCTAACAAGTGCCATCCGCAAGGCCATGAAAGCCGCAATTCCTGAGGGTCGTGTCAAGACCTTGTTTCCAAATGTCAGCAGGGAAATACTGCAGAAGATAAGAACTAAAGATGAGAAGAGAGCCGCAGATCATCTAGACCCGGAGATTGCTGTGCTAGATAATGAGATCAAGCAGGATCTGGATAAGAACAAGAAGGAATGCTGGGAGAAGTTCACTGAGAAGCTGAATTTCAAGGCGGACGGAACTACGACGTGGAAAGCCTTGAGGAAAATTTCCGGAAAATCCGCTCCCCCGATGAGCTCCGCTATTGAGTTCGAGGAGAACATCTTCAAATCAGGGAAAGCGGCTGCTTACGCACTCGGCAAAAACTTTTTCATCACACGCACCAAGCGAGGCGTGCAAAACAGAGTCACGGTTAGAGAGCTGAGCCGGTTGCCGCTCATGAACGCTTCTGAGGCCTTTACTCTCACACAAGTAGAGAAGGCTATCAAAGAAATGCGGAATTCGAAGGCTATCGGACCTGACGGTATCTCCCCAGCCATCCTGAAGAAGCTTCCTACGGAACTTCTACCGATGCTTGCAGATATCATTAACACTTCTTTTCGGACCTGCACTCTACCCCAAGCTTGGAAGACAGCCAATGTGATACCGTTGCCAAAGCCAGGCAAGTCCCAAAGCACGACGAAAGGCTTTCGACCAATAAGCCTGTTATGGCCCGTCGCTAAATTAGCTGAAAAGTTGATCGTGACGGACCTGGCTGATCAAAATGAGCGACAGCAGCATCAGCATGGGTTCAGGAAACTTCACTCTACTACTACTGCTCTATTGGAGATCGTGAGCTTTGCGGTCGATGAGTTCAACATGAGAAAGCCCCTGAGAACGGTGGCCGTCGCCCTCGACCTGAGCAAAGCGTTTGACTCTGTTAACTTGGGACTGCTGTCCGAGAAACTGCTCAAGTCGTCGCTACCATCATGGCAGAAGCGATGGATTGCAGCTTTCACGAAAGGCCGCCGGGCTAAGGTTCTGTTCCAGAATCACGTATCCGATAGCATTCCAATAGCAGCCGGTGTTCCGCAAGGCGGAGTGTTGTCCCCTGCCCTATTTAGCCTGTATCTTGAGGACATCCCCGAGCCTCCCAATGGTGTAAAGATTGTTATGTATGCCGACGACATCACCATCATGTGCCAGGACCGTGACCTGCAGATAGCCGCTAACAAGATCAGCGCCTATCTCGTCGAGTTGAAGCTCTTCCTCGACAATATGATGCTCACAGTCTCTGCCGCAAAATCCTCTGTTTCAGTGTTCACAAGAAACACCAAGGAACACAGTGCCCATCCAGATGTCAAATGGGATGGTGACCTGTTGCCAGCAGCCAAATTCCCCAAGCTGCTTGGCCTTATTCTTGATCCGTCACTGAAGTTCCACAAAAACGCGGAACAGAAACAAACAGTCGTCAAGGCTAGGCTTAATATGTTGAGAGCTCTCGGAGGAATATCATGGGGAAGCAGCCGAGAGACAATATTGAGAACCTACAGAGCAATACTTCAGCCGGCTCTGGAATATGCGGCACCAGTGTGGCAGCACCTGGTGTCTGACAGCTCCTGAAATAAGCTGCAGCGTGTACAGAATGCTGCGCTTAGAATTGCTACCGGTTGTGCAAGGAGCTC
Organism: Aplectana chamaeleonis; assembly: GCA_029168955.1. Lineage (NCBI taxonomy): Eukaryota > Metazoa > Nematoda > Chromadorea > Rhabditida > Cosmocercidae > Aplectana > Aplectana chamaeleonis. Next base: position 100,328 of record JAPDOI010001665.1, read on the forward strand.
CCCAATAGAACATCTTCACGCGGAGGCCTGCATATTGCCGGTCAAGGAGCATTGTGAACTCCAGGCACAGCAGATGTATATTAATGTTCTGAGACAGCCGAATCATCCAACAAAGAGAATCATGAAGCCCATAAGAGAGGTCGATTAGGACGCCGTTCGCCGATGCTCCTCGTAAAGTTGATGTACAGAGATGGGCCGACTCCAACATGGAAAGGCTTCGTCTTCTGCGTGAGGAGCACACCCAGTTTGTTCGAGGATATCTAACGAAGGCGGCTGTGAACCCTATCTTAGGAGCAGTGCCGCCTCGGGTTTGCGAGTCCGAGTCTCAACTCGGCAGACGAGCCAGATGTGCTCTTGCCTCGCTGCGCTGTGGTCACTCTATACTGCTCATGTCTTACGTCAACAAGATCGACAGCAGCCGACCAGACGCATGCCCGGACTGTGGTGCTCCCGGACACGACACGGCGCACTTGTTCATGTGCCCGAAGAGACGTACCTCCTTGAACACCATGGACCTTTGGACGAATCCTGTCAAGGCCGCCCAGTTCCTCAACCTATGACAAAAACCACTTCGAGGCTGCAGAAGAAGAAGAAGAAGTTTCTCATCTCGCCAAGGAGTTTTTCTTCATTTTTCAAATTCAGTCGTTTAATAAACACTCCAATAGGCAAATATGGTTCGAAAGAAGAAAAGTAGTAGCTGATTATCTGAAAATTGACGTCTGATTAGCCTTGAAGGACACCAGGTGTCGCTTGAACTGCTTTCTGCGGGACAGGATGTACACCAGTGTGCGGCAACAAAAAATAAAATTCCGGCAAACGGCGACGGCAAACCCCCAAGAGGTCAGCAAATTGCAAACGGGAAATACCGCACACCCCTGCTGTACACTGTTTCGAAGGGCGGGTACATATAATGAGTATTTTTAGAGGTTGCCTTTTCGGATATGTAGAAGCGACACCTCGAAATCGTTGAATGCCTCGTAGTGACTTTATTTTGAGTTAGCATTAGTTTATTGACTGAAATCACTGGTTATTGAATGAGAACTCCAGGCAATAAGCAACAGCGTGACAATGAGGCAACCCAGCATTTTTTGGTCTCTTCCGTGTCCGTTTCCGGCGTTTTTCGGCCATTTTTCTTCCGTTTCCGTTTCCGAAAATTTTGAAAAAGAGTTCCGCACAGCCCTGGTCCACAAGCACATGAACATGACCTCACCGGGGATAATCGCACTGCAGCAGTTAGCAAACGGAGGGATTCACGAAGGATGTGATGATTATGAGTTGATCGCATCATTTCCACCACACAGTCCATTTTCAAGTCAGCAGCACAAATCTTGTATTTACCTGAAAAAAAAAGCGCTTTAGAATGGTGAAAGTTACTAAAGAATGAAAAAAATTGTGAAAACCTGGAGATTTAAGCATCTTGAAGAGTACGGCAACCACACGCAAAATTAATGCATCCTTTCCATCACATGACCTGGAAAACCAACATTTTCTACAGAATAAAAATTCATTTTACATACAAACATTAGATAACGTACTCCTTAAGAATATTAAAAAGGACGTGGAATACTCGACCATCAACAATAGGGTTCGCACGACAATTCAGCATTTCTAGCACGATCATCAGCCTTCGCATATACTCCTCCGCTGTTTGATTTTTCAGCACCTAAAATGGAGAAACTTTAAATTTGGAATGCTCATCGCTCACTTCGATAGCGGAATGAGTTGGGCGAAAATGTGAATTCACGAATGATTCGCACAGCCCACCATTTGCACAAATCTCGAATTTGTAAAAGAAAAGACCACACGTTTTTTTCTAAATCAGAACACCCTTGCACATTACCTTGTCGCGAATTTCGTTACTCTTCGTTGGTTTCAACTTCTTCGGTGATGGTCCATCAGCATCATGACGCGATAACAAATCGATAACAAAAGTGTTCCGGAGATTGACCTGAAAATGCTGGGTTAAATAGAGCGGCGAAAAACCAGACCGGAAAAAAATGTATGACAGACCTCGGACAACGCCGAAATAGCCTTGTCAGTCAATGGACATTTGGTGTTAGTAAGCAGTAAATGAAGCGTCTCCAGGACGAACATCTCCACATCTTCTTCAACCTTGTCGGCAAAGTACGACTTACGAGAACTTATCTCATCGAAAGCCCATGCTACCTTGAAGCCACTCATTACCTTTTGCTTATTTGCAAGAGCACAAAATGTAAAGTACCTTATCCCATTTCTCCTTCTTCACCCATTCGCGGGCTTTATTCATAGGGTCACCTGCAAATTCCTGTCGACGAGCAAATTCCGACGTCGAGGCCATCTCCTCTGCACGTTCCAGAGCGCTCTTTCTCTGAGAAGGATACCGAACCATATATGGAAAAATAGAGAGTGCCGGTACTCAGTAGTTATTAAACACAACAAAAACAATTAGCTTCCGAAGAACCACGTATTTAACTACTGCACAAGCGGGTGAGTCTTTTCAGATATCATTTTTAAGAGTGTCGCTGAGCCTCCTCTCAAGCATAGCGGTGAAGATCGCTTATGGAGAAAACGACCAGGCTTCTCTCATGTCTCTAGAAAACGTCGAATCCCGCTACAGTCCTCTTACCCTCTGAAAACTGTGCTCTTCTAAACACAAAAAATCCATGTCGTCCCAGAGATTGCTGCAAAAGGACACCGTTTCATGTGTATTTTAGCCATCTTCACCTCAGGCTTTCCACTTGATGTAGGCTCGGAGATGCTCTTGCGCATAGAATTTGATCGGCGACGAACTCGCTTCTTCTTTGCATCGGCTTGGGCTTGCACCTGAGATCACATCATTTATCCTATCCATTTAGCCGAACTCTAAATATGCAGTAGTCAGGATACCAACCACCATAAGAGGCTCTAAATGATAATTCTGCACGACAGTTGCAAGAACATTCTCATCTCGTGAAGTCCATTCACTGCAAACGTTCATCCACTCGTCGGAGAACCTGAAAGTCAATGCATAGCTGTAAGCGATTGGCTTTGAGCATGAGGAAAAACTCCTGAAGTAGGGTTCATACCTCGCGAGGAAGCGAGCTCTCGCTGTTGTGCGCTTCCCAACGCCCCCCCCCCCAACGCTGATAGGAGTGCGATGCACAGAAAGACGCGAGAAAAAAATCCTACTGCCTCGTGGTGATTCAATCGATAAAGGTCGGCCTGGTAATCAGTCACTCGAGTAGACTCGTTAACTGCTCATTTATCACGGTTTATGATGGCCGAAGTGAGACTATGGGATGTCATCAATTTCGGAGTAGGCTTGAGGGTTTCTTTGGGAGTTATATTCGAATGAAAATTTAGATGTGAGTGGAGATTAACAGGGGAACTATTGTTAGTCGAACCGGCCATTCCTGATGAAATGAAATTTTTGAGAACGATTTCGGACGTAGAATCCGAGTACGCTCCTCGCAGCTGCCTAAAACTACTCTGAAAAAAGTTATACGCATTTTTCAAAGCCTGGCGGCAAGGCAGGGGTACCTCTCATAAAATTTTAGGGTTGTTTGAAAAACCTTGCATTTTACGCAAAACTTGCATGCAAGGATAGTCTAGGGTGCTTAACACCAATTTGGGTCCGTTTGTCGAAATTCTGAGGTTACCTGTGGGTTACGGTACGCAACATCAATAAGCGTGGAAATCACCACAAAAATTCGAAGACCGACAAATGGACATCAAATTCGTATTCAGCACCCCGAATAACCCTCGCACACAAATTTTGAGTCAAATGTGAGACTTTGACAAAACTACCGTATACCCACCGTAATCGGTCAAAAATCGACAAACGAGCCTCAGATTCGTGTTGAGCACTCCAAAAAAAAACCCCCAGAGAAACAATTTGCGCCACAAATATTAAAAAAACCGTATATCTCAAGAACCGCGTTTTGCCTTCAAAATTTCCCCCGCTGCGAAGCTTTGAACGAATTAAGTCGACAACTTCAAAAAAATCTACAAATAAACCCCAGATTCGTGATCAGCTCTCCAAATAACCCACCTGGGCGGAATTTAAGTCAAATCTGGAACATTTTGAAATTCTTTCAGAGCCTCCTAATTGATAGCAATAAACCCTCAACCAAAAATCCGTACAAGTTCGAAACGCTGTCTTTTAGGACAGAGTTCGGAAAATGCGCTTGCACCCAAACTTTGCCCAGAGAAGTTGTTTTGGGTTGTTCTGAACACGATTGAACATTTCATCCGGAATGGCCAGGCTGACTAATAGTAGTTTTCGTGAAAAAGAAAACGCACGTAAGCAAAAAAAGAGTACCTAGCAACCACACTGTACACCTGCTTGGCGAACTTCTTGTTCTCGTGGAGAACATCCAGTTGTGGATACTCCAGCAGTTTGGTGAAGAAGATGCTCGCTTGTTTGCCATGAAGATGTTCGGGTTGTGAGGTTTCTCGTAAAGCACGTATACATTCTTTGTGATACGCCGCATATGACTCTGAAGCCACAACGTTTTGAAAGAAATACCAGCAGCCAAGTTGTTCATCTGAAAAATATCGTAGAACGAACCTTCGCTGAGTATGGTGAACAATGTCGACCAGAAAGGCTTCAAAATCGGTGTAAGATCGGTTTTTTCACCCAAATCCTTCAGCGTAGTCCACACACCCAGCTCACAGCGCAAAGTTTTGAGAACTGCCCTGAACAAGAAGAAGACAAGAAGATTGTTGTTGACCACTGCTATAGCCGAAAACGGAATAACGCACTTTGTTGATAGCATATCGACAGTTTGTTGTTGACATATGACGACCAGTGTTGACAGAGAACTTTCCAGCGAACCTTTCCGCAACTTCTGAAACATTAGGAGCCGTATACACATGAAGAAAGTCTTCACTCTTTTATGGGATCCTCTGTAAAACAAAAGCATTATTTTTCATCGAACCTACCATCAAAACCACTTTGGTAAGAGAAGCCACGACATCTGCAGTTAACCTTGTGGAGATAACAAGCTTGCAGATCACCATCAAAGATGCCTGTCGGAAGGAGGGAAGCGAGCTCCTGGAAATAAATGATGGAAGCATGCTCCACCTACCTCACACGCTCGTAAATATCGTTCAGATAACATCATAAATAGACCAGCACTACCCACTAGAAAATCACATTTAGTCAGAAACGTCGTTTCTAACGGAATTCATATCAATTACTGTACGTCCAAGGACGTTTTCAAATCTGTTTGCACAGGCAACTCCGTAGGAATTTTTCTACCCACGCAACCAGCTCGCGTGTCGCGGGCCATCTTGCTGTGAGGCGACTACGCACAACATGATGATAGCTGCTGAAGACTTTTCTGAGAAGGGTACCCAACACCGATCTTGAGTGTTTTATGGGAAACTGTTTCACTCAAAACTTTTCTCTGGTGGTGTGTAGGTTACAATAAACATAATGCTATTTATTCATGCATTGAATAGCTTTATTTTTCAACAAAAAAAAACATACGGAATGCATTTAAGGAATGTTAATTGCGACGGCCTGTGCTTGCAGGCAAAAAGAGCAAAGAGCAATAAAAATACTCGTACATTTTGAAGTCTCTATTGAAGGCAGTGTTCACGATAATCCTCAAACTTGAGATTAATCGCTAAATCACTTATTTGGTCCCCGGGTAGAACAAAAATGACAAAGAAATTGAGAAAAACGCACTAGAAGGGCACGAAATCCTTTACTCTCACCCCACCTCCTTGCTCGCACAGGAACTGTTCGTTGTGACAATGAAATCTTTTGTGGACCCGAGTTTTGCAATTTTCTTCTCCCTGTTGCTCCGTTCTCTCCTTCGGACCCTTGCTAATACTGAATTGCCTAAAATATCCTTCCATTTTCGATTGATCCCATTTTGCACCGGTGACAATCACCTTGGACATGTTCATTCAGCCGGACAACTAGTCAAGGCCAGAGAATAATGTCACTGAAATAAAACGTTTTAATGCGTTTTTCGCCGTTTCTTCGTAATTTTGGTAGCATTTGGTTGCCAACGCATTGTTTTGAGTGGAAAACTCCGGAACGAAAATCATCGTGAACCCTGCCTTTGAAGCACCCCGTGTAACCTAATTTAACACTCCAAAATCGATGGAGGGACATCAAATACGTGCTTGAGACTCCAAATAACCCCTTTCAAGAGTGAAGATTTGAACTAAATCCGAGTATGGCCAAACTGACGAACTATATTCTATCGAAAAAGAAACTATAAACGGACCTCAGAATCGTATTCAGCACTCCGAATAACCTCTGCGGAGAAATTTCGGGGCAAATATATCGCAGTGTTTCGGAAAATATCGAAAGTCGCATTTCGTCCACCGAAAACTTGCCCACATTGGGAGGCCCCTCAACCACATGGTCAAACGGGGCGTTGCGTAATTTTTCGAAATCGGAGCGACCCCCCACACAAAATTTTTGGTGCTATGTGGCCTGGTGAGTGGGCACTGTGGCGTGATGCACTTGTCCAAGCACATGTCACCGAGCCGCACTAAATTTGAGCACCTACCCTGGGTTTCCCTCCCCTGCCAAAATCAGGACAGTCATTGCGGCACGAAGAAATGGACTTGGCCAAAAACGATACAACAGTGGCCCCCCCCCGGGCCAAATAGCACCATTTTTCCAAAATCCAAAATTTTTGCGACCCCTCCGAGGCGCGGATTCCGGGCAGCTTATATTTGATTACTTAAACTGTCAGGCGCATAAAATTCGTTCAGCAGCCGGCTCAAGCGTTTAAAACCTGAGCAATGCTACGATCCTTCCCTTTGATGACCAAAACTATCCAGAATTTTTGGAATATCATAAACCAATTTTTATTTATGGTTTGAATTTTTTTTGCGAATCCCCCAAACCTTCATTTTCGGTTCAGAATTTTTGCGACCCCCCACCACCCGTTGCGAAATTTCGCAACCCCGCTTGACCAAGCCTGTCGAAAAAATTTCAAAAATCAAGGAACAGGCCCCGAATTCGTGTTCGGTACCCCGAATGACCTTCAGAAACAAGTTTTGAGCTAAATCCGAAACAATGCTTCTGAGCACCCAGAGATAGCCCAATGGGTAAGGTAACCGTAGCTCTTCGTCCAATTGAAGGAACCCGCCATAATTCGGTTCAGAGAAGTCTTCAGCAGTTACAAACACAGATTTTAATACGGCATTGGAAGTAGATCAAATGGTACGAATTTCGTTAGAAACGACGTTTTCCAACAGTTGCGATCCTCTAGAAACACAAAAAAGGAAACTCTAGAAAATGAGCTATACTGTCGCTCACTTGAGTCCAATCGCGATAAGTGGAATGATTTTGGCCAGTAGAGTGTCGCTGACTTTGCTGGAATCGTCCAGGACGGCAATCAGAAGTTTGGCATATAACGTAAAGAACATATGGAATTTCTTCTCAAGAAACTCTTCACCGACAAGCTGAAATTCAATGGTAGGAAGAATTGGTCGCAAAACGCTTGGCTCCGTGCGAGATTGAACCAGCATATTCCCTTTCCGGGGGAGCGCCTTATCGCACTGCACCACCGGAGCCCCTGCGCGGCTCTCACTCAACTGCTCGGAAAATCTTCCCTGAAGCTATCATCCCTTCACCCGCATAACGGGATGAAACAGGTACACCGTCATGGACTATATAACAGTCGTAGACCTGTCAGGACGATGCCAAAGTTAAGTCTTACACGGTTTTTGGATTTTTTTTTGCGGTAACTGCAGTTTAACTTCGAAGTTCACGTTATGACATATATTTAGTATACCATAACGTGCACTGCGACGTTAAAGTGCAGTTACGGCGAAAACACTTCCAAAAATCGTGTTAGGAAGAAGGTGAATTTGTATATCTTATTGTAAAAATGGATGTTAGGCTTTTTGGACCGGCTGGGCCAAAAGCCATTACCTCGAGAGACCATATACAGACCGTCTAGGAGTGGGGAAATCTCCAACTGTAACTAAATGAGTAGGGAACATCTCACGACTAAAAGGAAAATCCCAATCCCTATGGCAAAAGATAGTGAAAGTTCTAGTATCCTCGGTAAAATATTGTAATTCTGACGACTCATGGCGCGCTCGATGCTGCTCCCTCCGTCTGTCATGCGCTCTCTCGCTGTCTCTAACCTCCGCTACGCATCAGCATGCGTAGAAACCATGAGAGTTTCGCGGTTTTACAGCACGTACCATACCTGAATTCCTTTGTTAAGATGTTCGGTGATCCTCGTAATAAGAGAATGAGTGCTGGACGAAGTGGCTTTCAAAATCTGCAAAAAAAGACTAATACGTATTAAAATAAATGACAAACAATCCTAGAAAAGCTAATAGTACCCACCGCACTGAATGGAACGGGGTATTCCTTCTTGCCGAAACCCTCCAAGAATGCCCAGTCTTTTGAAGTGGCGAAGTTATACTCTATTATTGACAGCATACGACCGAAAAAATTGGTCTCATGAAACGGGAGAAATGTTAGTATCAAGTCCTCCGCGTTATACGCGTATATCTGAAAGGATTCATATTTTCGTACTTGAGATCTTTTGCCGTACACATTTGATATTTGGTAGAACTGGTTTATTACCTGGTTTAGAAAAAGACGATATGCTCGAAACGTCAGGCCTATAAACCTGTTCTACCAAATATCGAGCCTGTACGGCAAAAGATCTCAAGTACGCTCAAACATGCCAACGTTTCAAGACAGCCAGGCATGGAATCTGATTCATATTTTCAAAAAATCATTCCCGGAGGTGGTATCCCTGCCACATCGGACGTTTCATGGCAGCATTTTGCAAACTAAATTTTTTGGCGATAAAATCGGCCCTTGAGGGCATATCGGTGCTATATGGGATGGGGGGGGGCACTGCTGTATCTCACTTGGCCACGCCCACTTTTCCGTCCGCAATGGCTCTCCTGATTTTGGCAGGGGAGGGAAACCCCGGGTAGGTGCTCAAATTTAGTGCAGCACGGTGAAATGGGCGTGGCCAAAAGCACCGCACCACAGTGCCCCCCCCCATCCCACATAGTACCGGCAGATTTACACTTCGAGATCCTGTAGGGAAGCATGTGCAATTTCAGAACAATACCGACCTGATATCTGAAGACAAGCCATTCAAGGACTTGCTGACAAGCGAAATGTTGAGTATAAGGAGCGAGTTGAAACAGGAGCCTCTGTATTTTCTGGTTGAGCACAGCATTCTCTTCCTTTGTAATCATAGAACGTTGGAAGTGCAGTCGAGATTCGTCGAAAAGGTCATTATTGCTTCCAAATTCTGGGTCCAGTTCCTTCAATTTTTGCAGTCCAGCGCAACCTAAAATTAAATTTGAGGCAATAGCAAAGCAGCTGCAGCAAAATAATGAAACTCAAAAATTCAAAAGCAAAATAATGAAACTCAAAAATTCAAAAAGACACTTGAGAGTTAAGCTCTGGTACAGCCGTAGTGACCTGTTCATTTCGATTATCACCAGCAGCGGAGCGGTGGGACTCGGTGAAATATAACTAGTGATAAGGAGGTTTCGACGAAAAAGCCACCGCTCCGCGCTGTGATAACCGAAAACATGAGTTCACTTGGAATGAAACAGAGTCTATTTGTTGTCCCAGGAGTGATGTTTTTAAGACCTCTTTTCTTCATGGTGCCGAAGTATGCCTAATAGTCAGTTGATCCGTTTGCTTTGTTGTTGTCCGACTGTTTTTAGTGTTTTTAGTGTCTTAATTGCCGTTTAGGTATTTCTTTCTGTTGTTGTCTTTGACACGGTTCTACCGTGTAATAAATCAAATCAAATTAAACACTAACGAACCAATTTTATAGACGGTTTCCCTATCGAGTCCTTCAGCTTCCTTCTTCGCGAATAACAGTGAAACATGCCGCCTTTCAACTGTCTGGTGCTGAGCAGTTGCAGTACGAAGTGACTGCAGTTGGCTCGAAAGCGAAGTCATCGTGAGGGGAGCGACGACTCAAGGGCTTTCCCTGAAACTCCGAAAATTCAGCCAAAATAAAAAGTAGGGATTTCGCATTTCTGGCGTCGAATTGAAGACCTATTTTCACTACGTACAAAACACTGTAAAAATCTGCAAATATTCTATTTCGAAATTTGAGAGCTATCTTCGCGTTTACGGGTTCGGGTAATCTGATAAAATCTCCATTCTGGTCTCTATCCATTGTTTCTGGATGGAAATGCTTTTAATCGAGGGTGCGTTCCAAGAACGTTCCCACGACGCTGTGGGAGGAAAAGCAACCTCACCATGGACAATTTTGCTTTCCATGGATGCGAATTATAACTGAAAATTGCTCCCACGTGGCCGTGGCTACGATTCCATGGGCGCGTGTTGCCATGGGAATGTTCTTGGAACGCACTCCGGAACAGCCAAAATAAAAAATGAGGATTCAACAGTTCGAACGTCGAATTCAAGACATATCGTGGATTACGTACGAAACACTGTAAAAATTTGCAAACATTCTATTTCGAAAATTGAGCGCTATTTTCGTGTTTACGGGTCCAGGTATTCTAATAAAATCTCAATTCTGGTCTGTATCCACCTGTTTCTGCATGAACACGCTTTTAATTAAAAATTGGATGTCATGAATTGGGCAAGAACTCTGTATTATGCACCATCGTAAAACTAGTTGGAGCAAATGTTGTGTATGGGGGGAGTATATAGTTTAAACGGTGCTATGTGGGAAGGGGGGGGGCCACTATGGAGCGATGGGCTTGGACACGCCCATTTTACTGTGCCGCACTAAATTTGAGCACCTACCCGGGGTTTTCCTCCCCTGCCAAAATCAGGAGAGTCATTGCGGCACGGAAAATTGGGCGTGGCCAAATGCGAAACAACAGTGCCCCCCCGTTCCCACATAAATAGCACCGTTTAAACATCTCTTATTGCTACTGGGCTCCGAATAGAAGTACGGGATGCTCTGCAACTTTTTCATGGGTGGTCTTGGGCGTGTCGCTTCGGACGAGTTGTCTCCGCACCTCGGCCGTTTTGGCGGGAACTTTTCGGGTTCGAGTTTTGCTGGTCTTTTTTCGCGCCACGGCTCGTCGCGTGATGTTTCCGTGTTGTAAATAAGTTGTTTTGTTTATAAACATATATGCCTCGCACTTTCTGCTTACGTTTCCGTCGAAAAAATGACTAGATCCATCTTTTTCCTTTTTTTCTCTTCTGTGAACTTCCTTTGGATATGTGATGTAGTTATGTATAGACATGTCAAATCAATCTATGGCTTTATTTTGCGATGAAGGCATTAAATGTAGCCGCTTCCAAGACTTGTTCACGATAATGAGTGCTCTGGACGACGTCTCAGGAATATTTATCAAATGTTGCAGTAAAGTCTTGGGTTCCATCTGCCTCAGGACTTGGAGGAGTACAGTTACGGAGCTTCGGGATCGAAAAATATTTTAGCATTGGAACGCGTTTTCCTACCCTTCTCTTCTTCTTCTTCTTCTGCAGCCTCGAAGTGGTTTTTGTCATAGGTTGAGGAACTGGGCGGCCTTCACAGGATTCGTCCAAAGGTCCATTGTGGTTAAGGAGGTAGGTCTCTTCGGGCACATATAGTGGAGTCCACCAAGAGTGTCTCATTTACTTATCAGTGAGAAGCGGTCGGCTGGGGATCAATGTGCATGAATCCCATACCAGCACGCTCGACACCGATTGAGCGAGAGCGGTTTTGCTGCAACGAGTTTCATGTTCATTGATCTCCAATCGACCGCTTCTCATTGATAAGTAAATGAGACACTCTTGGTGGACTCCACTATAAACAAGTGCGCCGTGTCGTGTCCCGGAGCACCACAGTCCGGGCATGCGTCTGGTCGGCTGCTGTCGATCTTGTTGACGTAAGACATGAGCAGAATAGAGTGACCACAGCGGAGCGAGGCAAGAGCACATCTGGCTTGTCTGCCAAGTTGAGACTCGGACTCGCAAACCCGAGGCGGCACTGTTCCCAAGATAGGGTTCACAGCCGCCTTCGTTAGATATCCTTGAACAAACTGGGTGTGCTCCTCACGCAGAAGACGGAGCCTTTCCATATCGGAGTCGGCCCATCTCTGTACATCAACTTTACGAGGAGCATCGGCGAACGGCGTTCTAATCGACCTCTCTCTTATGGGCTTCATGATTCTCTTTGACGGATGATTTGGCTGTCTCAGAACATTAATATACATCTGCTATGCCTGGAGTTCACAATGCTCTCTGACCGGCAATATGCAGGCCTCCGCGTGAAGATGTTCTAGTGGGTAGCTCCTTGCACAACCGGTAGCAATTCTAAGCGCAGCATTCTGTACACGCTGCAGCTTATTCCAGGAGCTGTCAGACACCAGGTGCTGCCACACTGGTGCCGCATATTTCAGAGCCGGCTGAAGTATTGCTCTGTAGGTTCTCAATATAGTCTCTCGGCTGCTTCCCCATGATATTCCTCCGAGAGCTCTCAACATATTAAGCCTAGCTTTGACGACTGTTTGTTTCTGTTCCACGTTTTTGTGGAACTTCAGTGACGGATCAAGAATAAGGCCAAGCAGCTTGGGAATTTTGCTGCTGGCAACAGGTCACCATCCCATTTGACACCTGGATGGGCACTATGTTCCTTGGTGTTTGTTGTGAACAGTGAAACAGAGGATTTTGCGGCAGAGACTGTGAGCATCATATTATCGAGGAAGAGCTTCAACTCGACGAGATAGGCGCTGATCTTGTTAACGGCTATCTGCAGGTCACGGTCCTGGCACATGATGGTGATGTCGTCGGCATACATAACAATCTTTACATCATTGGGAGGCTCGGAATGTCCTCAAGATACAGGCTGAATAGGGCAGGAGACAACACTCCGCCTTGCGGAACACGGGCTGCTATTGGAATGCTATCGGATACGTGATTCTGGAACAGAACCTTAGCCCGGCGGCCTTTCGTGAACGCTGCAATCCATCGCTTCTGCCATGATGGTAGCGACGACTTGAGCAGTTTCTCGGACAGCAGTCCCAAGTTGACAGAGTCAAACGCTTTGCTCAGGTCGAGGGCGACGGCCACCGTTCTCAGGGGCTTTCTCATGTTGAACCCATCGAACGCAAAGCTCACGATCTCCAATAGAGCAGTAGTAGTAGAGTGAAGTTTCCTGAACCCATGCTGATGCTGCTGTCGCTCACTTTGATCAGCCAGGTCCGTCACGATCAACTTTTCAGCTAATTTAGCGACGGGCGATAACAGGCTTATTGGTCGAAAGCCCTTTGCCGTGCTTTGGGACTTGCCTGGCTTTGACAACGGTATCACATTGGCTGCCTTCCAAGCTTGTGGTAGAGTGCAGGTCCGGAAAGAAGTGTTAATGATATCTGCAAGCATCGGTAGAAGTTCCGTGGGAAGCTTCTTCAGGATGGCTGGGGAGGTACCGTCAGGTCCGATAGCCTTCGAATTCCGCATTTCTTTGATAGCCTTCTCTACTTGTGTGAGAGTAAAGGCCTCAGATGCGTTCATGAGCGGCAACCGGCTCAGCTCTCTAACCGTGACTCTGTTTTGCACGCCTCGCTTGGTACGTGTGATGAAAAAAATTCTTGCCGAGTGCGTAAGCAGCCGCTTTCCCTGATTTGAAGACGTTCTCCTCGAACTCAATAGCGGAGCTCATCGAGGGAGCGGACTTTCCGGAAATTTTCCTCAACACTTTCCACGTCGTAATTCCGTCCGCCTCGAAATCCAGCTTTTCAGTGAACTTCTCCCAGCATTCCCTCTTGTTCTTATCCAGATCCTGCTTGATCTCATTATCCAGCACAGCAATCTCCGGGTCTAGATGGTCTGCGGCTCTCTTCTCATCTCTGGTTCCTATCTTCTGCAGTATTTCCCTGCTGACATTTGGAAACAAGGTCTTGACGCGACTCTCAGGAATTGCGGCTTTCATGGCCTTGCGGATGGCACTTGTTAGATGGCGCTCTTTCTGATGAACATCACCATTCCATGGGTAGTCGACCGCGTAGCGGAGTGCAACATCTCTGAACAGGTTCCAGTCTGCTAGGCCTAAGTTAAGATAAGTACGATGACGAAAACCAGAGTAAGGGTCAAGAGAGTCAGAGAGATCAATATAGACAAAGACGGGAATGTGATCACTGGAGAGAGTTGTGGATGTGGACCACGTGCAAGCATTAGAAAGACTGGATGACACAAGTGAAATATCTGGGCTAGAAGGTCGGCCGTTGGCAGGGAGACGAGTGGGCTGGTCGTCATTGAGGATAACCAGGTCACACTTCTCAGCCCATTCTTCGACATCTTCCCCTCTGGCGTCAGAATCAAGAGCGGAACAGAACGTGTGAGCATTGAAGTCACCCGCAAAGACAGCTGAAGGGGAGAGTGAGCAGTCGTACGACTGCTTAAGGAGGGGAATAGGATTATAAGAGGGGGGACAAGATGATATAGGAGGAATATTGATGTTAAATAGAGATAAAGGGGTTTTGAGGGAGAGGTGGACAGGAATGTACTCGAGAGTACCGTCCTTAGGAGTATTAGGGATAATATGAGAAGGTAAGGCAGATTGCACGAAAGTAGACACTCCGCTCCCAAGAGCTGTCCTTGGCATGTGATAGGCGGTGTAGCCCGGAATGTTAGGTTGGGGATAAGTGGTAGATGGAGAGAGCTTGGTTTCTTGAACCGTGATAACATCCGGGTGATGAGAACGTGCAAATAAAGAGAGTTCAGATAACTTGTTGCGAAGGCCGTTGAGATTAATGTGAACAATGGAGAGGGGGCGGTTGGTAACTGAGGAATCAGAGTTGCTGGGGGCAGAGCATAGAACACAACGAAAGGATGAGTCATCATGCCTCACAGAACTGAGGCCCGAACAGGAGAAGTGCACCCACCTTTGGCATCCGAAGCACTGGACACTTATTTTATGCCAGGTAACATCCTCGCCGCAGGTGGCACATGGATACTTCTGTGCTGGACCTAGATTCCTCTCGACGCCGACCCTTTGTAATAAAATCCTCAGGAGAGCTGCGGCCGACCAGCACCTCTCTCATGACAAAATCCCTCTTCTCGGAGGGGTTGACGTCGGTTTCCACGGAGACGATCTTCTTTCCTCTACACTGCCACGGCACGAACGTACGACATCTCGGCAGCCTACCCTTCTCAATTTCTCGGTCACTATCGCGCCATTTTATCAATTAGAAAATGGACTACAGAAGCATTGCAATCTTCAGATAATGCTTGCTCGTATTAAGGGAAAGATCAATTCAGAGGTAATAGGTCTACTGGACGGCAAAGGCAATTAGTTTTGCCAAATGTGAATTGTCTGTGGAAATTCCGTGAGTGATTGCGTTGGAGCTCGTAAGAGGCCGCGATTTTCTGAGCTCTGGAACCTGGGGTTAAAATCAAATTGGAAAGTTGACTTTGTGCGTACGACATACTTCTTAGGACCCATAACTCTCCTGATTTTAGAAGGGGAGGGAAACTCGGGTTGGTGCAAAGTTTGTTGGGTGTGAAAATGATGGCGCAGACGAGTTCCGACGTTACCGAGGAAAATCAGTTCTTTTTCTTCATCTTTACAGCCACAGAAAGGGTTCTGTCATAGGTTCAGTAACTCGGCCACTAGCGTAGGGTTTGTCCACAGATCCATTGTCGTTAATGTAGTCGGTCTCTTCGGGCAATTGAACAGGTGTGCAGTAGTATGCCCTTGACTACCGAAATCAGGGCACTCGTCAGGTTTTCTGTTATCGATCCTATGCAAATATGACATAAGCATGGGAGAGTGTCCACAGCGTAACGATGCAAGGGTGCACCTGGCACGCCTGCCAAGTTCCATCTCTGTCTCGCAGACCTTTGGAGGTGCGACTCCCAGGATGGAGTTTATGGCAACTCTGCTCAATTGTTCCATCACGAATCGGGTATGCTCCGCGCGTAAGAGACGGAGGCGTTCTTGTTGTGCTTCGGTCCATCTCTGCACATCTACTTTCGACGGAGCATCGGCGAAAGGCTTTCTGATACATCTCTCTCTCTCACCGGGTTTAGTACTCTTCGCGATGGATGATTTGGCTGCTTCACGATGTTAATGTAGATTTGTTGCGCCTGGAGTTGGCAATGGTCTCTAACAGGCAATATGCGAGTTCGGCGTGTAAGTGCTCAATTGGAGAGTTTTTAGAACAGCCAGTTGCAATTCGCAGAGCACAATTTTGGACGCGCTACAGCTTGGACCAAGATGAGTCCGATACGATGTGCTGCCAGACTGGCGCAGCATACTCCAAGGCGGGTTGCACAATAGCCTCATACGTGGTCAGGATCGTTTCTTTATTGCATCCCCAGGACGTTCCACCGAGAGCATGCAGGACGTTGAGTCTTGTTTTCACTGTGGCTTGCTTCTGCTCAGTGTTCTTATGAAACTTCAACGAAGGATCCAACACGAATCCAATTAGTTTAGGGAATCGGGTGGCCTGCATTTGAGTTCCATCCCACTTCACCATAGGATGGGCACTGTGCTCTGCATTATCATTGGAAAAGACGGTTACGGATGACTTGGAGGCAGAGACGGCGAGCATTTCGCGATCGAGGAAACATTTCAACTCGATCAAGTAGTTATTGATCTTACTGGCGGCTACCTTAATGTCGCGATCTCGGCACAGAATAGTAATATCATCCGCGTATGCAACGACCTTGATTTTGTCATGGGAGAGGTGGTGGCTGGCCGCAGCTCTCCTGAAGATCCTGCTACAAAGAGCCGGCGTCGAGAGGAACCCAGGACCCGCTCAGAAGAAGAAGAAGAAGTAACCATGCCATTTGAAAGAAATGTCACTTGGAATGAAAATCAGTTCAACCAAGAACACTGAATACAACAGTGTTAAACACTTCTCATTTACAAAATTGTCAGAGTTACCATATGTTGTGAGACAAACGGGGGCTTGTACTACCACACCCTTGGGTGGCGTGGCAGTTTGGAGTAGGTTGAAATACGCATAATAGAGGGGGGGGGGAGGAAAATTCTGTACCCACGTCAAAATTTGGTCTACACGGAGTTTCAACCTCTTATCGCAATGTGGAAAACGTTTGGGACATGTATCAAACTTCACAAAAATCCCAATAGTGGAAAATTTTTGATGTTGATGCGAATCCTTTTCTGACACCCCTCTCCAGTATGTACGTTTATTTAGGCCAAACACATTTTTGCTCTCCAAAGTTCCAAGAAAGTAGCCCCAAGCATTTCTCTGAAGCATCTGCACACGTCATTTTGTTGTACAGGCCATAAAACGGCCAATGTCTCACCCTCGACTGCGTACCATGCGCTGCGCGACCGCACGCGCGTCGGAAGCAGACGGGTTTTGCCGCCGCGCGACGAGTTTTGGCCGCCGCGACGTTTCGGCCGCCGCGCGGCGGCCGAAACTCGTCGCGCGGCGGCCAAAACTCGTCTGCTTCCGACGCACGTGCGGTCGCGCAACGCGTGGTACGCAGTCGACGGTGAGACATTGGCCGTTTTATGGCCTGTATAAGTATGCGTCAACTAAATTGGCTTTCGAGTGTCGTGTCGTTCTTGCGATGAGCCACATTCAGTATTAAGTTCGCATTTGTGCGGAGGTTTCCCCGATTTCGGGCCAGGGGTTGGAACCCCGGAGTGTGAGAAATTAAGAAGGCATGCGAAAATTTCGCCCGGCCGGAGTTTCAAGTTTTAGTACAAAATCGAGGTTTTTTAATTCAAAGATTTGCCATTTGTGCAAAAACATTAATTAAGCACGTGCAGATCGCGGCTGGCATAACAAAACCTACAACGATTAACGGACGTGAGGAGATGTGCTCCAGTGCCAAAATATTTTTCGTTCCCGAAGCTTCGTAACTGTACTCGACTTGGAGTCCCAAACGTATAAGAGGCATCCACAGATTAAGTCCTATCGAATATCATGGTGCGACCCCATTTCTCAATAGGAAGCCCTTCTTGAAGGCAATGAAACTAGTTTCCATAGCTTTACACACTTGAAGAAAGCGTAGGAATTCAAAACACTGGTCTTGGCGCAGTTACTGGTTGTGAAGTATATATGGGATGTAAAAGCTATTGGTTTGACTTGAATGTTTAAGAAAAACCGCAATGTCTCTGAGATCAGTTAAGATGTTATGGATTAATGTAATTTTTGTTTGGGCACCACTCCGATGTTGATTTTTTCTGCTCAATCTTTTTACATGGGACTATCGGTGCGCTAAACACGAATGTGGGTTTTATTTTGAGCATTTCGGGAAGTGTGGCTTGCAGCATCGCAGAGTGAATCGTCAAGAAGCAGCATCGGAAGACAAACGTATTGTTCGCTAGTCCGCGAAAAGAGCCACATGGAGTTTATTCTCCGATAAAGCAGAAAGATCTGCTTTGGAGGCCTCCGACGAGACGCCAGGGTCTAAGTGGCCGTATATACATTCGCATTTGAGCGGCGCAGCTAGGTGCAATCCTATGATATTGATCACACGACGTGGCACGATCAATGTCATAGAATTGCACTTTGCCGCTCCGCTCGGCGGCGGAAGTATAGGCGACACCTGAAATGTAGGGTCTAAGACGACCTTATACCACCGTGGTCGCTGCCCCGACTCAAACGGCACCAATTCAATTGAGTCGGCCAGTGGGTTTTCCCAGTGGTCATCTTCAAAATGAGCACTACAGAAGCTTGATCCGTGAAAATGGTTTTATCATCCTCACACGTCTATCAGCGAAAACAGCAATTTCTGTCGTTTGGGCGCTTCGAGAGGCACACTTATCTTATGACAATCGGGCGCGAAACTTTCAGGGCCCAGAGTTGCGGTCCCATTTGGTGAAGTTCATTCAGGATGTTTGCCTTGGTTCTGACTGTACCCAAAGCAGCAAACGCGCGGAGATAGAGACTGTGCGCTGCAGGCGTAGGCCTGTTGTGACGAAGACTTCGGACAGTGGATTATCGACTACATGTCTCTTCAACCCACAAAGTGGCCTGAGGGGTTGGAGGGTTTTGATGAATACATCTCGCATTTGACCTCGAACGTTTAGGCTTGAGCTGAAGAATTTTATTGTAGAAATGGCATGGAATGAGAGCTTCTCCGTGGCTGATGCTGGTGGCTGGGCTGGTGACGCTTCCTTCGCTACGGCTGCTCCAAAAGAAGCTCAGTCCTTGAAGGTGGCTGAGCGACTTCCAGTCCCTGTCACTGTTGCTGATTTACATGATTCCGCGAGTGCCGAGGAAAGATACGAGCTCGGAGACTATCCATTCAGCACCGTAGGTTTTCCGGCTTCAAATCTTTTGTTTTATGTGAAATTGTATGGTATAGATTTTGATGGGTATTTGTTCCAGGTTCTGACTATGGGTATAGTGAAATCGGTTTCGGAGCGAGAGAACTTATCAGTCCATGTGTTGGGTGATCCAGAGGATATGAACAAGGACTTTGAAGTACTCACATACAGTGGGGGGGTAGGTTTCGTTCCTGCTAAAATTCTGTTTGTTTCCACATATTGGACAAATCTACATAATTTCGTTCAGGTGTCAGACTCTGATGATAGTTCGAACCGGTTTGCGGAAGGCATAAAAGTAATGGCTGTTGGAAAGTTGCGTTCGCTCTCCGACATACACGGTAGGTTCAACATAGCATGGGCTTTGTGGGAGGATGAGGATTTAGGGATGTGCGGAATTTTCTGTTTTCTGCCCATTTTTGGCCATTTTTTTCTGTTTTCTGTAAAAATGGGCAAAAATTGGACAGAAAACAGAAAAAAAACGTGTACCGCGATTTGCAGCAGGACTGTTTTTTTTGGATTTTTCGAAGCTAAGCCGAAAGGGTGAGGATGTATGTACTTTACTCAGGCTCTCTGCAGTTGTACCACGCTGGACACTTTTATCTCGCTGTAGTGGCTATCCAGTAGGGCATGTGTGTCGTTGTGGGAGGAAACGGTGCTGTTCGCTGTACACGGTCGGGTTCGATCCTCGCCGAGGTGAACCAAACCAACCAACCCTCCAGGATCCTTCAATTTGGGACAGATTTATGTAGGGAGATGAAGGCACTCATTGGGAAGTCGGCTGGCCCCCGCAACCCACTAAATAAGCACGAAGCCCATTCCTCTGAAAAAATGTGCTGCTTCAGTGCCGGCAAAGTACCGCAATCCTCGACTGTGCCGCGATAGTTCCGCGATAGTGCCGCAGCGGCTCCATGATCAGACGATTCTGCTACCGTGCCTTGAGCCTCGACGTCGCGGCAATAGTACCGCAGCAGCTCCGCGTTAGAACGTTAGGCTCCGCGAGGATGCAGCAACGAACCCGCGTGGAGTACGATGAACTGTCCTGTGTGGTAAAAAGAAATTGTCGTCGGTTCAATATACCCAAGTTTGAGGTACATTCCGTGTTTCCTTGTACGCAAAAGCGGCGGTCACCTCTGTCCTTATCAGACAAAGGACGTAACGACCGCAGGTGCGAATTTTTGTTCTTACATTTAGACCCCCTCTAGTTGTCTTATAGTTCTCAAATCACTTTATATCAGACACTCTCCCGAAGCCGCTGCGGCGTTATCGTGGAGCCAAAGCGGTACTGTCGGGTCCCTGATATAGCTCCGCGGTAGTGCTGCCGCGGATCCGCGATAGTGCCGCTTTGGTGCCTGCACGCGCTAAAGCGGCACTATCGCGGAGCCGCAGCGGCAATTTCTCTCAGAGTCAAGCCTCTACGAATACCCGCTCCGCAACGTACCCGCTTTTATGGAGCGGGGTAATGTTGGCCCCAACAGTACAATGCACGCAAAACTCTAAGGCCCCGGTCATAGTTGGATGAGCCGACGCCTCCAGCCCGGTCGATACACACAGAATGCATTGGAAATGGGATGCAAAAATCACTCGGTGTATCCCCCGCACCCCCAACACCCCCAACACCCACCCGGTCGATACGTATGAACAACATGGTGAGGTGAAGCTGAGAAAATCACTCGGTGTATCCCCCCGCTCCCCCCCGCACCTCCCCCGCACTTCAACATTTTCCCGCACTTCAACACCCCCCGCACCCCCCCGGTCGATACGTATGTTTAAAATGATGGAGTGAGGTTGAGAAAATCACTCAATGTATCCGACGCGGTCGATATCCATGCAATACGTGGATGAGAAAATCACCGGGTGGGCGGGTCGAAGATAAAACATTGCGTATCACTAGAAAGCTAACCTTACTGCTACCTCCGTGACTTCACCATACTCGCCTTCACTATTTCTCTGAACAGGTGCAATCCTGTTGGCCACGTAATCATCGTCATATCTAGTTGGATGCAGCGAGTGATTTTCTCAACCTCACTCCATCATTTTAAACATACGTATCGACCGGGGGGGGTGTTGGGGGGTGCGGGGGGATGCAGATGCAAATAGCACCAACTATGACCGGGGCCTAAATACGTGTTTTAATTCACTGCAACGCAGATGGCACAGAATTCAGTTAAGATGAAGCACCAAGAAATTAATGGTGAGCCTATGAGGCAGATGATAATTCTGCCACAGAGGTACGAGAGGCTCTCAAAGGCAGTGTTCACGAAGAAAAAGTTCCCCCTTTTTTGGCTAAATGTAAGCTTTGGGTATCTATAAGAAGATTAAGAACGGAAGTGCGACTAAAAACGGCCGGTAAGTGGGTGAACATCTCGTGGGCCAGCCGACCCATTGGGCCACTCCGCCTACGTCTAAAACAGCTCCCCTGAATTTGTGGGTAAATGAGCGGTGGTTTCCGATCAAAAGCCTCGTTCATCCCTTCATTCTCAACGTCTCTCTTTACTCAGGTCGGCTCGCACACATCGGCTGCAAAAAACGGGAGTTACAAGCCTCGGACAACTCGTCCACAATTTTCCCTTGCTGAATTTCGAGGAGCCATAACTCCGTTTCCAGGGAGTCCTGTACTATTCCAGGGACATCATTGGAATCAGCATGTGACCGTCTTCAAGATAGGCGGAAAAACAGAAAAACGACTTTTATCGTGAACACCGCCTTTAACAGGCGGAAAAACAGAAAAACGACTTTCATCGTGAACACCGCCTCTAACGGTGGAGCGAACGACGCGTCAGGTCATTTATACTCTAACGGCACAGGTGGTACGGGCGTGACTTTCAGCTCTGAGGAGTAGTACAGTGTTCAAACCAGCAGTTATCCCGCAATAAGTGTCAAAATATGTACACTCAGGAACGGAAAGCTCGCTCCGACTTCAATACGTACTCCTTGTACAGACATATGTATTGAGCTTCTAATAAATAATCGAGCTTTTATTGCCTGGGAAAAAGAAGATTTGATGAACATTTGTCACCTCATCGCACTCATAATCTGCGATTCCTGAGCATCTATACTTTGTGCTCTGGCCAACTGCAAGGTTTTGAAAATTCAATGAAAGAAGCATAGATCACTCAAAAAATGTATAAAAAAAGCTCGATGGTTTGAAAAATTTCGTTTAGTGTACGCTGAACACGCTTCATTGATTTTTCAAAATTTTCTGTTTTCTGTTTTCTGCCCATTTTTGAAGATTTTTTTCTGTTTTCTGTCAAACTAGATTTTCTGTTTTCTGTTTCCAAAAATAATTTTTCCGCACATCCCTGATGAGGATGTGATAGGATGTCATGGCGTCCTAAGTGTCGGCTTAAAACGACTCCATTCATATTGAAATGATCTCTACGAGGGTGGGACTCGGCCGCAGCATCCAAGAAGGCAAATGAGGAGGGATCCTGATTATCCGTCCCAGCCTACTGCGCGGCTAAAACGGCCGTGCGCGCGGCAAGACATGCCGAATGCGGCGGTTACCTCGTCGCGCGCGCCATTTCTCATTGGGTCGCGCTCATGAACAACTGAGTGTTCAACTAAATCGGTCTCTCCATTTACGAGGGAACGAACGGCGAAGAAATACTGCCAATAATTACTGGAATAAAATCCACAGTATGTAATTAATAAATAGATGGCACAATATACATAATTGCCACTTGAAAAGACGAAAATGAGGAAATTCCAAATATTTGGAGCAAACACCATTTAACCGATGATCAGGAGGTTATGTCCAGAGTTTCGAAACAATACCCCCTATAAGTAACATTCAGAATGTCATGCTCCGTTATGTTTTGGAGGAATTCAGAATATTTCACATCTTGAATTCTAGTGGTCGCAATATTATTTTCGACCGAACATGTAATGGGTTATTTGGTATGTTTAACACTGACAAAAATTCCGTTTTTGATTTAAAAAAATTAGGGGGCCTCGATACTTCCATCGTAGTCGATGATTCAAATTTGGCCGACCCTGCCAGAGACGGCTCATTGAGGAGCTGTTGAAAAATTTTTAGCTTTTGATTGCTGGAAAGGACCGCGTTATGTGTCGTATTGAACCACCAAAATATACTATAATTTCTTAAAAAACAGCAAGTGAACATCGGATCAGATTGTCCGAAAATAATTGATTTCTTTTGAAGCTTGGTATCGAAACGCGGAACAAAAAGTGAAGCCAAACTGGAAGCTCATCTGACTGAGTGAGCTCATTCGGTTGAAACGCCGTTTCCAACGAAAGTCATAGCCGTTACCGAACTTCCAATAAAATGAGGTGTGGCTGGTTTCTTCATTCGGGAATCATGCTATCTTTTGGGTGTTCAGAAAATTGTTTTGGTTGATGCATCGTTTAGAGAAGTCTTCAGCAGTTCCGAACCTGGATTTGAAAATGCCATCGGAAGAACAATACTGGTATGAATTTCATTGGAAACGGCGTTGCCGACCAGTACAACGTTGTCATTTCCTAGTGAGTTCCTTCATAAGGTTTCGCATGGCGTAAGGCTCCACAACGATTCGAGCCATAATTAAGCTTTTTTGGATCGAATACTCTAATTTATACATGGCAAACACCAACATGAGAAGAATGATAGAAGTCTTATATAGTACTGTGCAGAAGTGCACGGCTAATCGAAATCTTCCCCAGTTGAGGCATGGCTCCAGTGTTCTGGTAACTGAAATGTGTCTTCAAGATCAGGATGCATTTCTAAATCCATCGTCGGTGCTAAGTAAAATGAAACAAATTCAAACCGGTATAACAGAGATGTCTAGTTTCTGTTTGACCCCAAATCGATTGCTGGAAATGCTTGGGTTGGAAGCCTGACATCCAGGTTCACACTCTAACCATAATTCAAGGCTCCTCGAGTCAGATGTGGGGAGCTGCTGTCGCGCCCCAGTGAGATGTGTCGACACACGACGCAGTCTCAGCGCGCAGTAGGCTGGAACGAATAATGGGCATCATGAGGAGGCTCATTTCAATGATGTGCGGCGAAAAATGTATGATCGCGGTTATTTTTCGAAAACAACTTGCGGATTGTTTCAAAATTGAAAAGAAGAGGAAGACAATGGGTCTCAATCCCTATCGGAATGCGCCCCGCATTCGACTTTGTATCTGCAGAGCAGATAGTAACGGAATTTCGACTAGTTTATACAATAAAACGGACGGCTTTGATTTCCTCGTTAAGAAATTCCCGCAGTCAGATTCAGCAGTTTCTGTTATCATCAAGGCCTCAACAATATACACGGAGACTTTGAGGATAGCCAATGTCTGTTCTGAGGTGGGATTTTTCATTGATAAATTAAGAGAGTTGAAAAACTCGCTTTTGCATAATGGATACTCTTCTGAATTCATTACTGTGAACATAGTCAAATGTATCTATCGCAACAAAAAAGTTTCATATAAATTTCTTCTGCCAGATGATCACAATAACATTAAGAAAGTTCTTGCTGCTATTTTATGAGGGTTAGAGATAGCTACACTCTAATCTTGATTCCGATTCCTTCCCCCATACCACCATTTGTTTGACTACCGGCATGGTTTGACCTTATCGATCACATTTTGTTTTGGACTCATTGTTTCTTTCCCCCCCCCCCCTCTCTTGGACTCTTTTTGCCTTTTTCCACCCTTTTTCATGTCTTAAATTTCACGTAATATCCCATGTTGCTCTTTACCAACAGTTCTCGCTCAATCTCCTCGCCCCATTGCTCTTTCTCATCGACAATTCTGTTCCTCACTGAGGAGCCTCGGCAGAATTGTTTGGTAAAGTTCGTCTGCGGGTAGAGGCGAAACGAATTTGATCAACTTCTATTTCCTTTGCATCGATCTTTCCATCTCTTTCTTGGATGCGTTTCCGGTTAATATAGTGACTTGTGGGAGCCAACCGACTTACAACTCAGTGTTTTTATCTCCCAGCTATTTTGGTACCAAATTACCGACACCGTAGGGATTGACCGTTTGGTTGACCTTTGGCCGAAGGTTGAGCCCGCCTGTGTCCAACGAAAGCAGCGCCTTCTCCCACTACGTCACAGGCCTTTTAGAATGACAGGCTTTTAGACCCTATAGACTTGTGGACGAATCCGACGCTGGTCGCCCAGTTTCTGGGCCTATGACAATACTCTTTCCTTGGCTGCAAAGAAGAAGAGAAGACAGGCCTAAAAATCGGGGTTTGAATTCACCTGTGACCGTATTCATGAAACCGCGGGTGCAGGAAGGAGGCGTAACCTTCCCGCACCCGTCGTATGGCATCCAATTTGTGCCTCTCCTGTCGAAGTTTCAATAGTGGCGGCCCCTCTTCGCTACCTGTGAGAGCAGAGATAGGCATGAGGGCAGCTGCAGAGACAGAGAGGAGACCGCCGGGTAGGTGGCTGCTGTCTCTCAGCTCAGCTAATAATGCATTCCGTCGGGCATAACATGCCCGTCCTCAAGTGCTCGGGTGGACAGGAGGTGTCCGCACTGCCTGTCAGGGTGGTATCGATAATTTTCTGTCGCGTGAGATCGACGTAGCAGGCAGCCACACCCCTCTCCGTCCACCCGCTAGGTGGCTACGAACCCTCCTGTCTACCTGCCAGGTCGCTGGGAGCCTTCCTGCTTACCTGCAGGGTAGCCAGGAAGGCGCAGCATCGAAAACTCGTCCAACAGCGGGTAAACTTTGGACCTTCCCAGGAGGTTCCCAGTGTTTCATGAATACGGGCACTGGACTGTATGCGTGAACGACTTACTCGCGAGGTAAGGGTAAATGTTGCTAGGAATCTCTGCATTTCCTGTGCTTTATGCGTCTGTCTCGCTTCTCCGCGAAAAGCGAGACAGACGCATAGAGCACAGGAAAATCAGAGATTCCGAGTAAAATTTACCCTTACCTCGCGAGTAAGTC
This sequence comes from Aplectana chamaeleonis, assembly GCA_029168955.1. NCBI lineage: Eukaryota > Metazoa > Nematoda > Chromadorea > Rhabditida > Cosmocercidae > Aplectana > Aplectana chamaeleonis. The sequence goes on from JAPDOI010001665.1 coordinate 126,359, forward strand.
GTTCATGCATACGGGCCTTGGAATGTATTTTTTCGTGTGATGAGTGTAGGATATCGTTGCGGGTAACCTTTCAACCAGCCGGAGCTGACAATGAGGGCAGGGTTGAGCAGGGCGTTGCGACAATTTTCGGCGGAGCTACGACGCCCCCCCCCCTTATGACCGAAATTTTGGAAAAGAATTTACGATGCCCCTTCTCGAGATGAAAAATTGCTTTAGCTTTATTGAGCGACAAATTTGGAAAAATTTGGAACTCGTGGGTATAAAAATACATTTCCTATTCTCACCTCATATAACCTTACCAAATGGTTTGGAGTAAATTCCCACTTTCTCCAAAAGTATTACGAACCCCCCCCCCACATTTTCATTTTTTTCCGAAATTTTTTACGAGCTTCGTTGCGCCAGGTCGCAACTCTGCTGAACCCTGGCTGAGTGGGACCACATTTTGCACTTCTTGCTCCATCGTCGAATCTACGAGGCCAGAATAGCCATAAAGACGAATTTCATCCTTTCTTCCCCTCTGGGGGGGGCGGGGGGTTCAGTGCCTATTTTCTTAAAGTAGTTCAAATTAGTTTTTCTCGTTTTGCAGTGTACATGACGGTTTTATAACCTCCCGCTGAAATGAGCCCGGGCGGAGCAAGTCTGTCATGGAAAAATATGAGGGAGAGAAGGAGGTTTTGACATGATGAACTCCATAAGCTTTACTTTGACCGGCTCAAAATGGTGGAGAAAAGCCATAGGTGATCGGTGGGTTGGAGATCGATTGTGTCGGCCATATTATAATTCTGGGGAGTCGCGGTGCTGCTGTGATGTTTTATCACTAAAAATTAACACTTCCTCTTCCTCTTCTTGTCAGCCACAGTGGAGTTTTTCTTATAGGCGTAGAAAGGTGGCCACATCGCACGGCTTGTTCCACATATCACGAGCAGACAGAGAAGTAGGTCTGGCAGAGCATGAAAATAAATGCAATGAATCATGCCCAATATTGTGACAATCAGGACATTTATCTGGGACCGACTCGTCGATCCTGTGTGCGTAGGCTTTGAGGTATGAAGAGTGACCGCATCGTAGACCCGCCAGAGTGACGCGGGAGCGCCTGGGCAGATCTTCCTCACTTTCATCAACCGTAGGAGGCACAACACCAAGGATCGGGTTGGAAGGGGCACAGGACAGGTACTCACACAAATCTAGTGTGCTCGATTTGCTGTAGCCTCTTTCGTGTGAGCTCAGAGGTGGCCCATCTTTGACGATCCAATGTAGAAATAGCAGTATGGAGCGGTGTGCGAATATTACGGTAATGTGGATCAGATGACAGAAGTGGGTGGTTGGGATGTGCAGTATTCTTGACTATGCCGATGTGGAACTGTTGAGACTGCAGTTGGCAGTGCTGTTTGACAGGAAGTATTACATTCTTGATGAAGATGTGATATGGGTGTTGACCTTGGGCAGCCAGTGATGACACGTAGTGCAGAGTTCTGTACACTTTGAAGCTTGTTCCAGAACGTCTCCGACAGATGTCTGGTCCATATAGGAGCTCCATATTCCGGTGTTGGCTGTATCATGGCCTTGTAAGTTGTGCGTAAAACTTCCTTTGTGCTACCCCAGGTGGTGCCCGCCAGAGCACGGAGGATGTTATTTCGCGTGTTAGCTGTTGCCGTTCGGATGCGCGTGTTCTCATGAAAGCGCAGTGAAGGATCTAGAAAGACGCCGAGTAGCCGAGGGTGCTTAGACAGGGGCAGCCGATTACCTTCCCAGAGAACCCCGGGATGCAGTTGATGCTCAGCCGTTGCAGTAGTGCACAGAGTAACGCTAGACTTTGAAGGAGAGACCTTTAGCTGCGTCGATTCGAGAAAGTTGGCCAAGCTAGAGAGGTATTTGTTCATCTCCGCAGTGGCACGGTCGACAACAGGGTCAGTACATACAATTGTGATGTCATCAGCATACAGACATAAGTGAATGTTTGGTGGCGGCTTCGGAATATCTGACAGATATAAGGAGAATAGGCTTGGTGATAGCACTCCACCCTGAGGGACGCCTGCCTCCAGGGGAACCGACTTTGACAGGTGTTCGTCGAACTTCGCACGTATGGAACGATTCCTGATGAGATTGTCGGTCCATTGTTTTTGCACCAGTCAGGCATATCAAAGTCCAGAATCGATTTTGATAGCAATGGAGTGCTGACGTTGTCGAAAGCGGCAGTCAGATCAACTGCCACGACCAGACTTCTTCCGGTGGGAGCTTTACTATTGAAACCAGCTATGATGTGTTCGGTGATTGACGTTAGTGCAGTGATAGTTGAGTGCGCTTTTTTGAAGCCATGTTGAAGCACGTTATGCTGTATTGCGCCTTGGAGATGCGGGTTTATGATTTTTTCCGCCAACTTAGCGATGGGGGATAGAAGGGATATGGGACGATGTGACGTTGTTTTATCCTCTGCTTTGCCAGGCTTTGGAATGGGAAGAACGACAGCTTGTTTTCAACGAGCGGGAATAATACCACTGCTAAATGACGAATAGATAAGATCACTGAGTACCTCTTCGTACTGTTCCGGCAAGTGCTTCACATGAATGGCTGAGATGCCGTCTGGTCCTTCTGCCTTCGCACTCTTCATCGATTTGATGATGGCAGAGACTGTAGAGGAAGTTTAAGCCGGGACGTCATGGCGACTGAGTTTTCTGATCGCACGTAAGGTGCACCTGTGCTCTTTATCGCGGCGTGAAGAAGCAGAAGCGTAGAGTTCTCCCTGCTGACACGCAGCTTTGTAGCCGAATTCAAATTTACCTGATGGGAACTCAAGCATATTTCGTGCAGGTGCCATCCTTTTCTCTGATAGCCGCTTGAGAAGGCTCCATGCCTGTTTTCCATCGGTCTTGAAGTTGATGGACTCGGTGAAATCCTTCCAGCGTTTCTGCTGATAGTCATTCAGCAGTTTGGAGATCTCGGATAGCTGTGTAATGTACGGGTCAGAAGGATCAGTTCTGCGTCTGTCATCCCGTTCTGTGATTAGCTCCAGGGCTTCCTTTGGTACGTTAGGGTGAAACATTCTAACGCGACCGGTGGGGATGGCTATTCTGGAGGCATCGCATATGGCGTCGACGACGAACTTCTCTTTGTAATGTACGGAGCCAGCTAGCGGATAGTTGGCTACCCGGCTGAGTAACACCTCTTTAAACAGGGCCCAGTTAGCCTTACAATAGTTTGTGTAAGATTTGGTGCGAGAGCCAGAAAAAGGTGCGAGATGACTATTAAGAGACAGATTCAATGACGTACATACAGGTACATGATCACTGCCCATGGCCACAGATGTGGACCAGCTGCAAAACATAATAAGAGAAGAGGAAACAAACGTGACATCCGGTGAGGAGGGTCTGCCCGACGGCGGGAGACGAGTAGGGGATCTTCGTTTATAGGAATTAGGTCACAATCATCTGCAAAAAGCTCAAGTAGTTCTCCTCTGTCATCGGGTTCTAGGGAGGAGAACCAGGACGAGGAGTGAGCATTGAAGTCTCCAGCCATGACAACAGAAGAAGATGAGAGGACTGAATATACATCATGTAGGTATGGGGTGGGATCATATGAGTTGGGACAAGAAGTGGATGGGGGGATGTATACATTGATAATACTAGGGGACAACTTTGTAGTACAATATGGGCACCAATGCACTCAACAACATCAGTGGGGAGCGCAATGAGGTGTGAGGGAATAGAGGATTTTACAAAAGTCGAGACGCCACCACCATGTGGTGTACGGGGAATATCACCGCCATGTGATGTACGGGGAATATGGTATGATGTATAGCCGGGGAGGCGGGGCTGGGAAGGGGAGGACACGCTAAGTTTAGTCTCCTGTAGGAGGATGACACCAGGTAAGTTCTATAAGTTTGGCACGCAAGCCATTGATATTCAGTTGAAAAATGTTTAGACTGTGAAGAGGAACCCTAGAAGGCGAGTTAGTACAAGATATACAGCAATAAGCATAGTGTAATCATTGTAGCTAGTCAACCCCGAACTCTTGAGGTGTACCCAGCCTAGGCAACCACCGCATTGGATGCTCGCATGCTGTGCCGATAATCCACAGTGACAGCATGGATATCTCGGTGTATTCCTGCTCGGTCCAGGGTTCTTCTCAACGCCAGCTCGTAACAGCAGAATGCGAAAGAGTGTAGCAGCCAGCCATTTACACTCCCACACAGAAAAAACTCCACGTGGAGTTGTTGACGCTCGTTTGATGAGTCTTCTTGATCTTGATAGTCGACTCCACAGATCCACCACGCGTAGGTTGAGCATCTCGGATCCATCAACGCTTCTCTGCAGAGGGCACAGTTGTAGAAATGGGTTTTGCAAGGGGAAGGAAACTCGACATTGGCGTGCAGTTAAGGGTGGGTGAAACACCGGGCTACGACGTCACTGCGGCCTGGCGGGACCGAGCTCCCCGGGAAGCAAAGTTGTCACGACTCCTCCACATCACTCATTGGTAAGCTATGCTGTACTGTTCGTCCGCAGGAAAAGGGTGCAAATAACAGCTATTAGTTGAGGAATGCTGATGAAGTTAAAAAGTATTATTCTATGTATATGTGTATATGTTTATTATACTCACTTTAGGCAAACGCTTGATAATAATAATAGGAAACAAAACGGGAAAAAAGAAAACCAAACAGGAGCGAAAATACTCCTATCCTTTACACACTCTACCGATTAAACAGCTGCCGAGATGTCGTACGTTCGTGCCGTGGCAGTGTGGAGGAAACAACATCACCTTCGTGCAAACCGACATCACTCCCTCCAACGAGATGGTTTTTGTCATGGGAGAGTCGCTGGCTGGCCCCAGCTCTCCTGAAGATTCTACTACAAAGGGCTGGCGTCGAGAGGAATCCTGGACCTGTGCAGAAGTATCAATGTGCCACCTGCAGCAAAAAAGTCACCTGGAATGGAACAAGCGTCCAATGTCTTGGATGCCAAAGGTGGGTGCACTTTTCCTGTTCAGGTCTTAGTTCTGTGGAGCGTCACAACTCATCCTTCCGTTGTGTTCTGTGCTCCGCCCCCAGCAACTCTGATTCCTCATTCACCAACCGCCCCCTCTCTATTGTACATATAAATCTTAACGATCTTCGTACCAAATTGTCTGAACTCTCACTCGTCGCACGTACTCATCATCCGGATGTTATTATGGTTCAAGAAACCAAACTCTCTCCCTCTACCACTTATCCCCAACCAAACATTCCAGGCTACACTGCCTATCACATCCTAAGGACAGCTCTTGGAGGCGGAGTTTCTACGTTTGTGCTTTCTGACTTACCTTCTCATCTAATTCCAAATGTTCCTAAGGACGGTACTCTCAAGTGCGTTCCCGTTCACCTCCCTCTTAAAACTCCATTATCTCTATTTAATATTTACATCCCTCCCTCCACTTCTTGTCCCCCAACCTACAACCCCATACCTCTTCTTAAGCAGTTGCATGACTGCTCTCTCTCTCCCCATCAGCTGGCTTGCAGGTGACTTCAATGCTCACACGTTCTGTTCTGCGCTTGAGTCCGACGCAAGAGGGGAAGACGTCGAGGAATGGGCTGGGGAGTGTGATCTGGTTATCCTCAACGATGATCAGCCTACTCGTCTCCCTTCCTACGGCCGACCTTCTGGCCCGGATATCTCCCTCGTTTCATCCAATCTTTCTAATTCTTGCACATGGTCCACTTCCATAACTCTTTCCAGCGACCACATTCCCGTCTTTCTCCATATTGATCTCTCAAACTCTCTTGCCCCTTATACTGGTTTTCGTCATCGTACTTATCCTAATTTAGGCCTAGCAGACTGGACCCTGTTCAGAGATGTTGCACTCCGCCATGCGGTCGACTACCCATGGAATGGTGATGTTCATCAGAAAGAGCGCCTTCTAACAAGTGCCATCCGCAAGGCCATGAAAGCAGCAATTCCTGAGGGTCGTGTAAGAAGTTTCTACCCTAATTTCACCAGGGAGATTCTAAAGAAGATCAGGACAAGAGATGAGAAGAGAGCTGAGAATTATTTGGACCCTGAGGTGGCCAAGCTGGATGAAGAGATAAAAAAAGGATCTGGATAACCGACGGAACAACTGCTTGGAAAGTGTTGAGGAAGATATCTGGAAAGTGCGCCCCCTCCTCGAACTCTACCATAGAGTTCGATAACAGCGTCTTCAAATCAGGAAAGGCTGCCGCATATGCTCTTGGCAAAAATTTCTTCATCACACGTACCGTGGCTTGCAAAACAAAAATTTCCTCATCACACGTACCGTGGCTTGCAAAACAGAGTGACGGTAAGAGAACTAAGCCGTCTGCCGCTGATGAACGCCACTGAGGCCTTTACTCCTGCTCAAGTGGAGAAGGCTCTCAAGGAAATGCGGAACTCGAAGGCTCTCGGACCTGATGTTATCTCAGCAGCCATCCTGATGAAGCTTCCCATGAACTTCTACCGATGATCGCAGATATCATAAACTTTTCTTTCCGAACCTGCACTCTACTCCAGGCATGGAAGACCGCCAATGTGATACCCCTGCCTAAGCCAGGCAAATCGTAAAGCACGGCGAAGGGCTATTGCCCTATCAGCCTGTTATCACCGATCGCGAAAGTAGCCCAAAAGGTAATCGTAAGGGACCTGGCAGAGCAGAATGAGGCACAGCAACATCAACATGGGTTTAGAAAGCTTCACTTCACCACCACTGCCCTTCTGGAGATTGTCAGCTATGCGGTCGATGGGTTCAATACCAGAAAGCCTCTTAGAACAGTGGCAGTTGCCCTCGATCTAACCAAAGCATTTGATTCTGTTAACCGAGTACTTTTGTCCGAGAAACTATTGAAGTCCTCGCTACAACCGTTGCAGAAGCGCTGGATCGCAGCGTTTACGAAAGTTCGTCGGGCCAAAGTGCTATTCCAGAATCACGTCTCCCATAGTATACTTGTAGCAGCCGGTGTGCAGCAGGGTGGAGTTTTGTCACCTGCCCTCTTCAGCGTGTATATTGAAGACCTACCTGAGCCTCCTGAAGATATAAAAATTGTTGCGTATGCCGACGATATCACCATCATGTGCCGTAATCGTGACATACAGGTAGCCGCAAACAAGATCAGCGACTATCTCGTCGAGCTTAAAAACTTTCTCGATAGTATGATGCTCACAGTATCCGCGGCGAAGTCTTCTGTTTCGGTATTCCCATCTGACCCAAAGGAACACAGCGCCCAACCTGTTGTCAGGTGGGATGGTGACCTCTTGCCTACAGCCCGATTTCCTAAACTGCTGGGCCTAGTTTTGGACCCATCGCTGAAGTTTCACAAAAATGCTGAACAGAAGCAGGCAATTATGAAGGCAAAGCTTAATGTGTTGAGAGCTCTAGGAGGAACGTCCTGGGGTGGCAGCAGAGAGACAATCTTGACATATCGAGCTATTGTGCAGCCTGCATTGGAGTATGCTGCACCTGTCTGGCAGCACATCGTGTCGGAGAGTTCCTGGACTAAGATGCAGCGAATTCAGAATGCTGCGCTACGAATAGCCACTGGATGTGCAAAAAGCTCACCGATTGAGCACCTTCACGCCGAGGCCCGTAACTGCCAGTGAAAGAGCATTGTCAGCTCCAGGCTCAGCAGATGTTTATTAATGTCCTTAAGCAACCTAATCATCCGTCGAGAAGACTATTAAACCCCGTGAGAGAGAGAGAGATCAGAAGGCCGTTTGCCGATGCTCCGAACAAAGTGAATGTACAGAGATGGACCGACTCGAATAAAGAACGGCTTCGTCTCTTACGCGCGGAGCACATCCGGTTCGTGAAGGATCATTTCGCCAAAGCGGCCGTCAACCCTATTCTCGGTGATGTGCCGCCCAGGGTATGTGATACCGAGTCCGAGCTCGGTAGGCGCGCCAGGTGTATCCTCGCTTCGTCGCGCTGCGGACATTCTCCATTGCTTATGTCTTACCTGCACAGGATCGACAATAGCCAGCCTGACGTGTGTCCGGACTGTGGAAACCAAGGCCACGACACTAAACACCTATTTGATTGTCCGAAGAAGCCAACAACGCTCAGTACAATAGACTTGTGGACGAATCCAGTGCTGGTCGCCCAGTTTCTCAACTTGTGACGAAACCCCTCTCAGTGGCTGCGAAGAAGAAGAAGACCGATCAAACAAACAAAGATCTGTCTCAAAAAATAAGTAAACGAAACTGCTATGTTCCGTAGCTAAGAATTATTTGGGATACCCGTCGCCTAATCTGGTCTAAGGAAGCAGCACCGGTGACCATTCAAGCGATTTTCAGGTATGCGCTACCTGCCCTATGTGGAAAAGACCTAACCCTAACACTGGTAATTGGACAATTGAGAAATATCTTCATTATTTCACCTCTAGTTTTTGATGTGATCAGTTTGAAGTAGGGTGCAAGCCTGAAAATACTGCTGTTATGTGAACCATGCTAATGTCAAATACTCTGCGCCGTGAATCGAGTGTTGGCAACCCGAAATATTTGCACATGTATATTGAAGGACCATAGGCGCCGGATCTAGATGAATATCGCCTCCTGCAGCACTTGGGTAAATGACCTTGTAGAGCTTTATGTCGTCCGTATAAAATTTTACGGTAACACCTTTGTCATGAAACATGGTAGGAGTGTCAGCTGTAAAGATACTAAACAATATTGGTGATAATGCACACCTTTGTGGAACCCCGCTCGCTATGTTTTCACCTCGGAGTAACAATCCCCGATTTTCACCTGAAACGTTGTACCAGATGAGAATTGGGCGAGCCATTCTATCAATATCGGATGAAAACGCAGATTTTCATAGGTTTCTAGTCAAGATCATGGTCTGACATACAAGTATCTATCTTATTTTCGCAAGAAACATACAAGTTTCTACCTAGCTATTGTCCGGAGTACATATTCTTCCAAAATCATGTTCAAATCCTTCAATTGGACCTCATATAGAAGTGTTTTCTCATTTCTCTTATGACACGGGGAGTGTGCGGAGTGATATTCTAGCATTATAGGTATTCTGTCGTATACCATCAGAGAAGTCATCGACGACAAAGAGTATCGCGCTTTCAAGCTAGAGGCGAAGATTGCGAGACTTTATTTCCAAAAGGTTGAAAATTTTTTGGTATAATTGTGACATGGTAGCTATTATCATGCTTTTTTTCAGAACGTTCCCTCTATCCTGCGCTCTTCCAATGGTCAAAGCCTCGCTGGTTGTGCTGCTGGCCCTCCAGCAGATGCGAATACTGCAGGTGGCCCCAGTGATGTGGGTTTAGCTTTCTTCATCGAAAACTGATTCTATAATATTGTTTGTTTGACTGGTCTTTTTCAGACGATGAATGTCTTTGGGACGCAACCGTCGAGATTGTATGGATCTTCAACTACGGGAGCAGCTCCATCGTCGTCACGCGGTCATAATATGGATGGACAGAGAGGAAAGGTGGGTCCCGTTTACATTCCATCGGCATCATGCGGATTATAAATCTAGAAATTGTGATTTTTGTTCAGATTATGGATCTTTTACAACGTGAGAAAGACACGTATGATGCCCAGGGACTTTCGGAGGGCTACATTAAATCGGCGAGTTTCAAAGCTTCATTCAATCATGGTTTTCAGTATGTTTATTTGTGTGGTTCAGAGCATTGGAGCAATGAACATGGATTCACTGCGAAAGGACCTGCAGTTTCTGGTCAATGAAGGACATATATACACCACTACAGATGATGAACACTATGCCCTCATTGATTAATAACATATTCGCTTGTAATGTGTTTCGCTGTTCAACTTTACCAGTGGTATCTAATCATGAAGATTTGTTCATTACCTCTTTTCTAACAAATTTTCTACATTTGACATTTCAACGTAGGTTCGCCTGCCCAATGTCGAAGATAACTTTTTTATTGATCTCCGTGGACATATGCAGCTATCTTTGAAGAATAAAGGAGTGAGATGCTAGGGTAATCTCAAGCACAGTACGGAAATCTAAATCAAATGCTATCTAGTGCTTTCTATTAGATGGTGAAGGTTTAATAGTTGAAAGAATCGCTCTATAGGACTTGTTAAACACATACTCCGGTGTATTATAAACATTGTTTGGATGTTGTAGGAATAGTCTTGTGTATCAGTGATCCTTGTTCAAAAACGTAAAGGGTTTCCCGAGAATTTTTAGTGCTGATTTCAAATCTGAGGTGGAATCGTTCAATCTGCAAAGACCTGTGGATTTGGTCTGAAAACCTACCATTGAGAGAAATTTGCTGGCCAAACGCGACTTGGTGATGCTGCGATAAAATTGCCCAAAATCTCCGTAAAGACACGGTCCAAGCTCAGGGATGAAATCAGAGATTTCCACATAATTGTGAAGTAGACCCGTCCTATGTGATACCTGCCAAGTGCGATCTCTCGATTCCTTCGAATAAGCGAGATAGAGTATGAAGCCGCCCTGGGGCGCCCATATCGGGAAGCCACTTTGGCACGCCCCTTTTACGACCTTTCGAGTACAACAGTGACGAGATGAGCGACTATTTGCGATCAGTAGTCCCGTTCCTCCCCTAATTCTCAGCCTCTTTCTTCATTCAGGTCGACTCGCATACATCCGTTGCAAATGACTGAAGTTACAAGCCTTGGACAACTCGTCCACCATGCTTCCAAAGCTCAATGTATGAGGGCCATAACTCCGTTCCCAGGGGGTCTCGTATGACACCAGAGACACCATTGAAATCGGCGTGGGACTGTTTTTAAGATAGGCAGAAAAACAGTGGAACGATTCTGAAGTGGACTGTGCCTATAAGGGCTAGTTGATCTGCGTAACACAAATGTGCATTCCTTTATCGATTTTTCCTGGATTACGGTATGTAACGGTGGGTGCACGGTAGTTCCGTGAAAGTCTCAAAGTTGGCTCAAAATTCCTCTGCGGTGTTATTCGGGACGCCGAACACGAATTCGAGGTTCAGTTGTCGATTTCCGAAATATCAGTGCAGGTTATGCCAGTAGAAAGACACTGTGTTTACCGCAACGTACACTGGGACCACAAATGTTAGGACCGACCGCGCGCAGGAACCGTTCCGATCGCGCGCAAAAAGCGTATTAGGACCGAACGCGCACAAAGCTCTCGGTCGGAACGATCACAAAAAGTTGCGCGCGTTCCGACCACTTTTGCGCGCTTTGCGGCCGCCATCATTAACCTTTCGAACCCCTCGCGACCTTTTTTGCGTGATGTTTTTCTTCGTTTCTCTCTCTTTCCGTTCTGTGGTTCTTTGTTCCCGTTGATTCTATCGTGTTCAAATCGTCTTATGATTGCATGCACAGCTTAAAGGCAGTATTCACGATGATTTTCGACCCCGAGTTTTTCACATAAAACAATGCGTCGGCCTCCAAGTTTTACCAAAATTACGAAGAAATGACGAGAAACGCATTAAAACATCGTATTTCAGTGACTTTATTCTATAGCATGGACTAGTTGTCCGGTTGGATGAACATGTTCATGGTGGTTGTCACCGGTGGAAAGATGGGTCAATCGAAAATAGAGGAATATTTTATGTAAAGCAGAATTAGTTAGGGCCCCAAAGAAAGAACGGATCAATAGAGAGTAGAGAATTGCAAAGGACGGGTCCACAAAAGATTTTATTGTCACAACAAACACTTCCTGTTATACTTAAGAGGCGGGGTGATACTTAGAGATTTCGTGTACTTCTGAAGCGTTTTTCTCAATTTCTATGTCATTTTGGTTCTACCCGGGGGCCACTGAATCAATTTAGCGAATAATCTCAAAATTGAAGATTATCGTGAACACTGCCTTTAAACGAAGCTAACAGTAGGTAATTCAATGATAAATATTGAAAACTGCTAAGGTTGTACGGTTTTTTTAGATGTGAGCAGATCGCGAAAGGTGTAAAGGGGTTCTGGTAAGTAAACAATTAGCGTTGTGGAAAGAAGATAATGGGTATCAAGGCATGAGTGGAAGTTGTGAAAAGTGGGCGGGGCAACAGAAGGAGAGCGCGCAACATTGGCTAAAGTGCGTAGGGATCCGAAAAAAAAACGTGAGGCGTCAGGAAACAGCTTTTTTTGAGGGGAAGGGCGCATTATGGTTCTTAAAACAATAGTGAAGTTTTGGAAAGTGTTCGGGGCTTCAGAAGGAGTGCGCACAGCATCGGGTAAATTTAAATTCTTGATCATCTCTTGTTTTCGTATTTGTAACATATTCAAATCTTGATTTATTTTTATGTCATAACATTAAAATACTCCGAGCAAGTTGTTTTACTAATATTTAAATTCATATTTAAAAAAAAACTAAATCAAATGTATACTGAAGAATTCGTCGTATAACTTTGTATGTTGTTCTTTCTCATTGCTAGTCAAGAATTTGTAGTGTAATTTTTGTTTCATGAATTGTTGATGTGCTATGAAGCGGTAAATTTGTTGTCAATAAATTTGTATGGTTTAAAATTTTTTGTAATTACGCTTGGGCATTCGAAAGGATCTATCACGGTTCATTACTATCCGCTAATGGGCACCACGATCGTAGGGCTCCCTGCTAGTGTATTGAGCTGTTCTAAGCCCCGCTTACCGGGCAGGGCCCGTGATTTCATATTTGCCCGCGGTCCGAACGCAAAGTGCCGTGATGCAGAGTTGCGTTTGGAACGCGCAAACTTCCGTACTGCTCAGAACATTTTCGTTTACTTGAATTCAACTTTAGAAACAACTTTCTGCTTGTCGCCGTAACTAACCACGGTATAGTTGTTTGTGTGTTGAAAACAACTTGAGGCTCACCAACTTGCCAACAACAATTGCCCATACTGTAAGAAAAACTGTATAACAAGCTACTGAGGTACTGGGGGTGATGGCCTGCGGACCTTTGCCAGTTTGCCGCTATCTTCGCAGCGGTCAGCGGTGAGGGACCACCCTCACCGTGGACCGCGGCCAAAACCGCACCCCCCCCCTCCAGCGATGAGGATGCCCACCATCCCCCCCCCCAGCGGTCAAAAATATGCTGACCTCCGAAGAGTGACTCGAAGTCACCCTCCACGGCCGGCATGAGAATGCCGACTGAGGACTCGAGCAAGATGAGGCACCTTTTATACCGGCCGTGCAAGTGATAAGCACATTACGACATGATCACCATCAATTGATAAAGCAACCAACCCATTTGAAGATATTTACCCGATTCTAGAGTCTTAAGCCCCTTTCATAGTTTGCCGGCCGACGTCGGACGACTCGTTATCAAATTTGATAAGTTAAGATAGATAAGATGGGTAGGGTAGGGTAGATAGATATTACACATTCGATAACGAGTCGTCCGACGTCGGTCGGGCAAGTGTGAAAGAGGCTTTATGCTGATATTTAGTTGTTGATGCCGTATCGCTGAATTTGGCTGAATCGCTCCAGCCGCGAAGCGGCTGGAGAGATTTGGTTTTGCCTAGGCCTTGTGATCACTTGTAATTTTATAAAATAGTTTATAGAATCTTTGAAACAAAATTTCTGAAGATTTCCTTCTGGATATAAGCGAAGGGGTCCAGAAGACACCTGCTGTCCGAATTTCAGCAAAATCGCTTCACAAATAACAAAGTTGTGAGCCCGAAAGCTTAAGAAAATTTCATGGTGTGCGCCGTAGGCCGTGAGCCGTAGGTCAGGGGCCGTAGGTCAGGGGCCGTGGGCCGTAGGCCGTCACGCTTTTCAGTCCTCACTGCTAATAGCCACTGCCAATGGTCTCAGGCAATCAACTTGGCAGACAGGTAAGTTGGTAGGAGGTACGTAGGCTGGTAATTAACCGATTTGTAGGTGAGGGGGATTCTGATGACGTCATCGGGACGTCGAAAGTGCTTGGCTTCTGGTGACGTCATCGGGACGTCGTAAAAGTGCTTCGGGCTTCTGATGAGGTCATCGGGACGTCGAGAGTGCTTCGGGCTTGATGAGGTCATGGGGACGTCGAAAAGTGCTTCGGCTTCTGGTGACGTCATCGGACGTCGTGAAAGTGCTTCGGGCTTCTGATGAGGTCATGGGGACGTCGTGAAAGTGCTTGGCTTGATGACGTCATCGGACGTCGAGAGTGCTTCGGGCTTTGATGAGGTCATGGGGACGTCGTGAAAGTGCTTCGCTTCTGGTGACGTCATCGGGACGTCGTGAAAGTGCTTCGGGCTTCTGATGAGGTCATGGGACGTCGTGAAAAAGTGCTTGGCTTGGTGACGTCATCGGGACGTCGTGAAAGTGCTTCGCTTCTGATGACGTCATCGGACGTCGAAAGTGCTTGGCTTCTGGTGACGTCATCGGGACGTCGAAAGTGCTTCGGGCTTCTGATGACGTCATCGGGACGTCGTGAAAAGTGCTTCGGGCTTCTGATGACGTCATCGGGACGTCGAGAGTGCTTCGGGCTTCTGATGAGGTCATGGGGACGTCGTGAAAAGTGCTTGGCTTCTGGTGACGCCATCGGGACGTCGAAAGTGCTTGGCTTGATGACGTCATCGGACGTCGAAAAGTGCTTGGCTTGATGACGTCATCGGGACGTCGAGAGTGCTTCGGGCTTGATGACGTCATCGGGACGTCGTGAAAGTGCTTCGGGCTTCTGATGGCGTCATCGGGACATCGTGAGAGTGCTTGGCTTCTGATGGCGTCATCGGGACGTCGAAAGTGCTTCGGGATTCTGATGACGTCATCGGGACGTCGAAAGTGCTTCGGGCTTTGATGACGTCATCGGGACGTCGTGAAAATGCTTGGCTTTGATGACGTCATCGGGACGTCGAAAGTGCTTGGCTTCTGATGACGTCATCGACGTCGTGAAAAGTGCTTCGGGTTTGATGACGTCATCGGACGTCGTGAGTGCTTCGGGCTTCTGATGGCGTCATCGGGACGTCGTGAAAAGTGCTTCGGCTTGATGACGTCATCGGGACGTCGTGAAAGTGCTTGGCTTGATGACGTCATCGGACGTCGTGAAAGTGCTTCGGGCTTCTGATGACGTCATCGGGACGTCGAGAGTGCTTCGGGCTTCTGATGACGTCATCGGGACGTCGAAAAGTGCTTGGCTTCTGATGACGTCATCAGGACGTCGAGAGTGCTTCGGGCTTGATGGCGTCATCGGGACGTCGAAAGTGCTTCGGGCTTGATGACGTCATCGGACGTCGTGAAAAGTGTTTCGGGCTTCTGATGGCGTCATCGGGACGTCGTGAAAAGTGCTTCGGGCTTCTGATGACGTCATCGGGACGTCGAAAAGTGCTTCGGGCTTCTGATGACGTCATCGGACGTCGAGAGTGCTCCGGGCTTCTGATGACGTCATCGACGTCGAAAAGTGCTTCGGGCTTGATGACGTCATCGGACGTCGTGAAAGTGCTTCGGGCTTCTGATGAGGTCATGGGGACGTCGTGAAAGTGCTTGGCTTCTGGTGACGTCATCGGGACGTCGTGAAAGTGCTTGGCTCGATGACGTCATCGGGACGTCGAAAGTGCTTGGCTTCTGATGACGTCATCGGACGTCGTGAAAGTGCTTCGGGCTTCTGATGACGTCATGGGGACGTCGTGAAAGTGCTTCGGGCTTCTGATGACGTCATCGGGACGTCGTGAAAGTGCTTCGCTTCTGATGACGTCATCGGGACGTCGTGAAAGTGCTTCATCTGATGACGTCATCGGGACGTCGTGAAAAGTGCTTCGGCTTCTGATGACGTCATCGGGACGTCGAGAGTGCTTCGGCTTCTGATGACGTCATCGGGACGTCGTGAAAAGTGCTTGGCTTGATGACGTCATCGGACGTCGAGAGTGCTTCTGGCTTCTGATGACGTCATCGGGACGTCGTGAAAGTGCTTGGCTTCTGATGACGTCATCGGGACGTCGTGAAAAGTGCTTCGGCTTGATGACGTCATCGGGACGTCGTGAGAGTGCTTGGCTTCTGATGACGTCATCGGGACGTCGAAAGTGCTTCGCTTCTGATGACGTCATCGGGACGTCGAGTGCTTCGGGCTTCTGATGGCGTCATCGGGACGTCGTGAAAAGTGCTTGGCTTCTGATGACGTCATCGGGACGTCGAGTGAGTGCTTCGGCTTCTGATGACGTCATCGGGACGTCGTGAAAAGTGCTTTCGGCTTCTGATGACGTCATCGGGACGTCGTGAAAGTGCTTCGGCTTGATGACGTCATCGGGACGTCGAAAAGTGCTTGGCTTGATGACGTCATCGGGACGTCGTGAAAGTGCTTCGGGCTTCTAATGACGTCATCGGGACGTCGTGAAAAGTGCTTCGGGCTTCTGATGACGTCATCGGGACGTCGTGAAAGTGCTTCGGGTTCTGATGACGTCATCGGACGTCGTGAAAGTGCTTCGGTTTGATGACGTCATCGGGACGTCGTGAAAAGTGCTTCAGGCTTCTGACGACGTCATCGGACGTCGAAAGTGCTCCGGGCTTCCTGACGACGTCATCGGGACGTCGAAAGTGCTTCGGGTTTCTGATGACGTCATCGGGACGTCGTAAAGTGCTTCGGCTTGATGACGTCATCGGGACGTCGTGAAAGTGCTTCGGGCTTCTGGACGTCATCCGGCCGACGTCAGGAAAGTCACTCTGATGACGTCATCGGGACGTCGAAGTGCTTCGGGCTTGATGACGTCATCGGACGTCGTGAAAGTGCTTCGGGCTTCTGATGACGTCATCGGGACGTCGTGAGAGTGCTTGGCTTCTGATGACGTCATTGGGACGTCGTGAGAAGTGCTTCGGGCTTCTGATGACGTCATCGGGACGTCGTGAAAGTGCTTCGGGCTTCTGATGACGTCATCGGGACGGCGTGAAAGTGCTTCGGGCTTCTGATGACGTCATCGGGACGTCGAAAAGTGCTTGGCTTCTGATGACGTCATCGGGACGTCGAGTGCTTCGGGCTTCTGATGACGTCATCGGGACGTCGAAAAGTGCTTCGGCTTGATGACGTCATCGGGACGTCGAAAGTGCTTGGCTTCTGATGACGTCATCGGGACGTCGTGAAAGTGCTTCGGCTTCTGATGACGTCATCGGGACGTCGAGAGTGCTTGGCTTCTGATGACGTCATCGGGACGTCGTGAAAAGTGCTTGGCTTCTGATGACGTCATCGGGACGTCGTGAGAGTGCTTGGCTTCTGATGGCGTCATCGGGACGTCGAAAAGTGCTTGGCTTCTGATGACGTCATCGGACGTCGAAAGTGCTTTGGTTTGATGACGTCATCGGGACGTCGTGAAAAGTGCTTCGGCTTCTGATGACGTCATCGGGACGTCGAAGAGTGCTTGGCTTTGATGACGTCATCGGGACGTCGAAAGTGCTTCAGGCTTCTGATGACGTCATCGGACGTCGTGAAAAGTGCTTGGCTTCTGATGACGTCATCGGGACGTCGTGAAAGTGCTTCTGGCTTCTGATGACGTCATCGGGACGTCGTGAAAGTGCTTTGGCTTCTGATGACGTCATCGGGACGTCGTGAAAAGTGCTTCGGCTTCTGATGACGTCATCGGGACGTCGTGAAAGTGCTTCGGGCTTCTGATGACGTCATCGGACGTCGTGAAAGTGCTTCGGCCCTGATGACGTCATCGGGACGTCGTGAAAGTGCTTCAGGCTTGATGACGTCATCGGGACGTCGTGAAAGTGCTTCGGGTTCCTGATGACGTCATCGGGACGTCGTGAAAAGTGCTTCGGGCTTGATGACGTCATCGGACGTCGTGAAAAGTGCTTCGGGCTTCTGATGACGTCATCGGGACGTCGTGAAAGTGCTTCGGGCTTCTGATGACGTCATCGGGACGTCGTGAAAGTGCTTCTGGGCTCTGATGACGTCATCGGGACGTCGTGAAAGTAAGCTTGGCTTTTGATGACGTCATCGGGACGTCGAAAGTGCTTCGGGCTTCTGATGACGTCATCGGGACGTCGAAAGTGCTTCGGGCTTCTGATGACGTCATCGGGACGTCGAAAAGTGCTTCGGGCTTGATGACGTCATCGGGACGTCGTGAAAGTGCTTGGCTTGATGACGTCATCGGGACGTCGAAAAGTGCTTCGGGCTTCTGATGACGTCATCGGACGTCGTGAAAGTGCTTCGGGCTTCTGATGACGTCATCGGGACGTCGAAAGTGCTTCGGGCTTCTGATGACGTCATCGGACGTCGTGAAAAGTGCTTGGCTTCTGATGACGTCATCGGGACGTCGTGAAAGTGCTTGGTTTGATGACGTCATCGGACGTCGTGAAAGTGCTTCAGGCTTTGATGACGTCATCGGGACGTCGAAAAGTGCTTCATTTGATGACGTCATCGACGTCGTGAAAAGTGCTTCGGGTTTGATGACGTCATCGGGACGTCGTGAAAGTGCTTGGCTTCTGATGACGTCATCGGGACGTCGTGAAAAGTGCTTCGGCTTCTGATGACGTCATCGGGACGTCGTGAAAAGTGCTTCGGGCTTCTGATGACGTCATCGGGACGTCGAAAAGTGCTTCGGGCTTCTGATGACGTCATCGGGACGTCGTGAAAGTGCTTCGGCTTCTGATGACGTCATCGGGACGTCGAAAGTGCTTCGGGCTTGATGACGTCATCGGGACGTCGTGAAAGTGCTTCGGGCTTCTGATGACGTCATCGGGACGTCGTGAAAAGTGCTTCGCTTCTGATGACGTCATCGGGACGTCGTGAAAGTGCTTCCGGGCTTCTGATGACGTCATCGGGACGTCGTGAAAAGTGCTTCGGGCTCTGATGACGTCATCGGGACGTCGTGAAAGTGCTTCGCTTCTGATGACGTCATCGGGACGTCGTGAAAAGTGCTTCGGGCTTCTGATGACGTCATCGGGACGTCGTGAAAAGTGCTTGGCTTGATGACGTCATCGACGTCGTGAAAGTGCTTCGGCTTCTGATGACGTCATCGGGACGTCGAGAAAGTAAGCTTCGGCTTCTGATGACGTCATCGGGACGTCGTGAAAGTGCTTCGGGCTTCTGGTGACGTCATCGGGACGTCGTGAAAGTGCTTCGGGCTTCTGATGACGTCATGGGGACGTCGAAAAGTGCTTCGGGCTTCTGATGACGTCATCGGGACGTCGAGTGCTTCGGGCTTCTGATGACGTCATCGGGACGTCGTGAAAGTGCTTCGGGCTTCTGATGACGTCATCGACGTCGAAAGTGCTTCGGGCTTCTGATGACGTCATCGGACGTCGTGAAAAGTGCTTGGCTTGATGACGTCATCGGACGTCGAGAGTGCTTCAGGCTTCTCTGATGACGTCATCGGGACGTCGAAAAGTGCTTGGCTTCTGATGACGTCATCGGACGTCGTGAGTGCTTCGGGCTTCTGATGACGTCATCGGGACGTCGTGAAAGTGCTTCGGCTTCTGATGACGTCATCGGGACGTCGTGAAAGTGCTTCGGGCTTCTGATGACGTCATCGGACGTCGTGAAAGTGCTTCGGGCTTGATGACGTCATCGGGACGTCGTGAAAGTGCTTCGCTTCTGATGACGTCATCGGGACGTCGAAAGTGCTTCGGGCTTCTGATGACGTCATCGGGACGTCGAAAGTGCTTCGGGCTTCTGATGACGTCATCGGGACGTCGTGAAAAGTGCTTGGCTTCTGATGACGTCATCGGGACGTCGTGAAAAGTGCTTGGTTTCTGATGACGTCATCGGGACGTCGAAAGTGCTTGGCTTCTGATGACGTCATCGGGACGTCGTGAAAAGTGCTTCGGGCTTTTGATGACGTCATCGGGACGTCGTGAAAGTGTTTCGGGCTTCTGATGACGTCATCGGGACGTCGTGAAAAGTGCTTCGGGCTTCTGATGACGTCATCGGGACGTCGAAAGTGCTTGGCTTCTGATGACGTCATCGGGACGTCGTGAAAGTGCTTCGGTTTGATGACGTCATCGGGACGTCGTGAAAGTGCTTCGGGCTTCTGATGACGTCATCGGGACGTCGAAAAGTGCTTGGTTTCTGATGACGTCATCGACGTCGAAAGTGCTTCGGGCTTCTGATGACGTCATCGACGCCTCGAAAGTGCTTGGCTCTGATGACGTCATCGGGACGTCGAAAGTGCTTCGGCTTCTGATGACGTCATCGGGACGTCGAAAGTGCTTCGGGCTTCTGATGACGTCATCGGGACGTCGTGAAAGTGCTTCGGGCTTTGATGACGTCATCGGGACGTCGTGAAAGTAAGCTTCGGGCTTGATGACGTCATCGACGTCGTGAAAAGTGCTTCGGGCTTCTGATGACGTCATCGGGACGTCGTGAAAGTGCTGGCTTGATGACGTCATCGGACGTCGTGAAAAGTGCTTCGGGCTTCTGATGACGTCATCGGACGTCGAAAGTGCTTGGCTTGATGACGTCATCGGGACGTCGTGAAAGTGCTTCGGGCTTCTGATGACGTCATCGGGACGTCGAAAAGTGCTTCGGGTTTGATGACGTCATCGGGACGTCGTGAAAGTGCTTTGGCTTGATGACGTCATCGGGACGTCGTGAAAGTGCTTCGGCTTCTGATGACGTCATCGGGACGTCGTGAAAAGTGCTTGGCTTGATGACGTCATCGGGACGTCGGAAAGTGCTTCGGGCTTCTGATGACGTCATCGGGACGTCGTGAAAGTGCTTCGCTTCTGATGGCGTCATCGGGACGTCGAAAAGTGCTTCGGCTTCTGATGACGTCATCGGACGTCGAAAGTGCTTCGGGCTCTGATGACGTCATCGGACGTCGTGAAAAGTGCTTCGGCTTCTGATGACGTCATCGACGTCGAAAAGTGCTTCGGCTCTGATGACGTCATCGGGACGTCGAAAAGTGCTTGGCTTCTGATGACGTCATCGGACGTCGTGAAAAGTGCTTCGGGCTCTGATGACGTCATCGGGACGTCGAAAGTGCTTCGGGCTCTGATGACGTCATCGGGACGTCGTGAAAAGTGCTTCAGGCTTCTGATGACGTCATCGGGACGTCGAAAGTGCTTGGCTTCTGATGACGTCATCGGGACGTCGAAAAAGTGCTTAGTGCTTCAGGTTTGACGACGTCATCGGGACGCCGAAAGTGCTTCGGGCTTGATGACGTCATCGGACGTCGTGAAAAGTGCTTCGCTTTGATGACGTCATCGGGACGTCGTGAAAGTGCTTCGCTTCTGATGACGTCATCGGGACGTCGGGAAAGTGCTTGGCTTGATGACGTCATCGGGACGTCGTGAAAAGTGCTTCGGTTCTGATGACGTCATGGGGACGTCGTGAAAGTGCTTCGGGCTTCTGATGACGTCATCGGGACGTCGAGAAGTGCTTCGCTTCTGATGACGTCATCGGGACGTCGAAAGTGCTTGGTTTTGATGACGTCATCGGGACGCCGTCAAAGTGCTTCGGCGTCTGATGACGTCATCGACGTCGAAAGTGCTTGGCTTGATGACGTCATCGGGACGTCGAAAAGTGCTTCGGGTTTGATGACGTCATCGACGTCGAAAAAGTGTGCTTGGTTTCTGATGACGTCATCAGGACGTCGTGAAAGTGCTTCGGGCTTCTGATGACGTCATCGGGACGTCGTGAAAGTGCTTGGCTTGATGACGTCATCGGGACGTCGAAAGTGCTTCAAGTGCTTCGGCTTCTTATGACGTCATCTTCTGATGACGTCATCGTGACGTCGTGAAAGTGCTTCGCCTTCATGATGACGTCATCGGGACGTGCCTCGAGTTTCTGATGACGTCATTGGGACGTCGTGAAAGTGCGGGCCTACCCCAGACGGGGCACTCAAGATTCAAGTCAGAAATGGAATGAACCACCGATCTATAACGCTATCAATCAAAGTATTTCTACACAACTTCATCAACAACAATGACTGATAGCAGCATCAAGCACCTTTATCAAGGTTTCCATTCATTTTCATGAGAAAGTCGTGGGTGCCCCCCGTCTAGATAGTCCCAAGAGTGCTTCGGGCTTCTGATGACGTCATCGGGACATCGTGAGAAGTGCGGGACTATCCTAGACGGGGGCACTCAAGATTCAAGTCAGAAATGGAATGAACCACCGATCTATAACGCTATCAATCAAAGTATTTCTACACAACTTCATCAACAACAATGACTGATAGCAGCATCAAGCACCTTTATCAAGGTTTCCATTCATTTTCATGAGAAAGTCGTGGGTGCCCCCCCGTCTAGGATAGTCCCAAGAGTGCTTTCGGGCTTCTGATGACGTCATCGGGACATCATGAGAAGTGCGGACTATCCTAGATGGTGGGGGCACTCAAGATTCAAGTCAGAAATGGAATGAACCACCGATCTATAACGCTATCAATCGAAGTATTTCTACAGAACTTCATCAACAAACAATGATTGATAGCAGCATCAAACATCTTTTATCAGGGTTTTCCATTCATTTTCATGGGAAAATCGTGGGTGACTCCCCGTCTAGATAGTCCCAAAGTGCTTCGGGCTTCTGATGACGTCATCGGGACGTCGTGAAAGTGCTTCGAGCTTGATGAAGTCATCGGGACGTCGTGGAAACCCGGATAGTGGGCAGGTGTTCGGGACCCGTTGCTGCTCATCCGAAAAGTTGTGAAGACCACCCTGCAGAGTGAGCAGGAGCCCAGACTCGATGCTAGCCATCCGAGAAATTATGCCCCTGAATTTGCGCAGGAGAGAACACCTTGCAAAACTTTTGTAAAAGTGTGAGGATGACAAGCATAGCAAGCAGAAAGTTTGAGATGTTATGTGAGTCATGTCAGGTCATGTTGCCAGGCTGCTTTTCAGTTTCGTGAGGTCATTCACACAACCCCATTTTGAGTGCTCCCTCTTCCTTCTTCACCAGCCTACTGATTTTTTCTGCAATAAATGGTACTTGCTTATTAGCATCCAAATTCAAAAACAAATTGATAGAGCTATCTCAATTCGCAGCTCAGCAGAGCTTTTTCATATCAGATTCATGGAATCGAAGCGGCTGTTCTGCGAAGGAATGGGGCAACGAAAACGAAATAATGAGTATGTAAAACTGCTTTGTTCCACTGATGTGAAAGTGTCCAGATGGAATGGAAGGTAGTTTCTGACTGTCCCGGTTTTAAGTTAGTTTCATTTGAAAGCGAAGAACTGCAGGCAGATTCTGCATCCGGCTGTAGGTCAGCAGGCTTTCGCGATTATCGACCGGGCTGGCCCAGTCTGGGCGACTAACTATAACCGGGGCCTAAGGTCCCTGTCAGAGTTGGTTGAGAAAATCACCGTGGCCGACCCGTTCGATACGTATGAAAAACATGGAAGGTGCAAATAACACCCGGTGTAGCTGCAGGATGTGGCTTGACGCGATCAATATGAATGAATTATGTGGAACGATATCATGGATATCATTCATTTCTTAGCTAATATCATGTGAACATCGGTCTTGTCAGCCACATCGAGTGATTTTTTCTGGAGATAGTTTACAACAGTTCGGGTCATTGATTCTTGTGACCACAGAAAGAGGACTGATCTAGTGGGGGGAGATGAAGAGGTCTTTGTTCGAAATTCTTGCATGGGATATTACTGCGTAATATCAAGAAAAAAGTGAACAATTCTGTAAAAAGGGTCTCCTAGCAGAAGTGGTTTGGTTAGCGTTACAAAATGCTTCAACAAAAGGGAACAATAGGAAAGCGGAATGAGGAGAGTCTACAAAATACTGAACAATATCTCCAAGAACTCCTTTTCTTTTTCTGAAACTTCCGAACAGCGGAAACAAAACCGTTGTGGTATTTTTACGAGGAAGAATTGACTGGTTCCCTAAAACAATTTAACATACTATCTCCCTTTTAATGATAGCTATTAGGTTCACATGCATATATACATATTTTATCGGCACTCACATAATCAAAGTCCTTTTTATGGAGCCAAAAGCGCTTCCTCATAGAGAACCACAACGGTTTGTTTCCGCTGTTTGGAAGTTTCTGAAAAAGAAAAGAGTTCTTGGAGGATATTGTTCACATTTTTGTAGACTCTCCTCATTCCGCTTTCCTATTGTTCCTTTGTTGTTGAAGGCTATTTGTAACGCCAACCAAAACCACTTCTGCTTGGGAGATCCTTTTACAGAATCGAAGTTTTCTTGTTTCCACCGTATAGCATCCCTAATCAGCTGGAGAAAGTGAGCTTAAGGACTGTAGTAAACCCTCAAAATGAAGTTAAGATGATCCGCAACGATCGTAAGGAAGAAATGTTGGAATGATCTGTAAGAGATTATGTTGATGATATGGTGAAGGATATGAATCTTATCTGTAAGCGCATCATTCAGGATTTGATGAACATTTCTAAGATGATGCTAATTTCATCAGGTTAGCTGAACTTCTACAGATCATCTGGACAGAGGAAAGCGAGAGAGCACGTACTCCCGCAGAAGCTCAGTCTTATCTTCAAGAGTAACCCCGGAGCAAGCCTCTTCTTATTCTTCAGATGAAATACCAATTATCATTATGAGCTATCACAAAACAACAAACATATCATTTCATTCATTGAGTAAAGAAAGCATGGAGTTGGTCGATTAGAGAATGACCACCTGCAGAATGAGAGGGCCGGCTATTTTCTCATTCTCACACGTATAATCATGTGTTATCATATCGCGACTATGCGAGGACGACCGCTTTAGGGCGAATCATCGCCAATGGAATGAATACGGGCCTAAGTTCAGCGACCAGTTGTGACCGATAGCGATAATTATGAATCAATACGGAATTAAGATCATCTGAAACTTGTCTGGAAGAGTATCGGATCATCTTATCGAATTAATATCAGATCATCTGATAGTGTGTTTACTACTGCCTTCTAAAGCCTCTTTTTCACACTTGCTCCGACCGGGACGTCGGACGACTCGTTATCGAATGTGTAATATCTATCTACCCCGTATCCTACCCATCTTATCTATCTTGAACTTATCAAATTTGATAACGAGTCGTCCGACGTCGGCCGGCAAACCATGAAAGGGCTTAAGCCTTCCTTTCACACTTGCTCTGACCGGGACGTCGAACGACCTGTTATTGAATGTGCAATATCTATCTACTCCCGTATCCCGTCCACATTATCCATCTTGACTTATCAAGTCTGATAACGAGTCGTCCGACGTCGGCTGGCAAACCATGAAAGGGCTTTAGACTTTTTTTCCCCAGTGATTGAGCGCAAAGTAGGGCTTACAGTTGTTTTGAAGTCAATTCATAGTTGATGGTCTCCGTCGTAAGTCAATCCTTAGTTTAAATGAAGGTGGTTTCAAGCTAAATTAGTTGAATTTGAAGTTGATTTCGCTGGCTGCTGGGAATCAAGTTATTTAAGAAGTTCTGAGTGACCGCGCCGGTATACCGGTTGGAACGCGCGCAATGCCAGGGTCGGAACGTCGCCAATTCCGGTCCGACCGCGTCAACTACCGGTCGGAACGCGCGCAATGGTGCGATCGGAACGTCGCGCCGATCCAGAAGTCGGGCCGATTGTTGCGCGCGGTCGGTCCTCATATTCGTCTGGAGCAGTAACCCTGGTGAATATGACAAACTGGCCAGATTCATGCTTAGAACCCTGAACAACGCAGTTCAAAGTTTTAAGCCGGATCTGGAATGATTATTCCGAACACCCTAAGAACCAGGGCTAGTGCGGCTCCTATTCAATATTTTCGGAAACGGAAGAAAAACGGCCAAAAAAGACGCCGAAACGGAAACGGAACATGCGCCAAAATTTTGGGTTGTCTCGTTCTCACGCTTCGCTGTTGCTCATTGCTCACAGCTCTCCTTCATTAACCCAATGATTTCAGTCAATAAACTTATACTTGTCTGAATTAAAGTTACTTATGAGGCATTTGAAGCGATTTCTGAAGTCTCGCTTCTGGAAATCCAAAAAGGCACTCTCGAAAAATACTCATTATATGTGTGTAGCAGCTCTCTTGAAACAGTGTACAGAAGGGGTGAGCGGTAATTGCTGTTTGCCAGTTGCAGTTTGCTGGCCGTCCTTAGTTTACTGCTGCGCCAAGTTTGCCAAAACTTTATTTTTCATTGTTGCACACCTCTGGGTGTACAGCCCTGTCCTCCAGAAAGCAGTCCAAGCGACACCAAGCGTCCTTCAAAACTGATCAGAAGTAAATTGCAGATAATCAGCGACTACTTTTTCTTCTTTTCGAACCATATTTGCCTATTGTAGTGGGATATCAAACAATTGAAATTTGAGAATGAAAAAACTCCTGGGCGAGATGCGAAAATTCTCTTATGCTGTGCCTCAAAACGAGCCGTCAGCGCGCCGCTGGTGGTTACCTCCACCTGTCTCCGCCGAGATCTCTTCCTGGAAGACGGGCCGCACGTTCAAAAAACAAAAACTATCCCGACTTTTGTTGCTGTCGTGGCGGTAAACAAGCAAAGAAGTAGAATCAAGAGGAGAAGCTTCACGAAATCATTGAATCCCACAGAAAAAGCTGCATTTTTCAAAAGAAATACCCTAAGAGGTGTTCAGATTTCTGCCACGCTCATTTCTGTGTCATCATTTTATAGGTTCCAATCTCAGGCCCCCAAACTTGAATGATCTCAGCCAAGCTTGGAACACGAAGAGGTCGGCAAGTAATTTTCAGTGTCTCATGAAACCTTCAAAATTCTTGCCAGGACCCGCTATCATAGATCATGTTGCACGATTGTACTAATTTATTCCGTTTCCGGGTCCAAAAACTCGGGAACGGGAAGCCGACCGAACAGCCCAAAAAACACCGGAAATACGGAAACGGAACAGTTTCTGCACAGCCCTGCTAAGAACCTTATTACCTTTGGGAAGCAACGAAGCAGCCCTCTTGAGATTTTCCACGAAGTTCAGAAACTGGTAGAGCACGAAATATTTATGCAGTGTCCGAGCGCCCACAATGAAAGCATGGTTTTCTTTCGTTTCTAAATTCGCGGTAACCACCACTTCTTCTGGGCCAGTTTCCTGGTGATTTCGCGTCATTTTGTATTTCCCGGAGCCGTCTTCCATGGTTGGTATCTACCGCTGGACTAATCTTCCTGCGCGGCCCGTCAGCTGCGGAGGTCGCCCGCACCGCCGACCGTGAGGCGTGGAATCACGCCGCAGACCGAGGTGGCGAGTGTATAACCTTCTTTTGCGCTCGGCAGTGCCCCACGATCCCCGCTGAGGCACGTAGACAAGAGGTGATACGTCTCTGATTGAAAGAACTCGATGGCGCGGGCATGGTGAAAATAACACAACGTGCGCTTCTGGGCAATACAGCATGATGGTGAGGGTCTGGGATGCATCATCTGGCCGTGAACGCGCTCTCATCCCTCTTGGTAGACCAGTTTGAGGGAGGCCTCTGATGCGGGGCATTGTCTCACCACTGTTAAAACAGAGTGCCTCCAGGAACCACACTTCCCCTCGTTCGCGTTCTGAGGGCTAGACGGGACTCACAGGTTGCGCTGCTATGTAAAGGTATATGCCGACATCCACAGCAGCCAAGCCAGCGTATAACAGCCTGGTTGATCGTATATGCCGCAGTTCACCCCACCAATCATGCGCCTAGTGTGCCACGCTCAGATAAAGTGCCAAAGCCCTGCAAATCGAAAAAGAGGCGGGTGCCCTTTCGGAATAGACGATCACCAGAGAAATTTCATGGACCGCTCCGCCACTTACTCCCCCGGACTCATAATACGATGCTTAGGCTTTAGTCAGCTACATGTTATCCGCAAACTGCTATCGGCGTGAATCTGCTCTCAAAGATGGGAAGGGTTGATATCCTACACAACTACCTTCGTGTGCCTTCATTTGCACTGTGTGCGGGTACAGAGCAAGGTTGCTTCAACAAATGGATGTGCCAACAGTGGATGGACTGGAAATACCCGATTTAACGAAAAAGGGCAAGGTAAGCTCTTGCACATCCCTAGTGACCTGTTGGTTTCGACGATCACCAGTATGAAGCGGTGGCCTGGGTGAAATATAACTAGCGATAAAATGGGCTCGACGAAAACGCTGCCGCTCCGCGCTGTGATAGCCGGAAAACATGTGGAGTTCACTTGCAATGAAACAGAGTCTATGTTTCCAATTACCACCCCTTCCCAACATTGGGGCAAAATGATACAGGCCGTGACAGTTTCGAGTTCACCATATTTCGCCACTGGACAACGCAGGGTGCATTTTTCAAATTACTGCGACCACGTTGCAAAGCGCGGTGCAAACACCTGCCAATGCAGAAAATTGGAAAAATAGTATCGCCGACTTTCTTGGATGCGGAGCAAGTTTGACTCCTGCTATATGATAGCTTTATTACGAAAGTCGAGCGACTGTCTTCAGAAAACAGAATGGATAGAAATGGGACCAACTGCTCCGCTCCCAAGATAACAGCATCGCGGCACCCTAGAGATAGGATACATGTAGGATGTATATGAAAGACCAAACATACTGGCGACATAAATCGGTCAATGTTTATTACTTATGATTATCTCGACCCCGTATGGTTGGGATCTTATCTGCACGAAGCCGCGACACCGCATTTTACATATCTTGGAAGTGAAGTATTACTTTCTCCACTTATCGCGTTGTGTTTTCTAGCGAAAAGGCACTCGGTTTCGATGATAAAGATATCATAGCAGCATAGCGGCTTCCCCAAGATGAGGTATCGACGATGGACTTGACCATCAGTTCAATGGGAGGACGTTCCCCGGGAAGTGGACGTCTCTGCCCTCTCTCCTCGGGACCGAGTGGCAACGACTCTAAAATCAGGTCTATTGTTCCTTGGCACCAATGAATGTCTGAGTAGTGTAATTGACCTACTATTATCAGTGCTGTTCTCGAGAAGCGCTGGTTATTGCACGTGTTGAACGAGATTAGACACACGCACTGGAGACACCGCAGGCAAAACAAACCTGGCTGCCTGATACTGTCATCAGCTTCTGCAGCGAAGGACCAGCACGCCTGGCGTCGGCAATTTTTCCGCAGGGGCTACTGGGTAATCCGGTTCTTGAACAAAACATGATAACGAACGATAACACGCTCATAATACGTGGGGCATAAAAGGGCAGAGGAGCGG